>VDFB02271358.1:1012989523-1013291477 GCA_007258455.2 Sequoia sempervirens | reverse complement strand
CACTTCAAAAGACCACTCAACACGCTGCTGATTAGCATATAACTTCTGCTGGTTTTGAGCTTGTTGCAGATTTTCTTTTAATGATTTCAAGATGTCTTGGCTCTGTTGAAGCATATCCTTTGCCTGAGGAGCTCTACTATCACCAAACATCAAATCTACAAAGTTAGGAGCATCATAACCATAAAGAGCCATAAAATGAGACATCTTCCTTGACATATGATAGGAAGAATTATAACAATACTCTGCCAAATGAAGCCACTTAACCGAAGTTCTTTGCTGCCCCGAAACATAATTTCGGAGGTAGCCTTCTAACCACTTATTGACAATCTCGGATTGCCCATCTGTTTGTGGGTGATAACTAGTGCTTGAAGTGAGCACTGTACCACTCAACCTAAAGATCTTCTGCCAAAAAGCATTTAGGAACTTGCTGTCCCTATCACTAACAATGGTTTTAGGCAAACCATGCAAACAAAAAACTTCTCTAAAAAATAATTCAGCCACTTGCGCTGTTGTAAATGAAGTTGTGATAGCATAAAAATGTGAAAATTTAGTCAATCTATCTACCACAACAAAAATACAATCTCGCCCTTGCACTTTTGGTAACCCTGTGATGAAATCCATTGCAATACTCTCCCACTTTGGATTCGGAATTGGCAACGGCTACAATAGACCAACTGGAAAAGAGTGTTCATTTTTATTCATTTGACAAGTAGAACACTCTCTTATGTAATTCATGACCTCTTCCTTCATCCCTTTCCAAGCAAACCTTTCTCTAATCTGCTTATAAGTCTTAAACATGCCTTGATGACCAGCAAGAGGGACATCATGAAAAGATTGTAGAATCTTCTTTTTAAGCTTAGATTCAGGTACTAAAAAGATCTTACCCTTATAGAGAATGAACGCATCAACCAACTTATACCTTTCATCATCCAAATGACCTTCTATAATGCTGGTTGCAATTTGATTTTTTGCATAATTAGCAGCAATTAACTCCTTCCAACCTGCTAAAAGCTCACAAAGTGACTGCAAATGAGGTCTCCTTGATAAGGCATCAACCACTATATTGTTTCTCCCTTTGACATATTCAATGTCAAAGTCGTAAGCTTGTAGCTTACTAACCCACTTTTGCTGTCTTTCATTTAAATCTTTTTGGTGCATAAAGTGTTTAAAACTGTTATGATCAATCTTAACAACAAATTTACTTCCCACCAAATATTGACGAAACAACTTAGACAATGCGTGCATAATAGCAAGCATTTCTTTGTCATATATTGAGTAAGATTTTTCTGCTCTCAAAGACAATGGGGTGCTTGTCTTGCATGAGAACAGCTCCAACACTGTCACCTGAAGCATCGCATTGCAACTCAAAGGGCTTTGTGAAATCCGGTAGGGCCAACACTGGACATGAGCTCATTATGTGCTTGAACTTGTTGAAGACTCCTTGTGCCTTATCTGTCTATAGGAAAGCTCCTTTTTTTGTAAGATTTGTAAGGGGGGCTGCCATGTGAGAATATCACTTGACAAATCTTTTGTAGAATCCACACAAACCCAAAAATCCTCTCAAATGAGAAATATTCTTTGGAGGTGGCCAATCAAGGATGGCTTTTATCTTCTTAGGATCCACTTTGACACCCTTAGCACTGATAATGTGGCCGAGATATAGCAGCTCCATCATCTCGAACTCACACTTTGCTTCTTTGGCAAACAAGCATTCTGCCTCCAATATGCTAAGCACTTCTTCTAAGTGCTTGAGGTGCTCTTTCCAAGACTTATTGAAAATAAGAATATCGTTGAAGAAGATATGCACCAACTTCCTCAATTTTTGTCTAAAAATATTGTTCATACAAGATTGAGAAGTTGTTGGAGCATTTGTCAAACCGAAAGGCATGACAAGAAATTCATAATTCCCAAAATGGCATCTAAAAGCCGTCTTCTGTATGTATGCCTCCCTCATCCTCATCCTGATTTGATGGTAGCCCGAACGGAGATCTATCTTTGATAAAAACATAGCCCCATGGAGCTCATCAATAAGCTCATCTATCCTAGGAATAGGATATCTATTCTTGATGGTCTTCTGATTCAATGTGCGGTAGTCAACACACATACGCATTGTCCCATCTTTCTTTCTAACCAACACCACTGTTGAAGCAAAAGGGCTTTTGCTTGGCCGAACGAACCCCATCTCCAAAAACTCCTTGATGTTCTTTTCGATCTCATCCTTCTGTTTCTTTGGGTAGCGGTACGGTGTGGTGATGACCAGTTTTGCTCCATCCTCTAATTCAATCACATGCTCAAAACCTCTTTCAGGAGGTCTCCCAAGAGGTAGGCTACCAAAGACTTTACTCTTCTTTGAAAGTAAGGCTTGAATATTAGGATGATAATGCCTTTTTTCCTCTATTGGATCAACTGGTAGGACCAAACACTTTGCTGCCAATTTGACTTGATCATGACGGATCAACCTTTCCATTCTCTTCAAGGACACAATTCAAGGGCCCCCATTTGACATCCCTCTCAAAACAACCTTCTTTCCATCATCTTGAAATTTCAGATCCATTGTTTGAAGATTCAATGTGATCTCTCCAAGAGATTGCAGCCATTGTATTCCCAACATGGTATCGGTATCACCAATACCAACAACATAGAAATCATCTTTTACTTCATAAGTCCTAATTGAATAGAAAGGTTAGGAATCTTCTTTGTGCACGACATGGGTAAACCATCAACTACCATTACTTTGAAGCCTTCAAACTCTTCAATCTTTAGTCCTCTCTTGGTCACCAATCCTTCGTCAATGAAGTTGTGAGTTGCTCCAGTATCAATTAGAGCAACAATTCTTTGAGAACCAACCACTCCCTGAACCCGAAAGGATTCATTTTTTTGGAAACTTGATAGTTGTGCTAAAGCACTACCATCTCCAACTTCATTAGGCTTCTCTTCCGGAGCTTCTTCACCATCATTACTTGTTGATTAGACGAATCAGATTTTGATCCATAATCAGAATCGCCCTCCATTTGATGTGCTTTGCCTCTACCATAGCAACGGTGACCCTTAACCCAAGGCTCACGACAAGTGTAACAAACACCATCTTTTCTAAGCTGCTCTCAGAGCTCTTTTGACATTTTTGGTGGAAACTTCTTTGGCAGATTTGAGCAAAGTTTTTTATCCTCCTTATGACTGAAAGGTTTTGAATGAAACTTTGGCCTTGGGGCTGCCAACTCCATGCTCCTCGCTTTCTTGATGGCTTCATCTAAAGTTGGTGGATCAAAGGCTTTGACCCATCCCTTCAAAGGTTTCATTAATCCTTCAGAAAATAGAACCACAAGTCTTCTCTTAGTAATGTTAGGCACCATTATTGATAATCTCTGAAAATCAGCCACATAATTTTTTAAAGATCCTTGTTGCTTCAACTACGCCAATTCTCAGAATCTCAACTCAGGATCCTTGGTTTCAAATCTTTCAATTAGCTTGTTGGTGAATTCTTCATAGGTGCGGATAAGGTTATGGCCAAGAGTGACCAAACCGTGAGTCCACCATTCATGTGCCACTCCATTCAAGTGCAATGTAGCAAATTTAAGTGCATCTTCTTCTGACATTAGTCTAAGTGAAAGATAGTTATCCAATTTCTGCACCAATGCCTTGGCTGTATACTTATTACTTCCATCAAAATGGTCCAAAGTTATCTTTCCCAAAGCTTGTTGAAAATCATTTCTAGGCATCATAGGAGGACGATGCTCATTTCTTCCACCATTTCTCCTACTCCTTTTAACACTCAAATGATGAAGTGAAGGCCAAAAATAGAAAACTAATGCAATCTTTTATAAAAATCTATGTTCTAGAAATTCTGATCAGCAAACTGTAAACTCACATAAATGCTCATAACTTCACCAAATTACCTCCAAATTGTTTGAAACTGAATGCAATGGCTCTCTGGAAGATTGGCACCTCAAAACAATGACTAAACTGCATCCAAAGCTTGAGTATTAATTAAGCACAAATTTCAAGAAGACCCTAGCATGGTACAACCTTCCTCAAGGGCGATTTCCTTAGAAAAAATCAGCAACTCCACAATAAATTCTGGTATTGCAGCAAGAGGGTCACCTAAGGTATTGAGAAGGAAAGATAAAGTGCCCACAAACAAATTAAAATTTATTCAAGGAGCTGTATACAAAAATCACTTTTAGCTGTAGATGAACCAACAACTCAAAATTGACAATAAACTCCAAAATTCTTCAACAAATGAGCTCAATCTGCTAGTTTGGATGAGAAGCAGCAAATTAGCCAACTAAGTGTTATCTTTCAAACACGAAATTGGTCAAGAGGCTAGGAGGTAAGCATTCCTTGAAGCTGAAATCACAATGTCATTTCGACAGCATAACAATAGCATAAGTTCATCAATGGAAAATGCTAGAGCAAAACTTACTTTTTAAAGAAAAAGAGACGACTCTTCAAATTTCCCTCAAGGTATGCCAAAAGTCACATTTGAAACATTTTCAAATTCCAAAAATATTTAACTCCTTCAAAGTGGCGTCCCTCTTCAAAGCAAGAATTACAAAGAAAAAATATTAAATATCTCCTCATGAGGTGTACCCCTTTAAGTCCCCTTTTTAAAACAACCTTAAGCTAATGCACTAGGCCAAGGGGGGCATCAACTTAACAATATAACATTAAATGCCTTGAGATAATTTATTTCACCAGAATAAGCTTTTGACAGCCAAAACTCAAACCCAAGCAACTGCTCCAACTAAAAATGAAGAACCGAAGATTGACAACTGCATATTGCCAAAAATAGTATTTACTAAAATAGTAAACACCAAGAAATGCCACAAAACCTCCAAGCATGGAAACCCTAATTTCACCTGAACGAGCCTACGGGCCTCCGGAATAGGCTGATGAGCATTGAGCTGATTACCAATGAGAAGGGGACATTACAAAGAGGGGTACAGGTTCACTTTGGTATGATAGATTTCAGAGTTTAGGTGATGAGTCCAAGTTGTTCTTGCCAGTAGGTTGCCTCCAGAAGCAGGGATTAGAGATTTGGGACGACGAGACTTTAGAGGTTATCAGAGTGGCACGACGAAAGTTGGTTGAGTTGAGTTTGGAGGACTTCCAGATTATCCGTGGGATCTAGGTATGATATTTGAGGTGTACCAGTATAGTACTTGGAGTTGGCGTGATGAAGTTGATTTACAGAGTTGGGATCCAGGAATTCCATTGCTGGTTGGTTGGTTTTATTGGTTGATAGAGTTTGACAGCCTCTTGGGTTCCAGTTGCCTACAAAGGTTATGGATTAGCACATGTTGCAGTGTTATTTGGGATCTGGGTAGTTGGTGGACAGGTGCAGTTGGTTTTTCATTTTGGCTCCAGGTGCTGTGGCAATTGAGTTGGATTGGCAATTGCGGATTGCTTGAGGACAAGCAATCTTTGGGAAGGGAGGACTGTCATGTCCCCGAATTGAAGGTGAAGTGATTTAATTAATTTAATTGATTAAGTAGACCAAATTAATGATATTTCAAAAGGATAGCTTAATTGATTGTTTTAATTAAACATTAGATTAATTATTTATAAAGTTATTCATATAAATTAATATCTTAAGGATGACTTTATATTTAATTAATTTAATAAAGTGAGTAAATAAAATAATATATTTTAAAGTCACTTAAAGGAATAAAATAATATTATATTCTAGAAGCTTCCAGGAAGTCTTGGTGAAATCTTTATAAGGAGTTGTTGGCCTTGCATTCAAGATGCTTATGCTTGATTTGGATTTCATTTCTCATTACTAGTTTGGTAAAGAATGTTTGAATGCTTTGCTTGCTCGAGGGTTTTGAAGACTCTAGAGTACCGGGTTCGGTTGTGAAAGATCAACCCTAATTGGAATTGTTGAGAAATCCATCCAGAGTTTCAACAGGTGGTACATTGCAAATTTAATGGTTTTTGACCAAATCTAGAGATTATCGACTATATTCAGCTTATTTGAGAAGCTAAGTATTTGAGGGTTTGCAATAGCTGATGTATTATTGCAAATTTAAATGAGAATTTCTATTAATGCAATAGCTGTTTTATTTTTTTATTTTTTTTAGACTGCAGGAATCGGTCTGGCATCCGCCCCCCTATAAACTGCCGTGTGCTTGGTAAACTTTTTTTTCACGTGACCGGTGGCGCTGGCGTGACACGCCCTCCGGTACCACGGGTTTGGGGGGAGACTAGACCTCGTGACCTCTTGCCTGCAACAGGATGCTTCAGCCAATCGAGCTAGGCCCCTCGCCTCTTTTTTTTTAGACTGCAGGAATCAGTTGGGTATCTGTCCCCCTATAAACTGCAGTGCGCCTGGTAAACTTTTTTCACGTGACCGGTGCCCTGGCGTGACACACCCTCCGATACCACGGGTTTGGGGGGAGACTAGACCTCGTGACCTCTTGCTTGCAATAGGATGCTTTAGCCAATCGAGCTAGGCCCCTCGCCCTGCAATAGCTGTTTTATTATTGCATATTTTGGGGTATTTATCTTTTTGCAGACTAAAGTTTATTATTTAGGCATTTAAAAGTATTTTTCAGTTATTTTTGAATAATATTTGGGAAAGAAAAAAGTTATCTTTTGAATAATATTTGGAGAAAATAAATATGTTTTGCTAGGAATAGAATATTATTACTTTGGAGTTTCATATATTGACAAAATAAGGAGATTTACTAAAGACAAAACTAAGTCTTTTGGGCGCTCCTTTCATATTTAGAAATTTGAAAGAAGTCGTTAGAATATAAAAAGGTAAATATTTCATTCGATTACAATTGCCAATCGGAGGTTTACATTAGCTGCCTGTTGATGTGTTTTTCGTGACCGCACCAACATAGAATAAAGTTGCCAACGGCGACTCTATCCTCTCTTGAACAAAATCTCCTGCATGCTAAGATTGCTAGAAAGATCATGCATTCAACTCCAAGGTTCCTTCATGCAGTGGATAGTCTCAGTTGGCTCGATTTAATTTGCTGGTATTTCAAGGGGACTTACAAAATTGTTCAACAGAAGAGAAAGGAATTTTCACAGTTCGAAAGATTTATCAATGAAGCACAGGTTTCTTATACTAATTAGAGAGTACTGAATTAAAATGGGTGCAGGTTTTAGAGAGTCTAAATTTGTTACACCCCGATTGTATAGTTACTACTGCATAGGAAGTACATTGTAATGTTTGAATCTTTTTGATGAATAAAACAAATTCTTGTGATCAATTGAATGTGTCCTAATGATGTCTCATTTGTCTGATATTTCTATTGATGTAATTCTTGAATGAATGTAGCATATAAGTTATGGAATAATGTTATTCTAACTTTTTATGATGTTTTATATATATTGCCTTGTTTTGAGCATATGACTCCCGTTGTCGTGTCATTATGTGCAAGAAACAGGTTCATACCTCTAGGTAGAGGAGAGATATCATTCGGGGAGGAACTTGGTCAGGTAAACAGTAACGAGTACCAATTGTATGCACATATTATAGATTGAGTAAGCTAAGTCAATTTGTTGAGTTAAGGGTACGTTATCCATAGGCTTGTTTATTAACATTAGGAGTCGTATCTACTTTTGAATGCGTGAATAAATGATGCTTGCCAGTGTAACTATATGTGGTATAATGTTACAGGTTAGGAGGTGGGCATGTGCATATGTATATATATATAAATAAATATGGTATGTATGAGTGTCCATAAGTATATTCATGTCGATACAAACGTATGAGAGCAGATGGATATGCCATACGTATGCATCGATATAAATACACTTATGAATACGTATACATAGAGGAAGTATACAAGTAAATATACATGTATACATACCCACAACCAACCTGTTATATATACGTGAATATGAATAAATATTATGTTGACATTACCTCGAAATCTACATATACATATATATATATATACATATACATAAGTATGTTTAATGAAAGTATGCTGACTGGCTCGTAGTATACGTACTTTGTAATTTAATATGTATATGTATATACATGTATATATGTAAAGGTAAATATAATTATATATTTAATATTATATCAAATATGTATATAATATAGTATTTACAAAATATATATATATATATATATATATATATATGTATATGAGATTATTTAAATTATTAAATTTAAATAATTATACATACTACATAGATATATATTACATAAATTAAAACTATACTATATATATATTTTAATATAATAAAATAAATATATAGATATATTTTATTAAGGGAATGGAAATCGAATAAAGTTTAAATAAACACTTTATTTTAAAATTGAACCTTGGCTAAATGATTTAATCATTTCTAAATAAAACACTTATCACTTTAAAACATTTCGAATGAAATATTGAGTCACCATTTTAAAAAACGCATCTTTGATAAATGAAACGCAATGGTAAATATTTCATTGGTAAACATTTGAAAATGTCAAAAAAGAGAAGAATGCTCGTGAAAATGTAGATGGCGCTTGTAGAAGTGCGCAACCATGGCAAAGTTAACAGAACGCGGCTAAAAGGAAGTCGTTTGCAACTAGAGAAATGGAAATGTGGACGCCATTTGGTGAGGGACTTTGTCTTTGCATTAACCGTCACTTATCTTTACCTGTTGAATCGCGCCAATACCTATAGGTGTCGTACTTTTGAGAATTTGTCATGTGCAAAATGAACTTTCTTCATTGCTGTCATCAAATGAAGGTCGAAATCTTCTCTAAAAGGTGCCACATCTCTTATTTGAACTAATCCAAACCCTGCTGGCAGCTTGGATGCCTTAGGAAGAGGAATTTGTTAAGTTTTGAAACACTATATAAAGGCTGCTATGCTTATTCTTCAATACACAAATTTAGAAAATTGCAAATTCGATTTTGTTCTCTTCAAGAAGCTTATTCTGCTGTCAGTGAGTTTATTCTGCTATGAGTGTGCATTATTTGGCTGAGAGTGAATTATGTTTTGCTGTGAGAGTAATCATCAATTCTGGAAAAGTAATATTTACTTGACAGAGAAGTCACTTCTGTCATTTATCATCTCTTTGAGTAGTAAGTTGAGATTATCTCCAGTTGTGCTAAGAGCCCAATTTCAGAGGTGGCTGGAAATCCTTTGACTAGAAGCTAAAGGTGTAGCGTCCTCACACTTACTCAACATCTGTGGATAGCTAATATCAGGCATGTTTTCTCTTTTATTTTTCCATGTTTTTATTGCTTTGGTAATCAGAAGAAAGTCTATTTTATACCTCTGTTTGAAAATGAATAGGAAATAAGGATTGTTTATATGATATACTTTGGATTGAATATTTGAAGAATGAATTCAATCGCAAAGAGATAATTTAGAAAATAGGAAGGCAATTACATGCTTTATACTATTAGCTTTGCATTTATTAGTAGACGGATTTACTGATGCATTGAATAATTAATGGCATTATTTGTATTGACTCCATATAAGGAGTATATGCTTGTGTATAGCTATTTAATACTAGGGAATGAATTGAGGGCATTTAATAAGTTACAAATCATAACTAGTTATAAATTAACTTAGTCAAGTTAATGAAGCTCCTAGGATTAGAGTGTCCAGTATAAGGGAGATAGTTGTAAGTACTTATTAGAATGATCTTTGTTCTAGTAGTTAGCTTGATGTAGGAAGTCTAGGGTACTGACTACCCTGATAGACCAACCTACGCATAGAGTAAGGAAGCCTCAAGTCAAGTTGACCCTGGCTAGTGCATGTGATAGATGACCTATGTTCTTGATTGAATGTAAACACTTTGGCCAAAGTAGTGTTAGGAACAACTTACACTTAGTTGTGGTACTACACTGTCAGTTCACTGTGGTCTCTAAATACATACTAGTTCAAGAGTTGTTGTATGCACAAAACCTAGATATGTAGGAATACAACACTATGCCCAGCTGGTAATCGCTAAAGGATACCCCACCAATCTCTTCTTCGAAGGGAGGACCATTGATTGTAAAATGATCATGCGGGGGACCGCATTATAAGTAATCGCTAAAGGATACCCCACCAATCTCTTCTTCGAAGGGAGGGCCGCTCATTGTAAAATGATCGTGCGGGGGACCGCATTATAAGTCCGTGGTTGGCGGAAAAACGCCCGAGTGATGTTTCTCCTCCTCAACAATCGGCCAATGATCCAAGATTTGACAGGACGAACTCCTGGACCTTCTACTTCTATTGGTGCCAAAAGCCTTCGGGCTATGTATGTATTTTATTCTTCTTTTCTTTGTAATTACTTTTGAAATGAAATAGTTAAAGTTGCAAATAGATATATCATGTTTATGTATTTGAAAGGAAAAATTTTAAATTTGACATACAAGTTTGGTTGTCACAAAATTCTATCCTAAATGCGGGTTATGGATCTCAACTTTAGCAAATTCCAACTGGACTGCGCATTGCCTTGCATCGGACAACTTCTGCAGAGTCGGTGCAATCTTCAAAGGAGGTGACTAAAGATATTCAAACTACCTCTTGACATGAAGATACCATCACCTCTTGACATGAAGATACCATCACAACGACACATACCATCATTCAAATTGTGATTGAAGTTAGGTCCACAACATTTCTAGTTGACCACACAAGGCGAACTCACCATCAGCGAGCCCACTAGTGGTATGGATAGACGAAGTTTGCTCAAATTGAAGACCACATTCCACAATTACTAACTTCTTGCATGAAATGAAATTTACTATACTTTAAGCTACTACTCGAATCAAAAGGGCGAAGAAACCTTGCTAGCTACTCACAACAAAAGACAAAATTCACCATCAATGAAAACTATTTTTATTGAGAGAGTGTTCACAACAATTTCTTACAAAGTTTTCAAAGGAAAAACTTTCCTTCTTCAAACTACTTTATCAATCTACTCTATGCTACTTCTAAGCTATTACCTAGCTGTCTCTTTATTCTCTAATGATCTAATCTCTAATCTAATCCATCACAAATGAGGGGGGAGTGCCCCTTTTATAGTTGGCCGAATCCAGTAGACGGCTCAGATTCAATTACATTGAAAGGTTCAGATCGAGCCACATAAACCGTAACCCTAAAAACTGCTAGAATGAGGAATGGGGTAATAAATGAGCAATTAATGTCAACCATCTTCTAGAAGATTCTTGTCTGCAAATGCATTCACACTGTTTTTGATTTTCTTCCCGACTGCAAATTGGATGGGCTTGATTATCATGGCTTCAACTTCTTGGACTGACATGACTACTTCTTTCTCCTGCTTGATGATGGTTTTACTCCTTGATGTCATTACATTTCAGGTTGGGTGAAGTATGCTGGAAAAACACCCTCTGGGTCAATGCTGGAGAAAGACCTCCACTTTGTCCTTCAATTCATCTTGCTATCATTCTTTAACTTTGAGGTGCTTGAGGATGATCTCTAACACTTGGTACTTCATCTTTCCCTCCATCCTGAGCTTGGAAGGATTCTCTCGTCTTGAACTCGAATATTTCTTCCTTTGCCACTGGAGTTGGGCACATACTAGGTCTCAACACTTAGCCATTTCTTCCAAGTACTCGCTCCATCTCTTCAATTCATCATGCCTTGGCCCCGGTGTTCACCCTGCAAAACAAGCAAGGAGAAGAGCATTAGCCATTTCTTCCAAGTACTCGCTCCATCTCTTCAATTCATCATGCCTTGGCCCCGGTGTTCACCCTGCAAAACAAGCAAGGAGAAGAGCATTGAAACACTTCATAATATAAATCCAATTTACTTACCTAATCTCTATGTTCAGATCTTCAAGGCCTGAGTGATCTCCGGATCTGATAGGGTTCATTGTTTTTCTCCAGCCAACTTTGCTTTCTTCATGATTTTCAACATCTGTGGGCTGGGCGTATAACACCTGTGCTTCATATTTAAACGCCTTAAAGAATTTCACCCATCGTACTCTGCTTCCTATGTACCTTGAAGTTGTGCCTTAGAAACTTTTCATCCAACTTAACGGCGTGTCCTGAAGGGTGTTGTTTGATTTCTCTCTTCCTTAGAAAGTTTTCCAACCGACATGATACCCCCTTTTTGCCTTAGCCAAATTTCCAACCTATTTTCCTTAGAAATAATTTATCTCCTCTAGAGAACTTCATCAATCGGGCGCCTGAGTAAAATCTCCATCTCAAAATCCTTGGCGAGGTGTGGAAATTTTTTAAATCAATTCCTTGTCGGAAATCTTCAGTACCCAGAAGAAAATTCCCTTCAAAAAGCGCCAAATTCATGTGTCTACAAATGAAGGGGTACATTTAATTTTTGAATTTTAACCTTAGTCAAAATATTTTCTTCAAAATTTATCTTCATTCATCACCTCTGGGCGTATTTTTCTAGGCCAACTCTCATTTCTCACTTAGAAAATTTTCAAACTTCATGTTAGGCACAAATAAGGGTGAGAGCTTTCACTTTACTTGCCTTAGTTGAATTTTCATGGATTTGCTCTTCAAGGGCGCATTTAATCTTTCAAGCTTCTAATTTCACACTTAGAAATTTTTTTATCTCTCACCTTTTAGTTGGGTGCATTTTGGTGTGCTTGCTTCAAGTTTATAACACTTGAAAAATTTCCAAGTATCCATGCAAGGTAAGGCGCATTTGACCCCTTGTGGTTTCATTTTCCAACACTTAAACATTTTCTTGCGTCCTCAACTTGCAAGGGCGCATTTAGGAGGTGTTACTTCCAATTTGTAACACTTAGAATATTTTCAAGTCTCCTCTCCAAGGGCGCATTTGAAGGTAGCTACTTCCAACTTGTCATACTTAGAATATTTCCTCATCTTCCCCTTTTAGATAAGGCACATTTGCTGGGTGCTACTCCAAGTTTCAACACTTTGAATATTTTCCAACCCTATCTCCAAGTGAAGGTGCATTTCACCTTTCAAGCTTTGAGTTTGTTTACCTTAGAAAATTCTACACACTTGCTCTTGGGTTAAGGCGCATATAGAGGTGCCTCCTTCAAATTTTCCTGCCTTAGAATATTTTCTTGCCTTTAACACTTCTTGGGTGCATATGGGGTATCATACTTCAAGTTTAAACACTTAGAATATTTTTTAACTCTTTCCACAAGTTGAGGCGCAAATGAGGGGGTCTATTTCAAGTTTAAAACACTTAAGATGCTTTTTTAGTCTTCCTCCAAGTCAAAGGCGCATTCAAGGGGTCTTCCTTCAGATTTTCCATACTTAGATTTTTTTTCAAGCTCTCCATGCAAGGCAAGGTGCATTCAAGGGGTTGAGCTTCAAATTTTCTTTACTTAGAATATTCTCTAGTCTCCCCTTCAAGTCAAGGCACAAATGAGGGGGTCTACTTCAAATTTGAATACGTTAGAAATTTTCAAGGTCTCCTCTTCTTCTTGGGCACATATGAGGCCTTGAACTTCCAATTTGCAACACTTAGAAATTTCTTGGAGCTTTTGTTCATCTTAAGGTGCATTCAAAGGGGAGAGGAGAAAGTCAACACTTTGTCTTGACCCCACTTTAATTGGGCGCATTTAGCATGCTAAGGAGGACTTATCTTCTTACTTAGAAACTTTCTTACTTTCTCTCTCTCCTTGGGCGCATATCAGGGGTGATGAAGAATATTTTCAACACTTAGAATCTTTTTCATCAGCTCGATTTGAAGTGGGCACATTTTCAGGGTGGAGGAGGACTTAAGTCTTTGCCTTAGAATTTTTTTATCAACCTCCTAACATGAGGGCGCATTTGAGGGGGGGAGGTGGATATTTTTTAACACTTAGAATCTTTTTATCTTATCTCTTATTGAGGACGCATTTTGATGGTGGCAGTGGACTTAACTCCAACACTTAGATTTTATTCCATCATCTGCTTGAGCTGAGGGCGCATTTGAAGGGTCTTGCAGGATTGAGCTTCATACTTAGAAAATTTCTCAACCTTCCTCAAGCCAGGGCGCATTTGAGGGGGTGAGCAAGATTTGACACTTGAAATTTCTCATCCTCCTGCCAGTTTCATCTTAGGCGCATTTGAGGGGGTCAAGTAGGATTTTTGTTAGACTTAGAACTTTTCTCTGCTGCTTGCTCATGCCTTACTATATATAGTAAGTTCCAGGTTTTCCCTCTTCTAAAACTCAAATTGATTTGAAATTTTAACCATAGGATCCTCATGACCTAGTTAGTCTATTCACACGACCATCTTGAGTTGACCTGCTATTTATAGCATGTTTCTGAAGGTGGTTTACTATTTATAGCAACTACCTGATTTCATGACTTCCCCAACTCCGTTTGACTTGAAATTTGAATGCCGAGACCCTCAGCGGTAGACTTGCTCGTTCACACTGGCGCCTGCTGCTGATTTATTATTTATAGCTTGTTTCTGGAACACCTTACTATAAATAGTAAGTGCTTCGATTGCCTTCAAATTTTACCGGTGGATAGCTTGAAAGATACTGATTGCAGTGGGATACACCGGTTTTCGAAAATTCTGGCATTTTACCCCTCATTTTGGGTCTTGAAGCTGGAAACCCTAATTTGACTTGCATGTCTATCAAATGACTTCCATTTGACTCTGTTTTTGTTGCACTTTGCTTTGGTCGTGATCTTGATGTGCTGGGCAACTGCCGGAATGAACCTACTAAAAATAGTAAGTTGTTGAAAAGTAATCATCTCGCCTTGCATGTCACGTCACTGCGTAGCTCTTGAAAAACCCATAAGGAATCACCTGACATGCGTTAGAAAACCCTACATGCAAACCCTAAAAATAGCCTCTGAAGACAACTCCTGAAAAAGTCTTGATCCTGGTTTGCATGTTATACCATTGCGAAGCCCTTGAAAAACCCACAAGGAATGTTTAGACATGCGAAGAAAATTTCAACATGCAAACCCTAAAAATAGCCTCTGAAAGCTGAATACTGAAAGTCATCGTTTCATTTTGCATGTTATATCACTGTGTAGGTCTCAGAAAACCCAGAAGGAATCTCCAGACATGCATTGAAGAACTTCACATATAAACCCTAGAATCTGCTCTTAAAGGTGAACTTGCTAAAAATAGAAAGTCTTAAGTTTTAGCTCAAAATTTGCAGACGAGTAGCCTGACATGTTCTGGATGCAGTGTAACGATCGAAACTTCAAAAGTGCTGAGAGAATGCCCTGAATTGAACACTTACTAAAAAAAGTAAGTCACCGGAATTCAATGAAATTTAGTTGGGAACCTGTTGGAAGCATGTTGACTTTATTGCCCAACTCAAATTTCAACTTACTCCATTTGGCTTCAAACTGACCAAAAGACTCAAAACCCTAATTCTCAGACTTAGCCAAAATTTCACATTCAAGCTCAAAGGCGGGCACATCCCTAGAAAGGTAGATAGCAGAAAGAGAGACAACAACAAAATAAACCAAATACCAAGCCAAAAGACCCGAACAAAGCAAAAATTAGGGGGTCCTCATTTGCAATGGGGCGATGTGTGAAAAGGTCACAACACTGCCCAGCTAAAATTAAATCTTGGAGCAAGTCAAAGAGGCTTGATAATATATTGCAAGGAGGCGTTGTAGAAAAGACAAGAGTGGATTAATTATATTGGCCGATTTCAACTAAAGACATGGCATTGATATGATAAAGAGGAAGGAAATGTTAGTTTAAGGGATCGCTGTTAGCTGCCAGGTGGACATAAATACAAAGAAAGAAATATAATTAATATTGAGTGTAATATATGAAGTCGTGGCTTGGTCTATTCAAGGTGCTAGTCGTCCAAAGAATATTGGGCCTGAGTAAGGTGTTTGCTTGGTGGCATATCCTCCTGTTGTGTTGGCGCAGCCAATTGGTGTAGACGTCATTCAACATTCAAGGTCAATCTTTATTGCTGGAAACTTGTGGGAGGTCAAGGAGAAGTGGACGTAGCTCTCGGCATCAGGATTTCAATTATTTTGAAGACTTCATCTTGGTTTCCAAGTTACTTGAGCGAGGACGACATTAGTAGAGCAGGGGCGATTTTATGATTAAATTATTCAAGTCTATATCAGCTGGTACAGGCTATTAAACCAAGTTCTTATGTGACGACCAAACTTGTACGTCAAATTTAAAACTTTTGATTTCAACCACAATAAATAAGAACAATGCCATAATGATAAAATTTTTCCTTTCAAATACATAAACATGATATATCTATTTGCAACTTTAACTATTTCATTTCAAAAGAAATTAGAAAGTAAAGAAGAATAAAATACATACATAGCTCAAAGGCTTTTGGCACCAATAGAAGTAAGAAGGTCTAGGACTCTGTCCTGTCAAATCTTGGATCATCGGTCGATTGTTGAGGAGGAGAAACATCACTCGGGCATTTTTCCGCCAACCACGGACTTATAATGCGGTCCCTTGCACGATCATTTTACAATGAACGACCCTCCCTTTGAAGAAAAGATTGGTGGGATATCCTTTTGCGATTACCAACTGGGCATAGTTTTGTGTTCCTACATATCTAGGTTCTGTGCATATGGCAACTCTTGAACTAGTATGTATTTCAGGACCACGGTGAACTGACAATGTAGTAACACAACTAAGTGTAAGTTGTTCCTAACACTACTTTGGCCAAAGTGTTTACATTCAATCAAGAATGTAGGTCATCTATCACATGCACTAGCCAGGGTCAACTTGACTTGAGGCTTCCTTACTCTACGCGTAGGTTGGTCTATCGGGGTAGTCCGTACCCTAGACTTCCTACATCAAACTAACTACTAGAACGGAGATCATTCTAACAAGTACTTACAACTATCTCCCTTATACTGGACACTCTCATCCTAGAAGCTTCATTAACTTGACTAAGTTAATTTATAACTAGTTGTGATTTGTAACTTATTAAATGCCCTCAATTCATTCCCTAGTATTAAATAGCTATACACAAGCATATACTCCTTATATGGAGTCAATACAAATAATGCCATTAATTTCTTCAATGCATTAGTAAATCCGTCTACTAATGAATGCAAAACTAATAGTATAAAGCATGTAATTGCCTTTCTCTTTCCCAAATTATCTCTTTGCAATTGAAATCATTCTTCAGATATTCGATCCAAAGCATATCATATAAACAATCTTTATTCCCTATTCATTTTCAAACAGAGGGTATAAAACAAATTTTCTTCTGATTACCAAAGCAACAAAACATGGAAAAGTAAAAGAGATAACATGCCTGTTATTAGCTATCCACAGGTGCTGCTCTAGAGAGAAATTGCTACACCTTCAGCTTCCAGTCAAAGGATTTCCAGCCTCCTCTGAAATTGGACTCTTAGCACAACTAGAGATTATCACAACTTACTACTCACAGAGATGATAAATGACAGAAGTGACTTCTCTGTCAAGTAAATATTACTTTCCAGAATTGATGGTTACTCTCACAGCAGAACAAAATTTACTCACAACAGGATAAAATTCACTCAGTAAATAATGCACTCTCACAGCAGAACAAAATCGAACTTGCAATTTTTAAATTCGTGTTTTGAAGAATAAGCATAGCAGCCTTTATATAGTGTTTCAAAACTCAACAAATTCCTCTTCCTAAGGCGTCCAAGCTGCTAGTAGGGTTTGGAATAGTTCAAACAAGAAATGTGTTGCCTTTTAGAGAAGATTTCGACCTTCATTTGATGACAGCAATGAAGAAAGTTCATTTTGCACATGGTAAATTCCCAAAAACGTAACACCTACTGGTATTGGCGCGATTCAATAGGTAAAGATAAGTGACGGTTAATGCAAAGACAAAGTCTCTCACCAAATGGTGTCTGCATTTCCATTTCTCTGGTTGCAAACGACTTCCTTTTAGCCGCGTTCTGTTAACTTTGCCATGGTTGCGCGCTTCTACAGGCGCCATCTGCATTTTCACAGGCATTCTTCTCTTTTTTGACATTTTCAAATGTTCACCAATGAAATATTTACCATTGTGTTTCATATATCAAAGATGCGTTTTTAAAATGGTGACTCAATATTCATTTGAAATGTTTTAAAGTGATTAAGCGTTTATTTAGAAATGATTAAATCATTTAGCCAAGGTTCGATTTTAAAATAAAGTGTTTATTTAAACTTTATTCGATTTCCATTCCCTTAATAAAAATATATCTATATATTTATTTTATTATATTAAAATATATATAGTATAGTTTTAATTTACATAATATATATCTATGTATAATTATTTAAATTTAATAATTTAAATAATCTCATATACATATATATATATATATATATTTTGTAAATACTACATTATATACATATTTGATATAATATTAAATATATAATTATATTTACCTTTACATATATACATGTATATACATATACATATTAAATTACAAAGTACGTATACTGTGAGCCAGTCAACATACTTTCATTAAATGTACTTATGTATATGTATATATATATGTATATGTAGATTCTGAGGTAATGTCAACATAATATTTATTCATATTCACGTATATATAACAGGTTGGTTGTGGGTATGTATACATGTATACCTCCTCTATGTATACGTATTCATAAGTGTATTTATATCGATGCATACATATGGCATATCCATTTGCTCTCATACATTTGTATCGACATGAATATACTTATGGACACTAGTACATACCGCATATATATATATATATATGCACATGCCCACCTCCTAACCTGTAACATCATTCCACATATGGTTATATTGGCAAGCATCACTTATTCACGCATTCAGAAGTAGATACGACTCTTAATGTTAATAAACAAGCCTATGGATGACTTACCCTTAACTCAACAAATTGACTTAGCTTACTCAGTCTATAATATGCGTGTGTATGCCCAATTGGTACTCGTTACTGTTTACCCGACCAAATTCCTCCCAGAGTGATATCTCTCCTCTGCCTGGAGGTATGAACCTGTTTCCTGCACAGCATGACACGACAATGGGAGTCATATGCTTGAAACAAGGCAGTATATATAAAACATCGTAGAAAGTTAGAATAACATTATTCCATAACTTATATGCTACATTCATTCAAGAATTACATCAATAGAAATATCAGACAAATGAGACAATCATTAGGACACATTCAATTGATAACAAGAACAATCTGTTTTATTCATCTAAAAGATTCAAACATTACAATGTGCTTCCTATGCAGTAGTAACTATATTATCGGGGTGTAACATCTTAATTCATTGTAATTACTTACAAATCAGTCCATTGGAAAATCAGCAAATGCATCTCTCTTTACATTTCAATCATTGATAGATTTCTGTTAGAAGTCTTTATGCACATGTTATCAATTTTTGCATTGAAAATACAAAAAGAAACAACATTCAGCAGTTAATGAGTTTGTGAGGAAACTGTTTGACAAAATTCCCGATCAGCAAAACAGAAAAGAAAGCCAGATTTTGCTAGGGTTTTTACACTCTTTCTTAGATGTTTATTTATAATAGTGTAGTTATTTTTTGACTTTCCTTCCTTTTGCCAATTTCAAGTTAACCTGCCGATCCTTTTAGGTCATAGAATCCTTTTCCCTCATCTATTTAGTATTCTTAGTTTGTTACTATCGTCACAATTCTCCTCTTTGTCTATTTCATCTTGATGATGGATCATGAAGTATGATCTGAAATGTTGATGAAAAAAAAATCTCACAGAGTTAAATCTAGAAATATATCAATATCAACTTAGATTTAATTCTCTCTTTTTACCATCCCATTAGCCTATAGGAAAAATAAAGGAAAGAGACTAAGAGTCTTCAATAGTACTACAGTCAAGATAGGGACGTGACGTAAGTCATTTGCCATTATTCAAGGTCTTGCTAGTCACTAACATTGTTTCAACCACGTTTTAATCTTCAATGCATACATATTGTGATATGAATTGATCTAATGCTTGCATTATGGTGATCTTTGGGTGAATGCCGAGTCAGATTTTGAGACTAAATCAGTCATTGTTTAGCTTCTTAGTAACATATAGTATTTGATTATTGGGTTCTACAAAGTGTTGTAAGAATCTGCACTTGTTTGAAGTTGCAAAGCAGGTTTTGTAGTGCCTCAAAACTAAATTGCTTGTATTCAAAGGCATGTTGGTTTTGCAAGATCAATGCAACAAGCTAAAACATTGTACAAAAGCCACATGGAGCCATAAGCCTTACAAGAATGGACAAAAGATCCATAGGGCTTAAGACATGATTTTGGATCTTTGTGAATTCCATAGGAGATGGTAATGCCATATTTGAGATCATAAACTGCTTAGCTGCTACTTATCAAAAAATTGGATGTAGCTAAAATATTGATTAATCTCTTAGGTGGTTGCAGCTAATGTTTTGTCATGACTAAACAAGGGCATTTATGCCCCCTTGCTATGTGATCAGGTTCTGCAGGAACCATGGCTGAACCCAAATAGGGTTCTAAACTTGGTTTAGTTCTGGGTTGGTTTATCCAAAGTCTTGCCTTATCTTTTGTATTCAACCTAGGTACATTTGAACATGCCTGGGGCAAATTGAAATATGCCCCTTCAATTTTTCGCAAGAATTTCACAAACAATCAACACTACGCCAAATGAATTAGCGTTAGCTCCAAAATTGAGATCTAAATTTAAAAGATCTCAACGCCAAGAATGCACACTCAATCCCAAGGAAGGAGAGGTGTTGTCATATGGCAGAGAAAACTAAGCAATAACTGAAATGAAATTACAATTGAATGGAGCTAGGCGGTGAACCAGCCATGAAAGTTTTCCACACTTCCACTAATACAGTGGGGGGAAGAAATTACAAAACAAACTAATTCATCTGCTACGGAAGGCATCCACTCAACAGTGGGGATTCACCATTTAAATAGTGGGTGTGAATTGAAGTTACAAAATGTATTTCCCTCCACACTAGCGGTAAACCATCTAGGGGTTACAATGTTTGAATTTAAAACACAAGTAAATGCAGAAGTATAAATGACTGAAACAGTACTACTATTCTCAACCTTACAATGCAAATTTTCAGCAAATTACAAAATTTTATTGCTGTATAAACAATGCCAAATGATGAAAGATAATTTCTCAACTTCAAATCTTTTTGACTAGTGAAGAACAAGCCAAAATCTGTTTTACTGATTAATCTGATATAAACCAGCAAACTGAGATTTCTTACTAGCAATTAGCCATCAATTAATTGCTCATATCTTCACCCCAAAGCTTCTGCCTTCTTCAAATGGACTGCACATGAGCACTAGCAGCATAGTTGCCCAAGAAATATTACATCACAAGGAAAGAACTAAGTCTAAAATAAAATTCCAACTCACTAAAATACAGACCAGCAACCATGATCTCCCTATAATGCTCAAATATCATTCAAATCACCTCTAATCCAACCCAACATTGTTCTGATATAAAACCAGCAACTGTAATTTATCAAACCAGCAACTAATCAACACCCGAGAATGCACAAAATTCTTACCAAACTCCTCCAAAATCCAATGAAACTGAAATTACATCAATTCCAAAGCTGGGCGACCAAGAAGCAGCCACTATCCAAGCACAAATATCACCAAAATGTACTAGCACAAAATCCAAAGCACCAAGTACAAGGTACGGCCTTAGGAAGAAGTCGACTTTGCTTTAAAAATCAATCTTTCAATGATAAAATCTGCAAATGCACAATTAGGGCACCAAGAGCAAAGACATTGAATAATCAAATACCCATAATGAAATTAAATTCCCTCTATGAGCTGCAATTAAAAACATCTTCAGCAATACAAAACCAGCAAACTCCAATCTGGAAATTATCACCAAATTCACCAACGTTGAAGCTCAATGTGCACGTTTGAATAAAGCACACTCCCAATTGACCATCTAGGGAACCATAGTTTCAAGCCCAAAGAATGGTGTAAAATACTAAGCTCCCCCTTAGCGGGGTTCTGAAATCAATTCAGCAGCATAACTTTACAATATTTTCCAAAGATGAGAAATGAATGAGCAATGGCCTGCTTTTATAGAATTGAAGGTGATTGTTGGCTCTTCAGCTTCCATTTTTTTTTCCCTCCAAAAGGGACGCCCATTTCACTTTTGAAATATTTTAATTTTTAAAATATTATATTCACCTTTCTAGGCATCCAAGACTTGAGGAGAAATATTTTCTTTAGAAATAGTTAAATAATCTCTCAATGAGGCATCCACCCTCAAAGGCCACTTTTTAAAACAACTTTAAGTCATTAATACTAGGCCAAGAGGGCCAATAAGAAATTATAACATTAATGACTTAGAATAAATCATTTTATCCAAAATGAGCCTCAAAATACTGAAAGCCAAATATGCTCCAAATTGCACTGCTTGAAATAGAATTGAGCTAACTGCTGACGCTACTGCCCAAGATGGCACTGCTAGAAATAGAATTTACTTAAAATAGCAAATTGTGAAAAGTTGCTCAACACACTTTGCATGTTATATCATTGTGAAGCTCTTTGAAAACCCGAAAAAACCCCACCAAACATGCATCCGAAACTCTAACATACAAGCCATCAGAAATGCATTAGAAACCCTATAAAATAGGAAACCCTAATTTTACCTTTGACGAGCCTACGAGCTTCCAAAAATAGGCTATCAGTCACCAAAGGGCATATAGCTAAAATGGGGACATTACACAAATCTCAAGGCCCAAGGCAGGACTCGAGAAAACCTAGGGAGAATCTGCTTGGGAGCCTAAAAAATAATTTTCAATGAAAAAACAAAAGAATTGTTATCCTAACATCTTACCTTAGTCTCAATTGAGAATGAGGATTATGAGGCTGCTACACAACATCATTTGCATGGTGCAACTAGTAGGAGTGGCACCGACACTACTCATCCTTCCAACAAACCAGCTGATGACATTGATTCTTTTGATGAAGAGCAATATGATGATTTCTAGTGATTTTACATTTGTAGATACTGTAAGAACACCCCCGTAATTTTTTTCACCAATTTTTGCACATAACTTCAATGGACATTTGCCAACAAGTTTGCGGGCACATGAGAGGAGTTGTTTTATGATTTTTTGAATGAATCTAATGGCAAGTTTTGCAAGATCTCATATGATACTCATATTATACTTAGCATTGCAAATTAAATAAGAAGCAAATTGCACTAATAGAGGAATATGATAACACCAGCCATTTAATTCACTATATTGCTTTCTAATGGACATAATTGTATACAGTTTTTTAACCTGTTTTCAGACCAACCACTCTCCTGGAAAGATTGGAAACATGCAATACTTCAATATCCAATTTTGAAAATCGACTAGCAACTTGGAAGGCTCAACTGAAACTCCACACGCCTCTTATTAAAGTAGTCCAGTGATTATGACAGTGGTATTATCAACAACTTGTCCAACTATTGCTTTGTTGTAAACTTAGTGCCTCTACCTTGGCCAACGAATGGTTTTGATCCTCCACACATATCGACTCTTGCAGTTTCATACCCAATGCATCACAAAGACTATCAACTAGCAATCGACCTGTATGTTCATATACATCTTAATACCAAACAACAATTGCATATATATTGCTATGCCAACAAGGAGGATGCAATAGTGATGGCTTATTTGCACTCAGCCACCCTCACAACCTCACAAAGACTTCTACGACCAGCTTCTTAGCATGAATAAAATTTAGACAGCGATTTGCATCCTGCCACAGTGAATATCTCACACTAGTTATATAGATATAACATTCAACTAAGGTATTCACCCTCGATTATGAGTACATTTCCACCTTAGCCTTCTCGCAACCCATCACTAAAGTAGTCCAAAGTCTTGTTTACTCTCCACGTCAAATTCCTTCACACCTACGATAACTTTTAAAGGGGTGGCATAGATGAAAATTGTGACACCAAGTGAAGTTTCCAGAGTTTACCTTTTATTGGCCCCTTAATATCAATTTGTGTATAAGTGTACAAGCTGATGCATCCCACCAAAAAAAGTAGGGCTTCTCAATAATACGGTACAACTAAAACAAGAACAACAATTTCAATAAATTATTCATTCCATTATGTGCCTTGCAATTCAAAACTCCTAAACCCTAAAATTTGTCTTTACCAAAGACTTCACAAATTTCAATAACCCAAACTTGACTGAAACCACAATCCTCACTTCGAATTGGAGAAATAATAACTGCAAACCTCCAAAACTTTATTTAATCTTCAACCGTTTAGCACCCAGACAACTTCTATGTGAAATTGCTCCAACAGAATCTAAGGGTTTTTGTCCCTCCAATTAGAAATCTAGCCACAGGCACAAATCTCCAAAAAGAGAATTATACAATATCTCGAATAATGCAAATGAGCTCACAAAACTCCTTTTATATAATTTTTGAGAGCTTTTTTGAAAATAGAATATAAAATCACTTTATAAATTAAATAAGCCTTATTACTCCAAAAAATGATTTATATTATTATTTAAACATTCTTGGCACTTAAGCCACTTTATCAGCGTCCAACATTTAAAACTTTCAATTCTCATTCCAATGAATTATTATACTAAGGTGCTCATTAAATTATTTTAATAAAATTAGCAACCTTAGTAAAAATAATTAAAAAGAAGCCACAAATACACTCTAGTTGCGGAAATTGTTGAAAAGCAGTGAAATCGAAATTTGATTGAACTGGAGTGATACTGATGATGAATAATGAAAATCGGGCCTAACTGGGTGACTTACTATAAATAGATGCCTCTCTAAGAATCTTGAGAACACACTAGAAGCTGGAATTCACTTTAGAAAGTGGCATAAGTGCCCTCAAGACTAACTAAGCTCATTAGCAACATAAAGTAATCTCTCTAACAAGATTGACACTCATCGAGAAGGTCAAAGCCAATTGCAATGCTAGAGGACCAAAAGTGGGGACATTGCAGATGCAGTATATAAACTTTTGATTTACCCTTAACATTTGACAATTGAAATTGAATTATCAGTTATCAGTTTTGTTATGTATTTATTCTATACATTTTAGGCACACACATATATAGGATGGTTAGACCCAGCTGAACCCATGTAAAAAATTGGGGAACCTTGAAACCAAACCCAATCCAGCAACATAGCCTGTGTAATCTGGTTGTTTAGTTTAGACTTTCGAAGCAATCTAAAGTTTCATTATTACAATGCTTGACAATAATTTGCTTCAATATCAATTGTTAGTATTTTATGTTGGCCATTATGAATGTCACTATATTGTTAGAGTGTCATGCCCCTGAAATTACGACAATAAAATCCCTAATGTTGAAATAGAAATGAATAAATAAAATGAATAACGATATAAATATAAAAAATATAGATATAAATATTAGCAATCTAATATTATTAAAATTATAATTATCATAAGATAATATTATAATTATAATTATCAAATATGACAAAATAAATATTAACAGTTTGATATTATTATTATAATTATTATGATATAATAATATAAAATTTATTAACATATTAATACAAAGCATAAATTAATATTAAAGACAGATTAGTAAGGGAGACAAGTCAAAATGTAGTGATTCATAAAGAACAATAATTATATTTGAAAGGGAGGCAGCGATCTCCTTAAGTAATTTAAAGGCAGCGATTCCCTATTACAAAGGCAGTGCTGCATTATGAAAACTTTAATAAATAAAAAAAGTCAAAACACACAGCAGCGATTGCTACATTTGAAAGAAGCAGCGATGGAGATAAATACAAGGCAGCATATAGAGGATAATTAATATTGCCAAGAAGTAGAATGAAACAAAGATTAAGTTGAATGGTCAACGTGCATTATCAAAGGACATATCTATTAGAAGAGATACATCTCTTGAAGAATAATGTTATAAAAACGCATAAATAAGGAAAAAGTGAAGGGAAGGTCATCAAGGAATAGCATTCAAAAATAAATAAGGATCTACACTCAGAAAGGCAACAGAAATGGAATAAATATTCTCTGAGCATATAAAAGGGATCGGATTCAAAAGATTGCAGACATACAGAGTCGCATAGAATCAAATTTGAAGGGCAGATAGAGCAGAGATATAATATGAAGATCTAAAGATAAAATATTCAGATCTAAGGAGATATGTACAGATTAAAAAGAGGAAGATAAGCAGATTTAAGCATAGACATAGGGAAGAGCATTTCCTGAGCATAGCAGCGGATACATTCATATGATATATTCAGATTTGGAAGAGGAAATATGTGGGAAAAAGTTGGCTAAAGAAGAAGACAAACGGTAAATCAATAAGGGAAGTAAGTTGAATAGAATTAATTATAATTATATAAATATATCTAAATATATAAGCTCATATAAAGTGATTATTGGAAGATCAAAATCAATTAGGAATAATTATATATATATATATATTATATATGATTATGCAATAATTATGCTTGCAGCTATTATTGAGCCTTATGAGTAATTATGATGCTTTATTATAAGTATGAATAATAGATTCTTATTTGCTTCATTTACACTAACGATATCTTCCGAGTGTTAAGAATAGATTGAGAGGAGAGCAAGTTGACTCAGTCTGAAAATCAATAAACATCTGAACATTAAGACAATGATCATTTGATCAGATAAATATAGATATTGAACACTAAGATAATAGCATATTCTGTAGCATATATATTTTTATATTATTAACAGTGATATGATCCCGGTTTAGCAATAATTGGTCATGAAGGGATGATGCAAGACTGCAAAAGGGAGAACTGCTAGAAGAGCACCCTATTATGCAAAAGGGAGAACTGCGAGAAGGGCACCCTATTGCAGCCTCCCAACTATCCTCAAGTGAATCAATTGTTGAAGAAAATGAAGAAAGGTCTTCAATCATAAGAGGAGAGGTTGGAATGATGGAGGAGAACCGTGTAAAGCCCTCACTAGGTACACCACCTCATGATGATGGTTGAGGACAATCAGTTAAGGACGACGTGAGGCCATAGAGGACAAGGTCCTGTTGTTGGGCCTAGGGGAGGATACTTGGGGCACCTCATCATGTCTTCCTCATTATGGTTGAGCCCACATAGTCCTTGGGACTTGTTATAGTGATATATTTAATCTCTCTTAGACTTAGAATTAAATGTATTTTATGGATTATGCCTATCATATTTATCTAATGTGGTTGCAGGTTTCCATAACCAGATTTACATCATCTCAATTTTGAATAGGAATTATATCTTTATCTACAATTTTCTATTGGTTTTTGTAATGATCTAGTCCGTTCTTAAAGTAAAAATATCTTAATTTTACATCAACAAGTAAAGATAACGAGTACATGCCATTGCAATAAAATTTTTCTTTTCATTTATAAACATGTTACAACATATTTCAACATTTTATTCCTCTTCTTTTCAAGAAAAGATTAGAGTAAGAAAGCATAAGGTACATACGTAGCTCGAAGAGCTTTTGAACAAATAGTAGTAAGACGGTCCAAGTTCCTTTCCTTTCAAATCTTGGTATAATCTGTCCCTTGCTGTGGAGAAGTATCACTTGGGCGTTTTTCCGCCAACCATAAACTCTTAATGCAGTCCCCCGCACATCCATCATTCGATAGAAGGCCCTCCCTTCGAACGAAGAGATTGGTAGAGTATTCGATAACGACAACCCAATTGAGCATAGTGCTGTGTCCTACATAACTATAACTTGCTATTTCACAGTCTCGAACTAGTATGTGTAAAGGATCACGATGAACTGACAATGTAGTCTCAAGCATCACACGGTCTAAGTGGATGTTTATACATTGCACTACTTTGGCCAAAGTATTCTCATTCAATACTTTGAATGAAGTCATCTATCATAAACACTACTCAGGGCTGATTTGACTTAAGGCTATCTTACACTATGCATAGGTGTGGTCCTTAATTGGATAATCTGTCATCCCAGACTTACCTACAACAATCTAGTCTACTAAGTAATTACACAAGCTAGGTATATCCTTCAATGGATAGTCCGTCATCCTAAATAACCTACCTTCAAACAATCTACTCACAAAAGTATACTACGCCTTCTCTAAGGTGAACACAACTTTCCTAGTTAACTTAATAACTTGGCAGGAGTACCTTAATGACTCATTCCATTTAATCATGCCTAATAGAATAATATCTAAGCAACTTGTTAGTTTTAGGATCAGAAATGAAATAAGCAGAAAAATGCAACACATGAGACAAAGAACACAACAAGATACCCTTGGAAAACCCTCCTACTCGAGTGAGAAAACCCAGCAATAAATAATCTCTCTTATATATAGAACGAATAAGAGCAGAAATCTGCTTTACAATCAGACCCTTCACAAGGGTGAAATTGATACAATAAATGATGGAAATCTCTTCTTGATACAACTGAATATAAATCTCCTTGCAATTTGATCTACATCTAAAGATGGCGATCTGCTGCTAAAATGCGAACTTCTCCGTGAAGGTGTGATTGGAATAAGAATGAATTGATGATTGAATGAATGATCATCATCTTGAATATATACCAAACTAGGTGACTCTTCATCTAGGCCGGCCTCTTTGATAAATAAAAAATAAAAAATAAAAAATATAATTTGTAACAGGAAGGTCGACTTGCCTCAAACAAGGGGAAAATAGCTCCCAAAGCTATAAAACACTAACACTCCCTCTTAGCTAGGGAGGTATTTTCCAGATATCCTCGTCATGGAGTCTCTCAACATGACGCACATAATGGCTACACCCACATCTCAGTCTCAAAGAAGTACAAGAGTCCATCATGGAGTCTCTAAATGTGATGTCATCATGGAGTCTCTCAACATGACATCTCATCTCAGTCTCAGAGATGAACAAGGGCTCGCACCTCATATTTCTCTGTCTCAGAGGAATATACGCTACAAGGGCTTTCACCTCATATTTCTCCATTTCAAAGAAATATACGCTACAAAGGATTTCACCTCATATTTCTTCGTCTCAAAGAAATATACACTACAAGGGCTTTCACCTCATATTTCTCCGTCTCAGAGAAATATATGCTACAAGGGCTTTCACCTCATATTTCTTCGTCTCAAAGAAATATACACTACAAGGGTTTTCACCTCATATTTCTCTGTCTTAGAGAAATATACATTACAACAAGTCTTCATGATGATGTGACTCCCTCTGAAGCTCCAAGTACGATATCAACCTCTTGACCTCTTCGTCCAAGGTTGCCTTTGTTGGTTTGTCAGACTCCCTCTGAATGTTAATTCCTTCTCTTCATCAACTTTAGAATAAGAAACCTTCTGAATTGACTTTAGAGCTTGGCTCCTTTTGAGTTGTCCCTATGCCAATTTCCGCAGAAGAAACATGTTGTGTAGACCTTTAATTTGCAATCTCGAGCAAAGTGATCGTACTCGTCACACCTAAAACATTGAATGTGAGAGAGATCCTTCTTCTTCAGTTCTGGGGCAAAATCTGATTCTCTGTTTCTATTCCTCTTTCTTCCTTTGCCTCTTTCTCTAGAAGTATGTGTAGCAAGAACTTGATTTTCTACATCATGATAGTTTCGCCCAATTCCTCCTTATACCAACCTAGACTCTTCTTGAATACAATCAGCTCGAAGACGATCAAACTTGGGCAACTTGGATCTCCCACTGATGCTCTGAATAAAGGGTTCCCAAGATTGAGGAAGACCATTTAGTGCCAGCATAGTAAGATCTCTGTTTTCAATTATATCCCCAATAGCGCTCAACTAATCTCTCAAATCAGCAATCTTCATAAAGAATGAGATGACTGAATCATCTTTAGCCATTTTTACATGGTGAAGTTGTCTCAAAGCAAGGGCTTTGTTGGTGTTGTTGATCTCATACAATCCTTTTAGAGTATCAAACATTTCTTTACCTGTCTTCAACTTGGAGATGATCGGTACTAGGTGATTCATCACAGAGTCTATCATGATCTTTCTAGCTTTCATGCCATTTTTCTTCCACTTAATTTTCTCAGTATCATCGGAAGGCTCAGGCATATCACTTTCCATGAAATCAAGAAGATCATTCTCCTCTAATGCAATAAGCACCCTGGGTTTCCAAGAGTTGAAGTTTGAAGCTCCATCAAGCCTATCTTCTACCTTGACACCGCTCACCATCTTCTTTTTCCGCACAAATTCACCTTGAAATATTTTCCCTTAGGTCTATAATAATTTGCAACCTCAGATCTGCAATACTTCAAGATCTGTCCTAGATGAAAAGTTGACTTGACTGCTTAAGCAAATCTGATCAGATATTTTCTTAGACCCGCTCTGATACCATGTTAGTTTTAGGATCAGAAATGAAATAAGCAAAAAAATGCAACACATGAGACGAAGAACACAAGAAGATACCTTGGGAAAACCCTCCTACTCGAGGGAGAAAAACCCAACAAGAAATAATGTCTCTTATATATAGAACAAATAAGAGCAGAAATTTGTTTTACAATCAAACCCTTCATAAGGGCGAACTTGATACAATAAATGATGGAAATCTCTTCTTGATACAACTGAATATAAATCTCCTTGCAATTTGATCTGCATCTAAAGATGACGATTTGCTGCTAAAATGAAAACTTCTCCATGAAGGTTTGAATTGGAATAAGAATGAATTGATGATTGAATGAATGATCATCGTCTTGTATATATACCAAACTAGGCGACTCTTCATCTAGGTCGACCTCTTTGATAAATAAAAAATAAAAAATATAATTTGTAACAGGAAGGTTGACCTGCCTTAAACAAGGGGAAAATAGCTCTCGAAGCTATAAAACACTAACACAACCAATATTCTCCTACTTAAGAGATAATTACAAACATGCAAAATACCACTAGTATGCCTCTTTTATCCTTAAACATTTCAGTTCCTAGGCACAAATAGATATGCAATTCATAAAAATAACTCACTTTCAACACACAACAAAAATACAGTTTGTGAAGCACTCCCTATCTATGCACACAATTTCCAGAAATATTATAAGATTAACTATTGGAAATGATAGTAGAAGAATATCCCATGCTTGGTATTTAGCTTTCTTCCAAATGATGATGATTCGGCCTGTACTCACAACACTTCCAGACTATAGGAAATTCCTTCAAAAAGCTCTGCTTCTTTCTCATAGAAAATAAACACTCAAAATGGATATCCAATTGTTAATGGTTGCAGCCGATGCTCAATACAGAACTTAGAAGAATTGATAAAAGAATATGATAAATGCGAATGCAGTTCTCAGGAATGCTGAGAACTATTGGATTACAAAAATATGATGGCTCTCAAAAATTATAATGATGAATGCTCTTTAGAAACTTTCATAAATGACTCTTAGAAAAGAGATGCGTAACTCTCAAATAAGAATGCGTAGAAAACAAGAATCAATGAATAGATGTTGAGGTGATTGAAAATAAGGAAGAGGCGGCTATTTATACAGCCCAATCTTCCAACGTATTCCTCATAACAAGGCAGGGGTTCTGCCACCACTGTCACAAGAAGAATTCAACTAAACAAGTGTTGCTTAATCTCCTTTAATCCTTGACAGCAGGTGAAGACTTCATCAAAAAACACATGTTTGAAAATGGTGTCCATTGACACCTCCAAATGATTATCCAAAAAATGGTATCACTGCAAAAAATGGCAGATTAGATACATACTGGAAAAAGTCCTAGCCAAAATCGAAGACACCTCCTTAGTTTTGTGGTTGTGAGTTTGAATAATTCAAATTCCAGTGCACATGCATTTTCCAGGTGCGGAAATTCTTAGCGCGATAATTCATTTCACGCTTTCAGCGTTTCCAATAGATATTAATCAAATCTCTATAGTTTGAGAATAAATATTTCATCAGTAGAATAATTCGATTTCAAATGTTAAGTGATTCAAATAAATTGAATATGAAAAAGCTTGATTCCAAAGTTAAATGACAAATATTCAATACTAGGAAATAAGTCGATTTCCTAAGTTGAGATCAATTTATAAAATAATTCGATTTTCAAAATTGAGAGTTAAATAAAATATAGTTATATATATTATATTATATATTTATATATAATTATAGTTTTAATAATATACATATATATACACATATATATTTAAATACCTCAGTATAATATGTGTATATATATATGTATTTTTTTACTATATATATATATATATATATCCCTTTATAAATATATTGTAAGTCACTCAGCATATTCGATATGTATATATATATATATATACATATATATGTAAAGTCGTTAGGCAATAATAATATAATATTATCAATATCCACATAACATAGGTTGTGTGTATATATACATGTATATACGTCTGTATATATTCCTCTATGTGCACTTATATATAGGTATACCATATTGATGCATTCGTATGAGCATGTCCGTTTGCCAACATATGTTTTATCGATATGTATATACATATGGATACGTGCATATACTATATACATGTATATATGCCCACTTCCTATCCATTTACATTCAATAATGTTACCATCATAATGATCGTAATAACATAAACAGATACATAGATAAACATCACTTATACATGCATATAGAAGTAGACAAGACTCCTAATGCAAACATACAAGCTCACGGATGACTTACCTATAACTCACACAAATTGACTTAGCTTACTCAATCTAAGTGTCGTGTGTGTATGCTCAGATGGTTTACTTTACCGATTACCTGACCAAGCTCTTCTCCCAAGTGATACTTCCCCTCTGCTTGGAGGAATGGTTCACATACCTGCATCCAATGACACACACTTTCAAAAGTCATATGTTCCCAACATAAGTAGTATATATATACATCTCAAAAGTCAGAATAATCAATAACTTTGCATGCAACATTCATCAAGGATAACATCAAAATAGAAGTAACATTAAATGATACAATCATTAAATGGAAGAACACACATATTGAAACAAGGAACACCATGTTTTATTCATTTTCAGGATTCTCATTACAATCAATTTACCCTATGTAAATAGTAGCTATACAATCGAGGTGTAATAGTTTCATTTGGAATTGTGATTTCAAGGCAAAATATAAGGTGATCCCAAAAGGGGACATTACAAGTGGTATCAGAGCATGTTCTTGCCAGCCTATGAGACATACCTACTTTAACTGCCATTCAATTAGAATTAACTATTCAACCTTCTTCTTAAGTAGGCCAATCATGTGTGTGCCTTCCATGTGTATACTTCCATGTGTATACTTTGTGACTTTGAGTATTCACTTGTATAGTGTATACCTTGTGATTTCATGAATTCATGCGTATACTTTGTGACCTACATGTATGTAATAGCCTACCCTGTTCTGTATAATTTTTTTTTCAATCTCATAGGTTCATAGTGATATACATTTTTTCAACAATTCCATCAATATTGAGTTGAGTGCATTTGTAGATTTGAATGTACATTTAACAAAGCCATTATATTGGATACAAATAAAGACAATAGTATGTATTGCACTGTCTCAGATTGGAAGCACATATAGTGTAACTGAACTGATGATTAAACTCTTTTAGATATAACTCAGGAGAATTAACAACAAAGAATGCAAATCCGCTTTTGAATTCTTCCCTTGAAAAGTATTAACAATTGACAAACCAAATTGCATTCAATTCAAAGATAACAAGAACTTAACACAATCACTGCTGGAAAGACCTGGGATGAAGATTGCATAGTCCCAAAACACCCTGTAGGACTTAGCATAACCGCATAGCTTCAATTGACTGGCTGAGATGGGGTAATCATAGATGTCTCCTTTTGTATGTCTCTAAGCATTCCAAAACTCGACTCAGACCAGCAGCTACTTGGTAGTCTCCTTTATTGTCTTTTTGCCACATAAGCTTTTAGCCTGGCTTCCCGTGACTTGCCTCCACGACTTTCTCTCGTAACAGTATTTGCTGACTCCAACCTTGGATATTTACACCTCCCAGAAAATAAATTACTAACTCCACATTACCATGCTTTAAGATTCAGCCATGTCACATTGAAAAGGGACCTGCCATTGCTAGAGGATATTAAACTTACCTCACATAAACCTGTGACATGTCTTCGCTACCTGTCAAAACTTAATACCCATCTCTTTTTCGGGTTGTTCGTAGGTTATAGAAGTCTCAAGAAGCAATGACTGATTTTATATATGCCAGGATTAATAAATATTATTCTCTTGACCATCATAGTGCGCCTACTTACTCCATCCTGATACCTTAAACGATGGCAGATACTTCAGAACAAGTGGTGTTAAAGATTAGAAAATGCCTTCTCATGCCAATATTAACTCTATGTCCATCGTCCCTTTCTTGATAACGAAGGCGGCTCTTAATGATATGGTGCTTCAGATTCTATGCTGTGACTCCTCAAGAAAACGACTCCAATTTTCTTTGATGGTGATAGAAATATAGAATCATGTAATATGAAATGCCATTCGATTTATCTATTCATTCCTCCGAATAATATTTCCTCCATTTCATCAACAACTTCTATAAAGATAATCCGTTCTTGAGAATATTGAAGCCCGACATCTTCCACTTCAAACAACAGACCCTTAAACTATCGATCTCATTATCTTCGAGCCTATCTTTCAATCTTTGTATTAAAAACTGAATACTTGTGTTTGTTGGAAACTCCTATTAATTTCGGCTTATTAGCATATTTGATAGTAATGAAAATGGCGAACTTATACTCTTTTAAGGGATGGGTGCGGTTACACTATTTGTGATATCAGCTTCTATTCACATAACTCCATTACTTCAATGGCAACAACAATCAATTCAAGAACTCCCGATAATAATTCCGACTCTTGCCTATCTTCGGAAATTCCAAAGAAACATAAGTTATCACTGCCCGCCTGTGATTCAGCCTTCAATACGTTTTGTTTCTTTTATATATTAGCTCTTAAATCACCAATTCTTCCCAGATAATACAAGCTTGCGTCCAAGTCTTCACCAATGAAACTTACACATAATTTTCCACCATATGAAATAGCGTTCGGTTAGGAAGAGTAACCACGGCTGAATCATTATTCTCATTCAATACAAACATTATACTCCCCTGCCTCAGACATAATGAAGGTCGGCACGCAAAGAGTAATAGTTATGTTTTTTTAAAAGAAACCAAAGGGCTACTCCATTTCCATTAAAAAATAAAACCTCCAAACTAGAGAGATGAGCTAAAAATCCCAATTAAATTCTTCCAAAACAGATCCCAACAATTTACTCCATTTTATTGCACAGACAAACCTAGTCATACCGCAAACTCTCATAAACTGAAATTAGATTTATTTTCACAAGAAGTAGATTATAAACATGATAATTTCTGATATCAAACTTGAATTAAAATTAGTGTTAACGCACCAACACAACCACTGAATATAATTGTCAACAATCAACACCCTGGAAACATCTTTCAGCATTGAAGGTGTTATTCTTTGTGAAGAATTCAGACCTCACAAAGTTTTGGAAATTCTTCCACCCAAAAGAACCTGGTCCAAAAACCAAAATCCAGCCTCTTGCAAAAAGGCACTCTCCAATCTTTTATTCCTCTCCATTCTGTAACTCCTCCAAGATTTCTTGAATTCTCATTCTTTCTTTTTTTCACTTAATATTTAAATTCTTGTGAGAATTCACTTTTTAAAAAGTAACTTAATTAAAACACTCAACTTTAAATACTTAAGTTACTTTAATAGCATTAAATAATTAATTTAAGTTGCCTTAATATTTTAACCTCCATGACAACTTCAAATTAATTATCTAATTATATGCTGACTCAAATTGGAGACATTACAATGTATTTATGCGACTATGTGTATACCTTGCATATACTTTGTGACTTCAAGTGTATATTGTTTTACTCATGTGTATACTGGGTTACCTTGGGATGGTGGACGGATCTGTGGTGTAATATGGGATGCATTGAATTCCCTTCCCAGTTGTTAGACTATACACTTGGCTTTGTGGGGTTGAGGATGGACCCACGGTGTAGTATGGGATGCACTGAATCCTCTTCCCATTTGTCCAATGGTGTAGAAGACTGGAGGAAAGGATAAGACACACGGTGTAGTGCACAATGCACCGATATTCTTTCTATTTGGGATGCATTACGGACATGTGTTAGCCATTGTGATGTGTTAGTTAGCCATTGTGTATGTGATGAATGTTAGAGCTAGTCACTATGTATTTGTGATGTATGCTGAAGGTCGTTATTGGGTATTTGTGATGTATGATTACTTTATGCTTAGAAACTATGAAAATGTTAAAAAAGTTGTCTGTCGAAATGCTTCTGGTGTTGGGAGGCACTAACAAATTAACTTATCTAAAACTGAATTATTATTATTAGTATCCAAATGCAATAATAAAGAGTTGTAACTATTGAAGTGAAAAGGTGTGATTCCCTCAAACTTGTGATATAAAAGGGAGAGCATTTCATCCATACCATCATTTGAAGAGTCCAATTAAGGAAAGAACCTTAAGTAATTTTGCAAGAGACTTAAATTAGTTTCCCAAAGATAGTGAAGATGTGCGAAGGGAGGAAACTCCAACTGTGAAAAACTGTGACCCTTCAAATATGAAAGACTATGACTCCTGCAAGAAATGAATATAAGGGGTGAATCAATTCATTGACATTCAATAAGCATTCAGCACTAATCTATCCCTCAAGAAGTCAGGCAATCATCACTCATCAAGAAATCAAACAATCAAAATATCAAAAGATTTCCCAAGGCAAGAACACAATTCTTCTAATAAAGAGTAATTTGTACAATCAAGTCCATACCACATATGATCTATCCCACACTCATAGAAACAATGGCAATGCATGGATCAACCCTGTAACCTACAAAGCTGATCCAGTTCACTTCTATATGTAAAATAGATCACTTCATCCAAGAGTCTTCATCTCCTAACTCTACGTTCATGATAAAAAATTAAGGATATCAATATTAAAATACCAATCAAGTTACACTCAAATTTGCTACATAAGTTAAAGGCCCATAACACACAAATCTCAGGACCATTCTCACCTCAAACTTGGTTTAAATGCCTATGTGAAATGAAGTATACTCTATCTAAGGGAAATTGTCATTTGATAGTTTAAAAAGAAAGGATACAGCATGTAATAAAAGACACTTAGATCTTTTAATGTTCATATAATCCATCATGATGAAGGATGCAATAATTTTCTAACAACTTGGATTTCAACAAGGCTGATTTGGGATCTTAGTAAATTCAAGAACATCCTAAAGTGTGATTGCTTGAGGACAAGCAATCTGGTGAAGGGCGGACTGTCACGCCCCCTAAATTACGACACGAAAAACCCTAATGCTGAAATACAAATGAATAAATAAAATGAATAACAATATAAATATAAAAATTATAGATATAAATATTAGCAATCCAATATTATTATAATTATAATTATCATAAGATAATATTATAATTATATTTATCAAATATGACAAAATAAATATTAACAGTTTGATATTATTATAATTATAATTACTGTGATATAATAATATAAAATTTATTAGCATATTAATACAAAGCATAAAATAATATTAAAGGCAGATTAGTAAGGGAGACAAGTCAAAGTGTAGTGATTCATAAAGAACAATAATTATATTTAAAAGGGAGGCAGCAATCAGTTTTAGACTGCAGTGATCTCCTTAAGTAATTTAAAGGAAGCGATTCCCTATTACAAAGGCAGCGCTGCATTATGAAAACTTTAATAAATAAAAATGTCAAAACACACAGCAGCGATTACTATATTTGAAAGAAGCAGCGATGGAGATAAATACAAGGCAGCACATAGAGGATAATTAATATTGCCAAGAATTAGAATGAAACAAAGATTAAGTTGAATGGTCAACGGGCATTATCAAAGGACATATCTATTAGAAGAGATACATCTCTTGAAGAATAATGTTATAAAAGGCATAAATAAGGAAAAAGTGAAGGGGAGGTCATCAAGGAATAGCATTCAAAAATAAATAAGTATCTACACTCAGAAAGGCAACATAAATGGAATAAATATTCTCTGAGCATATAAAAGGGATCAGATTTAAAAGATTGCAGACATATAGAGTTGCACAAAATCGAATGGGAAGCAGAGATAGAGCAGAGATATAATATGAAGATCTAAAGATAAAATATGCAGATCTAATGAGATATGTACAGATCGAAAAGAGGAAGATAAGTAGATTTAAACACAGAAATAGGGAAGAACATTTCCTGAGCATAGCAGGGGATACATTCATATGATATATTCAGATTTGGAAGAGGAAATATGTGGGAAGAAGTTGGCTCAAGAAGAAGACAAACAGTAAATCAATAAGGGAAGTAAGTTGAATAGAATTAATTATAAATATATAAATATATCTAAATATATAAGCTCATATAAAGTGATTATTGGAAGATTGAAATCAATTAGGAATAATTTTATATGTATATATATTCATATAAAATATAGATAGATATATATGATTATGCAATAATGATGCTTGCAGCAATTATTGAGCCTTATGAGTAATGATGATGCTTTAATTTAAGTATGGATAATAGATTCTTATTTGCTTGATTTACACTAATGATATCTTCTGAGTGCTAAGACCAGATTGATTGGAGAGCAAGTTGACTCAGTCTGAAAATCAATAAACATCTGAACATTAAGACAACGATCATCTGATCAGATAAATAATCATCTGATCAGATAAATATAGATATTAAACATTAAGATAATAGCATATTCTGTAGCATATATTTTCTGATATTATTAACGGTGATATGATCTTGGTTTAGCAATAATTGGTCATGAAGGGATGAGGCAAGACTGCAAAAGGGAGAACTGCTAGAAGGGCACCCTATTATGCTAAAGGGAGAATGGCTAGAAGGGCACGCTATTATGCAAAAGGGAGAAATGCGAGAAGGGCACCCTATTGCAGCCTTCCAACTATCCCCGAGTGAATCAATTGTTGAAGAAAATGAGGGAGAACTGTGTAAAGCCCTCACTAGGTACACCACCTCATGATGATGGTTGAGGACCATTGGTTAAGGACCACATGAGGCCACAAAGGATAAGGTCCTGATGTTGGGCCTAGGGGAGGATACTTGGGACACCTCATCATGTCCTCCTCATTATGGTTGAGCCCACATAGTCCTTGGGACTTGTTATAGTGATATATATAATCTCTCTTAGACTTAGAATTAAATGTATTTCATGGATTATGCCTGTCATATTTATCTAATGTGGTTGCAGGTTTCCACAACCAGATTTACATCATCTCAATTTTGAGTAGGAATTATATCTTTAACTACCCACATTGAGTTTCTACGTGGATTTCATGAAATATTAAATCTTCAGGATGATTTGTTTAATATGTCTGCAACAAAAAATATAGGTGATTTTCCTGGTGTTTCTTCCGGCCACAGCCATCATCTGCAGGAAGAAAGTCTTAAACAACACAAGTTTTTATGTGGGACTCGTGTGAAATATCTGGGGTCATCAACCTGTTCATGTATTAGAAATGAGTGTGTTTCTGGTTTTCATGTTTTTTCCCCAGAACTCTATTTCCATAGGGAACTATAAAATTTCTGAAACCAGAGTATAAAGTTTATTTAGAGGCTTCAAGGAGTAAGGATCGGGTTTTCTTTAAGACACGTTTTCTGAATAGTTTTTGGAAACCTGAGAATGGACTTTAGTCCTTTGACATAGGAGTTCAAAACTTTGCCATCTTACAAGGTCAAGATAGCAGTCAAGATGCCTAAGATCCATTTAAATACGCTTTGCAGTGGAGTTTCTAATTTTGGTTGCTGTTTTAATATCTTTCCTAATTTTGCACGATAGCTTTCCTTGCCATGGACCTGAACTGTCTTTAATGTCCATTCGACTATTAGCTTTATAGATTGGGATGCTATTGGGATGAAGTGTAAAAGGATTTAGAAATCATCATCTCGCAGCAGAGGTGTTGTAGGTGACCCAGTGAAATCTCAACAGAAATGAGATTCTTGCTCAATTTGGCCATAAGTGTTTGATATTAGATTGGAATTGTGAGGAAAGGAAATTAACAGAGGCTTTGGTGTTTATTTGTAGATGATGTTTTGATGAAAGGCTTTGTTTGTTTATGGTTTAGTATATTATGATAAAGCTCCATTGAACAATTAAAACAGTGCATTTACAGTTATTGAACAATTTTAATTTTTACTTTTTTCCATAAGAGAGTTTTTGTCGTTATGCATTCCTGGCTGTCAAGCGTTGCTCACCTATTTAATGCTTTTGCAGGAAAAAAGAATGAGGATACTGATGCCCATGCCCATATCAAGATCACTGTAAGAGACCGGGTGTCTCTCAGCCCCAAACCCTAACTGTAAATACTGATTTTTGAGAGTTTTGTGTTTTTTTTGTGTTTTGATGGTTTTTTGCATAAAACAGGAAATTGCAATTTTGCTTGAAATGGACTAGGAAAATAATATAAAATACTTAATGCTTGAAAACTACAGAACATGTATCAAATATCGATGCCAGGTCATTTATTGATCATTCAGAGTGATTACAAATTGATACTTCAACTTCTGAACACAAAGGCAAGAATATTTAATATAAAAAACCTGGTTTATTACAGCTGCCTTGGGATAAGTGAAGAATGTACGGCCAGCTCCAGAATACCAATCTCCAGGCTCAGAAACAGAGGAATGACTCCCAGAACCCTAGGCGCCCTCACTGCAAAAGACTGGAAGTGAAAAGCCAAAGCGATTTCTTCTGAAGAGAAAGTACGGCCCTTGCTGGTACAACAGTACGGCCTGTACAGCAGCAGCATTTAATACAGTACGGCCTCAATGGAAAAATGTCAGATCTCTGTGAAACAATCTCAAAGGGTGCGCCAATGATAACTGATGAAAATCTCTGATAGAACCTTCCTGAAATCGATCAATAATCTCAACTGCAACTTCTGTGTGAAGTCACCAAGTAGACAATCTTCAACTGGTATTGCACAGTCTCAGTATGCCAGATTCTGAAGAGGTATCGTTCTCCAAAATCATTCGTCTGCTGAAACCCTAGGTTTTGCAAACTTCAATGCTCAGAGCAAAAAGAAGACAAATTGAATAATCAAGACATAATGAATTCTTTTTTCCCTTTGAAGGCTTATATAGCTTCCTTGAGAAAATCGACCCATTTTGGCTTTTAAAAAAACATTTAACTATTATAATCTTCATCTTGCATTTAATACCATCTCATTACCTTGGTTTATGTGCAGATAATCATTTGATAACATTAAATGCACTTTTAATGTGTCATTGGCCCCTTTCGAATATAAAGTTAATTTATAACTTTATATTATAATCCCTTTTAATATAAAGTCATTTTATAACTTTATATTATAAACCTTTTTAATTAAAATCATTAATGACACATTAAATATTAACCGTTAGCCATGCCAACTGAAACCAAGGTCAATTTTGCCAAACTCTGAGTGATCAGACGCCCTGCCAAAGATAGTAACTCCTGATAGCTGACTTACTATAAATAGTAAGTACACACCACTGAGTCTAGAAACAACTACAAAGGTCCAATCAACGGTCGATACTGCAAATATGCTCTGTTCAGGTGCCCTGCTAAAATTGGAAACCCCGACTCCCAAAATAGTAACTTACTATAAATAGTAAGTGTGCCAAATTGAGTCAAATAACCTGTGCAAAGGCCAAAACCTAAATCCAGCTAAGGAGTAATGTCTCTAATTACCAGGTAACTGCCACAGAAGACCCTCTACCCATAACTGTTAGCCTACGAGGGTCGAATGATAGGCTAATCCTTACGAACTCTGATGCTCACAAAATGGGGACATTATAGTCCGCCCTCCCTGAAATTGCTTGTCCCCAAGCAATCTTCACTGCAAAGAAACTCCAATCCTTGGAAGGCCCAAAAGGAGAACTATGAAATGTCCCACACATCCCTAACCGACTCCTGTAGCACCAGCATAAACATAGTTGCGCAAAATATCCCTGGATCCCAAACTCGGAATGGAAGTCTGCCATGCCCAACACCCTTCGAATTCCTCTGCGCTACTCTGATCTCAACTTCACCATGCCCGAAGTGGTGAAGCAATCCACTGGGACCCATCCAAAACACAGTACCAATCCTGTTGCCACCTGGATCCCAAAACAACCGAACCCCACATCCATTCGCCATATAGCGATAAAAATATCTGGAAGCGTCTATAACACAATATCTCTCTATAGCTCCCGCTAAACTCCCATGGATGTGATAACTAACCAAACCATCATGCCAACTGACACCATAGTCATCCTGTAACCATGTACCCATAAGAAAACTTTGTGACATAGAAATAGCAAACCTTGTTGGATACATATCAGCATGATGTATAACTGACAGGTGTCCCTGCAAGTAATCCCCCACAAACAGTTGAGTCGGGCGCTTGCAGCCACTAATCCCATCTTCTGAAGATGGTGAATACCCATCCCACAAAGGATGGTATAATCCCGGAGCCAATCCACATGGATGCATCAAGTCCTCCGTGTGTGGATCAAAATAAAAGTGATGAGCATTCCTCATTGTGTAGTTGTGGTAAAATGCTCCAACCTCTATCAATGGCTCATCACTAACAACACTTGAATCAAGCAGCTGATCCCTCTGATTCTGAAAAACAACAAGCTGGCATCCAAAATCAGCTGCATGGGATGAAGTAACAGATTTGCTTCCAAGAGAGGGAAACATGAGAGCCATACTCCCAACCAGATGACACTCTATGAGTCCCTTGTGAAGATGATGGAGTAACACCGTGTACTAACACACAACTCTTAGGAGAATCCACCACAGCCACACAAGAGCTATCAACTATCGAACCTGCATCATTTGTCATCGTACTGACCACAGGAGAACCTGATGTAACATGTGGTCCTTTGCTGCTCTCAATCCAAGTACTCATCCCAATTGAGTCAACTGCCCCTGTATCTGGCATGGATGTTACCACATCCTCTCTACAACCCGTGGATATATGATCCTCACCGACTGCCACTATATGTAACTGTACTGTATCTGCAGCTGGTGGAGATTGTGTCAAACTCAACTCCACGGTAAGCACGTCCAATCGTGACTGTGACTCCTGAAGGGCCAACTGGGCGCTCTGCAATGAGTCCATAGTCACCTCAAGCTCAACTGGCGAGGTAGAAGCTTCCGATGTGACAGTATCTTCACCCACTTCCATATTTGTGGGCTGCAAACCACAAACAAGCACTTCTGCTTCTTTCTCGATCCCTTCATCAATAGAATGTTTTGCTTTTTCTTTCATTGTTCTTCTAATGTAATTGACCACACCCCTTTTTCCAGGTTTCAAAACCAACACACAATTCAAGTAGCAGTCAAAAGAAACATCATTCCTGAACTCATCTGACATACTCTGATATTCTGCGCGGAATATGGAAGCATCATGTTCACATTCCCTCATGAACTGTTCGGCAAATCTGCTGATGTCCATTGTGGCAACACTAATTTTTCTGTTTGTTCTCCCAACAAGATGGCAAGATCTTGGCTCTGATACAGAGGAATGACTCCCAGAACCCTAGGCGCCCTCACTGCAAAAGATTGGAAGTGAAAAGCCAAAGCGATTTCTTCTGAAGAGAAAGTACAGCCCTTGCTGGTACAACAGTACGGCCTGTACAGCAGCAGCATTGAATACAGTACGGCCTCAATGGAAAAATGTCAGATCTCTGTGAAACAATCTGTTGTACCCAAAATATTTTTTTTGGCATTCTGTATAAATTGAGCTAAATCTTGTTAAAATGCCATGTAAAGTCTGTTTTAGGTCAAACCAATCATAGAATCTTGGTGGGTTTCTGTCAAGGAACACACGTACAAAATTCTGAAAATTTGAAAATTAGGGTTTTTCGCCCCTATTTTCAGGGAAAACCCCCGAAAATAGGACCTTCCCAGAAATGATTGAAAATGATTTTGATAGGGTTAAAAGGCTTCACGATCACATTGGTCAAGTCAGAATCATCAAAAGATAAGTTTTACTCTGGTGGGTCTATTTCTATTTTTCAGGAACAAAGTTAGGAGCTCCGCAGCCATTAATGGCAGATTGGCCAGTACCAGGTGCTGAAAGCTAACCTTCGAAAGCTTCAACGACGCAACCATGGCGGAAAAGGTCTAAAATGATGCTGTTTGATGAAGGGGATTTTCAAAAAATGAAAAATGCTGAAAATTGACTATGTCTGGGATTTTCAAAAATGAAAAATGCTGAAAATTGACTAAGTCTGGAGAATGCACGCCTTGCTGCCAAGAGGAGGCTATGCAGTCAAATGCCTTAGTCATTTTCCCAAAACATCCATACACGATGAACGTGAGACATGAAGAAATGGTGATCTTCGACGGAGGAGTTTTCTAAAATTGAAAAAGGTCGAGATTTGACTAACTCTGGAAATGCTACGAAGGAGAAATCATTTCACGAGACAAAAAGAGCCTTTTTCAAGCAGGGGCGCCCTTGATTCTTAAGGGTCAGATGTAGCCTGATGAATCATCCAAGGCAGTCATCCTCGGCGTTCACCTGTTGGCTTGACAACGAAACAAACAGCTAGGTCATCTGATGAGTTGATCATAAGCGGTAGCTGATGAAGGGAAAAGAGGCAGTTGACGAAATGTCAAGAAACAGCTGTCAAAGGTGAAGTTCAAAGAAAAAAGAGCCTTTTCAAAAGAAAGGCGCCCTTCTTTTTGGACCTCAAGATGTTGACAAAAGACCAAAGGCCTCCCAGAACAATCTTCTCAGCCTAGATAGATCTCAGCAGCGCAACTGCAAGCACAGTCATCCGATGAGGCAGTCAACAAATAATCAGAATCAAAGTAGGCAGCTTTTCAGATGAAGATAACCATGCTGAAGGACAAAAGTGCCCTTTTCAATGAAGGGCGCCCTTGAATAAAGGAACCCTAAAATGACTTTCAAGTTTTCCAACTCCAGTCATCTTTGGCGAAACAGAGCTGGCTACCTGATGAGATATCAAGCGAAATCATCTGACTCTCCGATCAACGAGAAATCCAGATCAAAGCACGAGAGGTCATTTCAAAAGGCTGAAGAATGAAGATTGAAAATTCACCAAGGCATAAGCAAAAGATCCTTTTCTTGGAAAAGGCGCCCTTTCTTTTGAAGCCCTGAACTCATCTTTTTACCATCATGCCTCCCAGGCACTTCTCTTCAGGTCAAATCCAACTCAGCAGTGAAGGTGTCAGCATCATCTCAGGATCAACAGATCAAGCCAGATTCAGGATCAAACTGAGGTTGTTCAAGAGAGAAAATAATAAAGAACTTGCAAAAAAAAATCAAAAGGGACGCCTTGAAGAAGTCAAAGGTCAAGTTGTTGACTAAAGTCAAGATATTTTGAGCAAAACTTGGCTAAAACACTCCACGATCAGTGGAAATCACCTTTTTGAACTTTAGATCAAGCCAAAATCACTTTTGATCGTGAGTTAGGTCCCCAAACTTGTGGATCTAAGGCTTGAGTCTATGTAATCAAGGTATAGACATCCCACTTCATTATTTCATTGCAGGTTGATGATCAAGAACAACCATAAGCTCTCAAGGACGCCATTTACAGATCTGGCCAAGGTTTTCATCCGTTTTTCGATATTTCTTGCAGATCTGAAGCAGATGAAGATTGCTAATCTAAGGTTGGATTCAGAGACGGATTTTCTCAGAGAGTCAGATAAAAACTTCCAATCCATCTTCTGTCTACTTCCTCTCTTCTTGTCTTAGGTTTTCTTGCACATTTCAAAAAGGTGGCAGGCTACATCAGATCAGATCAACTGGGTAGATCCAGCATAATTTTCGAGAAACCCATCTCGTCAAATTTCTGAAAATCAGCATACTTGTTGCCCCTATTTTTGGGGGTTTTTCCGAAAAAGTTTCAGAATCAAAATTCTGAGGAACTGGGCTTGTTCAGCATTGAAGCACGAACAAAACCCATGTGCCAGATTTTTTCCGGAAAAATACTTCTTGGCAGGGCGCTATTTTCAGGGGTTTTTCAGAAGTTGTCTGAACACATCTATGTTTACAGTCAACAGGCGAGTTCTTCTTCACAGAATGACAATTTGGCGTCCTTGGGCTCCAATTGAACAACCAGACATTGCACCAGCAACTCTCCAACTAGATCTTACACACATTGCTGGAGAGCAAACGGACATCATCAGCAGTCTGCAGATCTTTATCTTTGAAAAGAATACATCTCCCGCTTAGTGGAGACCTGCAGCAGTTACTCTGGACGAAGAAGAAAGAAAGACTGATCTTGCAGCAAAAAGACCAATATTACCATCTCCCGCGTGGCAGTAAGCACCTTGGCTTGCCAGCTGCGAAGAGATCATTCCAAGCACGAAGCCGCCAAAGTTACCAAGAGCAATAGCTTGCGCAAGAAGAGATGTCGTGTCATCACAGCATTGACTATCCGGAAACGAAAGAAGTCAACACATGGATCAAGGAGCTGTTGACCAGAAATGGTGAAGTGTGAAAAGACACCTAAGAAGGACGTCCTACCTTCCAATTGGCATTTATGATACTTGAGGTTGACTTGATGCCTCATTCCAAGTCAACTCAAGAAGGCATTAAATGTAGTTGGAGTTAACTTGATGCTTCTTTCCAAGTTTAACTCCACTTTCCTTAAATCATGCATTGTCAGATCCCACTATTAAGGATGTCTAATTGGCTTCCATGATTTGTGGATCTTAGATCTCCACTAAATGTGGATGTCTATTTTGGAGGGATACTTTCATTAAAGTTCACCCTTAGTTTACTTTCAGTCAACTGAAGTAGTTTCCAGTTGACTCTTTGTTTACTTTCAGTTAACTGAAGTAGTTTTCTAGTTAACTACTTGTTCCCCCTTTTAGGAATAAATCTTGCTAATTGATTGGCAAGAACTCATTGTTAACTCAAGGAGATTTTGGGGTTGCCCACTCCTTTGAGTTCTATAAATAAGAGCCTTGGGCTCATTGTTTGTTGAACTTTTACTTGCTATGCAAAATTGCTGCGCCATTGTTGCCAACAGCTTTGAAAGCGGATACTTGTTCACTCTTGGATGAGAGTTTGTTGGTCGATTGTAATTGTGCATGATTTCGTGCCTTTGCTTTCCCAACCTTTGTAATTCGTTGATGAAGCTTTGAAGGAGAATATCAGAAGGCGCTTGCATTTTGGTCAATCTTTTTTGAGTTGTGTCCACGTCTTGTGTTTAATAGCTCGTTGTTTCATTTCCCTCCTCGGATAGGAGTCCCTCCTCCTTGGACATTTGTTATTTACAAGTTATCGTTTGTTGTTGTTTAATGTATTGACTTCCAAGCTATACTTCAGATAGGAGTCCCTCCTCCTTAGCAAGCTCGTTGGCCAAGGCATCGTAAAATTGTTGTTTCTCGTAAACTATTTCCTAGCCCATACCTCGGATAGGAGTCCCTCCTCCTTGGCAGGTCTTAGATCTAGTTTACCGTATAGAGTGTTTGCTTGTACCAACCTTATCTTGGTGTATACCCGAGAGTTCAGAGCCTCGGTCATATTCTCAGGAGACGGCAAATTCAGGTGATCCAACCAACCCATTCCCGCTCCTTTACCCTCATGCTCTGTTTACCTTGAAGGTATTGGATAGATAGAAGCTAGATTAGTCGTAGTTGAGATCTGCAGAAACCAGAGAAAAAGCTTAGCTACGCGCATTGTGTTTGTGCACCCTTGTGTCCTGCCGTTGAAGCATAAACAGATAGGAACTTTAGTTTACATTTCCCTTCCCTACGCATTGCTCCCAGCAGAGAGGGACTTCTCCTCTTTAAATAACGAAGAAGTGTTGCAAAACATTTGAAATAGCTGAACGTTTACAATCAGCACTCCAGAGGTGCTAATTTAAACGCCAACACAATCTCAAAGGGTGCGCCAATGATAACTGATGAAAATCTCTGATAGAACCTTCCTGAAATCGATCAATAATCTCAACTGCAACTTCTGTGTGAAGTCACCAAGTAGACAATCTTCAACTGGTATTGCACAGTCTCAGTATGCCAGATTCTGAAGAGGTATCGTTCTCCAAAATCGTTCGTCTGCTGAAACCCTAGGTTTTGCAAACTTCAATGCTCAGAGCAAAAAGAAGACAAATTGAATAATCAAGACATAATGAATTCTTTTTTCCCTTTGAAGGCTTATATAGCTTCCTTGAGAAAATCGACCCATTTTGGCTTTTAAAAAAACATTTAACTATTATAATCTTCATCTTGCATTTAATACCATCTCATTACCTTGGTTTATGTGCAGATAATCATTTAATAACATTAAATGCACTTTTAATGTGTCATTGGCCCCTTTCGAATATAAAGTTAATTTATAACTTTATATTATAATCCCTTTTAATATAAAGTCATTTTATAACTTTATATTATAAACCTTTTTAATTAAAATCATTAATGACACATTAAATATTAACCGTTAGCCATGCCAACTGAAACCAAGGTCAATTTTGCCAAACTCTGAGTGATCAGACGCCCTGCCAAAGATAGTAACTCCTGATAACTGACTTACTATAAATAGTAAGTACACACCACTGAGTCTAGAAACAACTACAAAGGTCCAATCAACAGTCGATACTGCAAATATGCTCTGTTCAGGTGCCCTGCTAAAATTGGAAACCCCGACTCCCAAAATAGTAACTTACTATAAATAGTAAGTGTGACAAACTGAGTCAAATAACCTGTGCAAAGGCCAAAACCTAAATCCAGCTAAGGAGTAATGTCTCTAATTACCGGGTAACTGCCACAGAAAACCCTCTACCCATAATTGTTAGCCTACGAGGGTCGAATGATAGGCTAATCGTTACGAACTCTGATGCTCACAAAATGGGGACATTACAATCACACAGAGGGAGAACAGTTCGGTGGCACATGCTAAACATTGGATTGTTGTAAATGAGAACAGAAATTTTTCAGATGGTAATGTTGCTAGCAGTTTAGATGTCCAAAACTCAGGCCAAGCTCTTGAGACTAAGAGTGATGCTGTTGTTGATATATGCTCAAGTACTAAACCCATAAAATCATTTATTGCAGTGGAACATGTAAAATCTGAAGATTCAGTGAAATGCATAAAACCAAACCAAGAGAATCTAGCTATAGAGCCAATTATCTTCACTAATCTTGAAGACATTCGCAACAGTGAACAGGAGGAGTCTCTTGCCCAGTCTGAAGCTTCACTAAAAAGTGTACAGGGAAGCCCAGGGAGTGTGATTATGGAGCTAAGTACCCCAGACCATCAAAAAGATTATGTAGAGAATAAGAAGCAAAAAATAGAAGAAGACATGGATTCCACGATTTTGCGAAATTGCACAGCCACAAAAGGGTCTGTTGAAACTTCGAGGCTCTCAAGTGCAATTAAGGTGAGAGCTTGGAGAAGCTACCACCCATACACCCAGGATTGCAAATGCCATGTTCCTTTTAAATTTGCATTTCATTTATTAGAACTCTTTAATAATCTTCTTCTTTACTCTCTACAAAAAAACACTATTACACAACCTTGCATGGACTATACAAAGTTCAAGTTTCAGTTGGTATTTGGTTGAGTTTATGACATTTATAATAAAGGCTATCATCTGGTCAGTAGATCTTTTCTGCATTACACCAAGTTCTTGCTTTCATGATCTATTTTTTTTTTTTTTTTCTGATTGGTAAATTCCCCTTGTGGGGTGTCCTTTGGTTGGACTCTTCCATCAAATTCACCTAGGACTTGCAGCTGGCCTCATTACTTGGGATATGCCACACTCAGAATTGAATATGGTAATTTTGCCTGATTCAACATTCAACATTTCTACATGTTTAACCATGGAATGCATTTCCTGGGATTTGAGCATGGGTCTCGAATATGAAAGTCCTGATGATTTACCACTTGAGCTGATCGCATTTGACTTGTTGAAAGTAGAAATTTATATACCAATAATAACAGTGTTTTTATTGAAGTGATGAGGAATAGGTTTATCAAATAGATGATTCATTTACCTCTTGGGTTGTCAGATTCTAAAATTAGATATGCTTTAATGAGAACACAAATAAAAAACATGTGGGAGACAGATATAAACCTTTACCACTAGACATATCCTTTTTTCTCTTTTTAAACATATTTTGACTGCTTTCAGCTAAAGGTGAAAAATGGTACTCCTTGTTTTGCCTCTTAAAGCAGTTTTGTTTACTAACCTTAGTTTAAACTATTTTAGCTTTCTTTTTTTTCCACTAGTTGAAAGAACGAGGATCAATTTGAATAGAAGAAAGTCCCACTGGCATATCCCTATTTGGCTTTATATATTTATGCAATAGGTTAAAGTACTGATTTTTTGTGAATGATGTGTAACAGTATATCTCAGAAAATTAGTAGTGTATCATAGTTGATGTAAGAATGATGCATTGGATTGGGTTGTATAATATGTTGTTTGTAATGAAACAATGAAAGATGGTAAAGGATTAGGATTTCAAGAGCTGTTAGTCTTTTAGTTTTACAGACGATCCTAGGAGGAAATTGGAAACAAATGGAAAATTTCAAGATAGAAACCCTTAATAAACTAGAATATACGTGTTAACCAAATGAGGTTAGTAATGAAATCCAATATGTCTATGGTCAATGAAGATCAAACCCAAACTCTGTTAGAAGATGACCATCCTTTGGCATTTGTCCATTTCATTTTCACTGTGTAGCACAAATAATGATTCGTCCAAATAGCAGGATGGTTTACATGCATTGGCAATCTCATATTAATACTCAATTCTTATGAAGATTTACATGTGCTAAAAATCTCATATCAATACTCATTCATAGGATGATAAACATGCTTTGCCAATATCATGTTAATAGTCATATGTAGTACAATTTACATGAATCCAATAACCGAACAGATTGCAGATGCGCTCATTTCACCTTGTCAACATGTAGTAATTTTTATATCCACAATTAATAGAGGATTTACAAATGCTACCTCAAAATGAGTACTGCCCCATGGGATGAATCACATCCCCTCAATAACAGGAGGATTTACAGGTGTTACCTCAGCGATTAGTTCTACTCCATGGGATGACTGATAGATCTCCAATGGCAGGAGAATTTATAGGTGTCTTGATTGGAAGTTCTATTCAATGAAAGTTCATCAGCATTTATTACTAATCAGGGTACAGCAATGTACTGCATTCAGTAAATTGAAATTCAACAAATAATTCGCTTAGTCCATGTTATATGACAATCAGCATGACCTTCAATTTGCTTTAAAATAAAGTAATGAAGTCAAATGAAAGGCAATAGCAGTCATTACTTTGTCAAATCTTATTAAAGAAGACTTAACAAAATTGAGTATTTGATCAAACAGGTGAAAGAGCATTGAAATCAGTCATAGCTTGGCATTCAAGTCTGTCAACAGCCATTTATTCAGTCAAAATTAGTACAATAGCTCATAAAGCAGTTAAAGTAGCATTTAATCTTTGATCAAACAATTGTCAAATAATGTTAAGTTCTTGGTCAGATCATGTAGGTTTTGAAGCACAAACAATTTTGATCACAAATAAATCTACTATTAAAGCAGTGTAGTGTGTTAACTCAAACTAAATAATAATATAGTACATCATAAAGGTAACACTGTTTAAACCTTCTTGCCTAGTCAAATTTATTAGTTATATTAAGAAAACAAAATAGTACACTTAGGAGAATAGAGACTACATATGTACGATATCAGTTTTAGCCTTGTTTTTTTTTATTAAGAGGGGTAAATGCTTTTGACCTAGAGCTATGAACTGGTGAGGTCACAAATGGGGGATCTCATCCCCAATATACATCTCAACAATTATACCCCAATAGGGTTTTAACCTTGATGGCAAGAATAACAACACAACAACTTAACCATCACACCATGCCACTATTGGCATAAGTTTTAGCCTTGTTACACCAAATATCAAATTTAGGTTTTTTGGGCTGATCTAGTGTAATTCTGATTTGAGCTGACCTGATCTGTCCCATTAGGGTTGACCCGCCTTGAAAATAATGTCATGTCTTGGTAAAAATAGATGAAAGAATTGGTCATTCCTTCACCTATTGCAAGTGATAGAAGGGCAAAAGCAATTAAACAACAGACTTTCATGGGGCAGAAACAAATAGTGAACAGTATTGAAGATGTAATCTCTCGTGTCCTAATTTTCCCTAGAATTTGCCTATTAATCACAAATTCCAAAAACTAGGGTTAGGGATTTCACCTTATCAAATAGACATCTTTTCAATGAAGTAATCTCGGATTGGGATCCTGCATTCACCACATAACCACTAGATGCAATTATGTATACATACTTGTTAGGGTTAGACAATTGCATTTCATTCATAGATGATTAACAAAGCAAACATACTAAAGTTGTGGGAGAAGGGACATGATGGGTCCACCCGAAGCCATATGCCAAGCCTAAGAGGGTGTATACTATAGCCCTCCCCCTTGGCGACTTGTATCTGCTTTCCCCATCAAGCCACGACTCTTGGAAGACACATGCCAACTTGTGGGAATGGGCAGAGATCGCAAGCGGGCTTTTTGGCACTTACCACTTCACCTCAGACCCATCCTCACCATGGGATTTGGCGGAGGTCACACGTGGGATCTTTTAGGCTCTTACCACTTCACCTCAAGCCCCTCCCATAAGGTGGGTTTCCAGACAGTTAACATAATATAGTTCAATCATAAAGCCCCTTCTTTATTATCTATAAGTAACATGCATACATAGGTCAATGATTATTTATAGAGATACATTTATTCTTTCTTATGCAAGAATATGCTTATATGAATGTGAGACAATAAGTGGCAGAAATACACCTAAATATATGATATATATATATATATATATCTAATAATTGACAACCTCTCCATTATGTAATAAACACCTTTTGTATTTGGGCGCTGACCTCTAAGGTAATATTTATTTCTCTTGACTTTTTTTTCTTCCTATAATCCCTGCTTTATTAATTGTTTTCTATATATATATATAATTTTATGTTACTAATATATTATGTATATATTATATATTATTATAATAATGCCAAATTATTTGATAATTATGATTATAATATTATCTCATGATAATTATAATCATAATATTAAATTGTTAATATTTCTTTTTATAATTTTAATATGCATTTTGTATTTATTTAATTTAATTTATTTATTTGCACTTCAATGCTTTATATCTTAATGGTGTAATTTTGGGGTCATGACAGAAGAGCAGCAGGTGCCTGACGCAGAGTGGAGTTTCAAAAATGGCTGGGATATGTGAGAATTCTGCCCTTTAGAGCCTTGTGCACATTTAAGAGGGCTCAACCACATCAAAACTCTACCTTGGCTAAGTCAATTTTGGCAAAACCCTTAAGGATTTCCACTTAGCAACGAAGAAAAGTGGTGATGTGTGCAACAACAATTGTAATAATATCCACAGAGTGTTAACTCAAATCCCAATAATTTTTTTGCGATCAACTCCATTTTACTCTTTTTGATCACCCAATTCCCAAACTGAGCAAGGTGAGAGCATATAGAGTAACAATGAGGTAAGAGGAAAGTTAATTGAAAAGTGTTGGCGGCAAGTTGATCAACTTACAATTTAAAACAATCATAGAATTGCTCCAACCAAATTGGCTGATAGTGACTACAAATGAAGTTGTATCAATGCCAAAATGGTGGATTAACTCACCCGATTCTGATTCATGTTGTGCAAGGCAGAGTAAAATAGGAAATTAAAACGGGATCCAATGGTACTGCCGTCCAAGGACCTTGAAGTATCCCGGGCTAAATTACCATGCAAAATTTTTCGATTTTCATGACTTCATGTGAATAGACATTCCGTCAAATAGTTATCTAATTGTTGTTCTGAGCTAAAGTTCAAATTGTCTCTACTAGGTAGGTATTGGTTTAATGCATTACAGCCAAGGCATGAATTTTCTCACAACTCCAAATACATGATAACATATATTTTTTTTCTCTTTCTTAATTCACCAACATATGTATTTATTCCCATTGTTAGTTTGAGGATCAGAAATGTAAGCAATCAAAAATGCAACACAGTTAACAATGAACACAACAAGATACCCTGGGAAAACCCTCCTCGAGGGAGAAAAACCCAGCAAAAATATATCCCTTATATATTGAATGAAAAGAGCAGAATTCTGCTTTACAATTCAGGCACTACTCAAGGCCAAATTAATACAATGAATAATAGCACCTCTCCTAGATGTGAATATACCAACACATATGATTTCTCCTTGATATCGATTTGCTTGAAGCAATATTATGATCTGCTGCAAAAGTGCGAACTCCCTCTTGAAGTGCGAATTGTTTCTTGAAAAATTGAATGATCAAATGAATGATCATTGCTTGGTATATATACAAATCAAAGGTGTCTTTTCATTAGAGTCAGTCTCTTTCACAAAACAAGGCGACCTTTTGTTTGAGTCTGCCCATAAAAAAAAATTCAATATTTATGGCAAGTCCGACTTGCTTTTATTTATTCATCATTTATTAGTTAAATTTGAGAGAAAGATATCTCCTGCTGCTATAACATCAACACCCATAAAATATGAATTTGTCCGATATAAAACTCAATTCAGAAATCTAACAACCACAGCTAAACAACATATAAATAAACAATAATATTTTTTTTCTGACTTGAGAATCTATGAAGTGGTTGAAATAGTGTGATACTCCTCCCAATACAACCACGGGTGACTTTGTCTAATCACCCTATTGTACCCAAAATATTTTTTTTGGCATTTTGCATAAATTGAGCTAAATCTTGTTAAAATGCCATGTAAAGTCTGTTTTAGGTCAAACCAATCATAGAATCTTGGTGGGTTTCTGTCAAGGAACACGTGCAAAATTCTGAAAATTTGAAAATTAGGGTTTTACGCCCCTATTTTCAGGGAAACCCCCGAAAATAGGACCTTCCCAGAAATGATTGAAAATGATTTTGATAGGATTAAAAGGCTTCACGATCACATTGGTCAAGTTAGAATCATCAAAAGACATGTTTTACTCTGGTGGGTCTATTTCTATTTTTCAAGAACAAAGTTAGGAGCTCCACAGCCATTAATGGCAGATTGGCCAGTACCAGGAGCTGAAAGCTAAGCTTCAAAAGCCTCAACGACACAATCATGGCAGAAAAGGTCTAAAATGATGCTATTTGATGAAGGAGATTCCTGAAAATGAAAAAGGTCAAAATTTGACTAACTCTGGAAATGTTACGAAGGAGAGATAGTTCACATGCTGAAAAGAGCCTTTTTCAAGCAGGGGCGCCCATGATCTTTTAAGGTCAAATGCAGTCACCAAGATCTTTCAAGACATTCATTCTTGATGTTTACTTGCTGGTGCGACAACGAAACAAACAGATAAATCATCTGAGGAGTAGATCATAAACAGTCGCTAACAAAGCGAAAAGAGGCAGTTGAAGAAATATCAGGAAATGATTGTCAAACGTGAAGATCAAAGAAAAAGAGCCTTTTCAAAAGAAAGGCGCCCTTTCTTTTGGACTTCAAGATGCTGATAAAAGACCAAAGGCCTCCGAGAACAATCTTCCTAGCATAGATAGATCTCAGCAACGCAACTGCAAGCACCAACATCTGACAGGGCAGTCAACAGATAATCAGGATCCAACTAGGCAACTTTTTAGATGGAAATAAACTTGCTAAAGGACAAAAGCGCCCTTTTCAAGGAGGGGCGCCCTTGAATAAAGGAACCCTAAAATGAAATCCAAGTTTTCTGAAGTTAGTCATCTTTGGCAGAACAAAGCTGGCTACCTGATGAGATATCAAGCAAAATCATCTGACTCTCCGATCAATGAGAAATCCAGATCAAAGCACGAGAGGTCATTTCAAAAGGCTGAAGAATGAAGTTTGAAAATTGACCAAGGCATTAGCAAAAGAGCCCTTTCTTGGAAAAGGCGCCCTTTCTTTTGAAGCCCTAAACTCAGCTTTTCATCATCATGTCTCCCAGACACTTCTTTTCAATACAGATCCAGCTCCGCAGTGAATGTGTTAGCGACATCTCAGGATCAACAGATAAGGCTAGATTCAAGATCAAACAGAGGTCTTTCAGGAGAGAAAATATTTAAAAACTTGCAAAAAACCAAAAGGGACGCCTAAAAGAAGTCAAGGGTCAAGTTGTTGACTAAAGTCAAGAGCTTTTGAGTTAAAATTGGCTAAAACACTCCACGATCAGTGGAAATCACCTTTTTGAACTTTAGATCAAGCCAAAATCACTTTTGATCATGAGTTAGACCCCCAAACTTGTGGATCTAAGGCTTGAGTCTATATATTCAAGGTGAAGGCGTCCTACTTCATTATTTCATTGCAGGTTAAGATCAAGAACAGCCATAAGCTCTCAAGGACGCCATTGATAGATTTGAACAAGGTTTTCATCCGTTCTTCAATTTTTCTTGCAGATTTGAAGCAGAAGAAGATTGCTATTTTGAGGATTGGATTCAGAGACAGATTTTCTCAGGAAGTCAGATAAAAACTTCCAATCCATCTTCTGTCTACTTCTTCTCTTCTTGTCTTAGGTTTTCTTGCATGTCACACAAGGCAACAGGCTACATCAGATCAGATCAACTGGGTAGATTCAGCATAATTTTCCAGTGAAACCCATCTCATCAGATTTTCCAGAATCAACAAACTTGTTGCCCCTATTTTTGGGGGTTTTTCCGAAAAAGTTTCAGAATCAAAATTTTGAGGAACTGGGCTTGTTCAGCATTGAAGCACGAACAAAACCCATGTGCCGGATTTTTTCCGGAAAAATACTTCTCGGCAAGGCGCTATTTTCAGGGGTTTCTGAAAATCATCAGAACAAGGTCAAGCTTACAGCCAATCTTTAAGTTTTTCAAGATGCAGTACTCCCAGGTACAATACGAGACCAAGACGGTCTTATTACATGATTACTTGAAAACAGTTGACATAAATTTACATCAAGTAAATCCAGTGGTTGATTTGGAGCAGCTAGAAGGCATGAATTAAATCACATTGCAGAATATTGAAGAATCCGGGTTGCTATAGGCCGCATCCATTCCCATCACGTTACAAAGCGTGGAACTTGTAATCGCTTGTGTCAAGCATTACAATCCTACCACTAGAGAAATCAGAGCAGCGGATGGAAGAATTGTTTGCAGTCTAGAGCCTCAGGATATCGAAAGGTGTTTTGATATTCCATCATGTCCTAACAACGAAGTCATATCAGTGACGGAATGTGAGAAGGCATTTAAGACAGCTAAGGACAAATGTCAAAGGATAATAGCTGAAAAATGGCTAAAAGTAACAAAGGCAAACTTGCCTAAGTCGGTGGGACGAGGAGAATGTAAAGATGAGTACACAGTGTTAATCACTCTACTCAATAGAATCACTGGAGAAGAGGATGGTCATCAATTCCAGCCATGGATGTACTATGTCATTGCTAAAATCATTGGCAAAAGGGAATATTATGACTGGGCCACTCTGATTAGTGACACACTCCACCGACAAATCACTGGGTATCTGGAAGCTCACAGGTTTCACATGTGCTCTTACCTTGATTGCCTTCCAAGGTGATTTCAAGATATTGAACAATGTGGGAACCTTAGGTGTGCAAAAGGTTCACAAACATTTCACACGTCTTGAGTTTACTCAAGCGGAGCGACACTTCAAAAGAACGAGTGATCTCTTCATTATGCACATCGTACGTGAGCTAGACCATGAGATGCACGTGCGTAACCATGAACTTCCTAAGGGATCACAGAAGCATTTCCCAAGATTCTATGGCGACGGGACTAGACATCCTGATGAACATCTCTCAACATTCATAGCGGCCTGTTCCATTTTGTCTGTGCCACATGAAGATATCGCCGTTCGACTCTTTGTCGAAACTCTTGAAGCAAATGCAGCTGACTGGTTCAATCATTTGCAACTAGGATTTATCACATACTGGGAGGACATGAGCGAAAAGTTCTTGGCCAGATTCAGACCTGCTGAAGACAGTCATCAACTATTCGCCCGTTTATCTAACTCAAAGATGGAGTCCATAGAACCGATGAGAGAGTTTGTAGCAAGGTTTAACCGCCTCGTTACATGACTTTCCCACACACTGAATCCATCTGATGAGATCCTGATGAGCAGCTTCATCAACGCCCTTCCCTCAGAGATAGCCTTTTTCATAAAAGGCAGTCATGAAGAAGACTTGCTGGTAGCTCAAGAGAAGGCTATCGAGCTTGAGGATCACATGATCACTACGGGAAAGATGAAGGATGATGCTATCAGACCGTTGGTCCAAGCATCAGCAGATCCATTGCTACAAAAGGTAGCAAACGAGGTGACAATCCTCAAAAGACAGTCACCCAACCAAGGGCAGCAAGCAATGCCAACACCACCACCATATCAACAACAATAGCAGTACCAGCCTCAACAGCCCTATCAGCCGAAGAAAAATAATTTCCAATCATTTAACAACTTCAAGCCGAAGTTTTCAGGACCGCCCAGACAAGCAGAACCCGAGAAATCCAATGTGTTCTGTTGTTTCCATGATTCAGACGAACACATTGGATCTTCATGCCCTGAGAATCAGAGAATGAACTAGATAATGGGGTATGCCGGAGATGCAGTTCCAAGCTCAAATGCAGTACCTTCAAATTCGAACGTTGCTCCACCTCAAATGGACAATTTCGATGGCGACTCCGCAACGGGATACTTTCATAGCGAACCCGTAAATCAAGAAGAAGACTACCGTCAGTACAATCTTGTTGTCAATCACGAGAACTTGTCAACACCTGTGTTTACACGTGCTCAACATTTCAAAGCACAGAAAGAAGAAGACGAAAGACGAAAGTCCAATGAAAAGGGAAAAGAAGCTTCCACCTCTAATCCCAAGTCTACACATGAGTTCGTCACACCAGTTTCTCAAGATCCGTCCTCGACGAGTTTTGACATAGTGACATCCATGATGAAGACGAAGGTACAGATTTTACAGCTGGAGTATCTCCAGGATCATCCCGATCAAATGGATCGGATTATTAAGGTAATTCAGAAGCCAATCATCATGCAGCCCACATTGCTAGCATCTTCTGTACCAGCGGGAGAAAAGCCAAAACCTTTTTACATATCTTTGTATATGGGAGGATATAAGCTTAGCAATTGTATAATTGATTCAGGGGCATCTGATAACGTCATGCCTTTACAAATCATGAAATCTTTAGGGCTATCATGCACGGAAACACAAGAAAAGTGTTATTCACTTGAATCAAAACCCGTGCCATTGGTGGGCCAGCTGAAGGATGCTCAAGTAAGACTCGCATCCTACCCAGAAAAGAAAATCATGATGACCATTCTCATAGTTGACATCCCAATCAGTTATGCAATGCTCCTGAGCAGAAGCTTCTGCAAGGATCTCGGGGGTGAGATTCAACTAGATTGGTCGTACGTGACAATCCCATTGAAAAAGGGCACCTTCAAGTTGGAACCTGAGGCTAAGTCAACATTCATGGTGGTGAAATCTCAAGACCCACAAGCACAAGTGTTACACAAGAGCACGGGTCCTGGCACTTATGCCATGCTGTCAGAAGTAACCGAAGAAGATGAAAGTTTTGCACTTACCACACAAACATTGAATGAAGATTCAAGAATGTGGAATATGCAATTCGACGGTAGTTGCTCAACAGCAGGTTCGGGAGCAGGAGTTGTCATTACCTCTCCCGAAGGAACACTGTACCCATTTGCTTATCGCTTGCAGTTCGACAATACGAACAATACTGCAGAATATGAGGCGCTCATACTTGGCCTCAAAAATGCGAGGGATATGGGTATAAAATACCTTCAAGTTGAAGGCGATGCAGAGCTGATCGTTCAACAGGTCAGAGGACTGTATCAAGTAAGGAGAAGTCGCCTTTCTTCTTATCGACAAAAGGTGTGGAATGCGATCGACTGGTTCGAAGCATTCAACATCAAATACATACCACGTGAGCAGAATAGCAGAGCAGATTCCCTTGCGGTATCAGCAGCTCTTTTCATGGCCCATTCTGATTTTCGTCAGAATGTCTTCGCTATTGAGCTCATCTACAAGCCAGCCATCCCCGACAACTGCAACAATTGGCAGGTCTTTACTAATGACGATGATATTCAAGAGTTCCTCTGCATGGAGGACAATTACCAAGAATTATTCTTTGAAGGTAGTGCTTCTCCCTCCAAGGTATCTGTGGCAGAAGATTCCGAAGTCACGGAATCTGGTATCATCCAACTAAAGGGCAATAATATCCCCAAGGGTCTAGTATCCTTGGAGGATATATTTGACAGACACGATAGATGTGTTCAGGATCAAAGGAATTCCAATGACAAGACGTCAGCCGACTACCGACAAGTCAACATTGGTACGGAAGATAAGCCTCGGCTTGTCAACTTAGGCAAGTGTTGCATTGCGGAAGAAAGCGACAATTTCATCTCTCTATTCAAACAATACCGAGACGTCTTTGCATGGTCCTATGAAGACCTGAAAGCATTCAAGCCAAAGGAATTGTCCCATACAATTCCACTTAAGTCTGACATCAAGCCTTTCAAGCAGAAGCAAAGACACTACAACCCGTGTGTCCAAGATACAATCTACGCGGAGGTGAAAAAGATGGTGGATGCCAAGATCATATACCCTATCCACTATTCCACCTGGGTGTCCAATATCGTTCCTGTACGCAAGAAGAGCGGAGAAATCCGGATTTGTGTAGACTTCAGGAACCTGAACCAGTCGTCACTAAAGGATAATTATCCTTTGCCTATCATGGAACATACATTGCAAACAATAACCGGTTTGGAGATGCTGTCATTACTTGACGGATTTTCGGGATACAACCAGATTGCAATAGCTGAAGAAGATCAACTCAAGACAGCGTTCACCACTCCATGGGGAACGTTCGCCTACGAGAGGATGCTCTTCAGCCTCATCAACGCCGGTGCTACTTTTCAGCGAGCCATGGACTTGGCGTTTGGCGACTTGAAAGACAAATTGATAGTTGTCTATCTTGACGACCTTACTGCTTTCTCAAAGAAGGGGCAAGATCATTTTCAGCACTTAGTGAAAGTGTTTGAGAGATGCAGGTACCATCACATATCACTGAATCCGAAGAAGTCTATCTTCGCGGTGACAGAAGGCAAATTGCTTGGTCACATCGTCTCTAAAGAAGGGACTAGGATAGACCCTAATCGGGTAGATGCAATCAAGGACCTGGCTCTCCCCACCAATAAAACTGGGGTACACTCTTTCTTCGGCAAAGTCAACTTTATACGGAGATTTGTACCTGACTTCTCGGAGCTGACCAAAGACATCTCGGCAATGATGAAGAAAACGACCGCTTTCAAATGGACCGATGAAGGAAGGAAGGCGTTCGAGAAAATAAAAGAGGCCATCAGTAAAGCGCCAGTGTTGGTTCGACCTGATTTCAATAAAGAATTTATTCTTTATTGTTACGCGTCGGAACATACTCTCTCCGCCATACTGACTCAGAAGTTGAATGAAGAGACTGAGTCACCTATCGCTTTCATGAGCAGCAGCTTCAAGGATAGCGAATCTCGGTACTCCCAAATAGAGAAAAACGCATATGCAGTTGTGAGGGCTGTTAAGAATTTCAGATTCTACATCCTAAACTCTCACACCACTGTGTATGTTACAGACCCCGCGTCAAGAGTGTCCTTACTCAACAAGAAATGGGCACCAAAAGAGGCAACTGGATTGCAAGAGTTCAAGAATACGACTTGGATATCAAGCCTACCAAGCTCGTTCGCGGGAGAGGTCTATGTCAACTCCTGGCAGAAGATGGTGATTTAAAGCACCAAGCTGAAGATGGAATCTCAGGAACAGAAATGGAAGAAGACCTCCCAATGGTCTTATTAGTTGAATCTGCTCAAGAGTGGTACACAGAATTGTGGTACTACCTAACCTACGGGGAATGCCCAACACACTTGGATAAGCAGCAGAGAAGAACTTTGAAATTACAAGCACAAGGTTATGTGCTTGGAGGAAATGTTCTATACAAGCGTGGGCTTGATGGAACGTTCCTACTATGCGCCACCAAAGATCAACAAAGACGATTGTTGGAGGCATTCCACGATCAAGCATGCGGAGGCCACTTCTCATCAAGGGTTACTGCATTCAAGATCTTGCGGGCATTATTCTTTTGGCCGACTTTGTTCCGTGACGCATATGACTGGGTGCACAGATGCACATTGTGCCAACAATTTGTTGGTAAACTTAAGCTGTCAAACCTTCCACTAAGGCCGGTGGTGATAGATGCTCCATTCTAGCAATGGGGCATAGACTTTGTGGGACCCATCAACCCTCATTCTAGCAAGGGACATGTCTATGTCCTCACAGTGACAGACTATTTCACTAAGTGAGTTGAGGCAATTCCTGTAAAGCAGGCTACTTCCGAGGTGGTGTGTAACTTCCTCAAGGAGAACATCATTACACGCTTCGGAGTACCCAAAAAGATCGTGACTAACAACGCTACAAGCTTCTTGTCAGAGAAGTTGATAGAATTTTGTTTTGACTACGGCATCACCTTGTCCCATTCTTCAGATTACTATCCACAAGGTAACGAACAAGCCGAATCGTCAAATAAGAACATAGTCACAATAGTGCGCAAGATGGTTGATTCCAATCAACGGGCTTGGCACACAAAATTGTACGATGCTCTTTGGGCCGATAGAATCACGCCTAAGAGAGCTATCGGCACTTCCCCTTTCATAATCCTATATGGCACTGAAGCTGTGTTACCCATCACTCTAGAGTTGTCCGCTTTGCAGCTGGCATCCATAATAGAAGATGAGGAATTCAAAGATCCTATTGAGAAACATATCTTATGCCTGATGAAACTTCAAGAAGAAAGGGTGGAGATAGTTGATAAAATCACTCAGCATCAAGAGCGAGTGAAGAAGATCTTCGACAAGAAGGCTCGGCAACGAGACTTTGAGATTGGAGATAAAGTCCTATTATGGGACAAGAGACACGAACCAAAGGGAATGCACGGAAAATTTGACTCCCTTTGGCTGGGGCCGTTCCTGATTTCATAATATTGCAGGAGAGAATTCCTATATTCTCTCACATTCAGACGGGAGGCTCTTTCCACTGCCTTACAGCGGGCAGTACTTGAAGCATTTCATCCCTTCGGGGATGGGGTGAGTATATATTGTAAATACTTTTCCTTGCTTTAACGTTATGTTGTTATGTTTTTCCCCGTTCAGTGAAGTATTGTCGTGTTTTAGGTGATTTCTTAGATGTTTTGTCGTAGGTGAATAAATTGGGGAACCCAATAAATAAGGTGAACTCTATTTTTAGGTATGTATGGAACCAAAGTCCTGACTCCGTTACCCAACTGATTAGATATACTGGTCTACGAAACTTGAGATTCTCGGTTCTCCTATGCCGTAGGTATCCGACATGGTCACCAGACGGAGCCTAATGTTGTACCCAAAATAATTTTTTGGCATTCTGTATAAATTGAGCTAAATCTTGTTAAAATGCCATGTAAAGTCTGTTTTAGGTCAAACCAATCATAGAATCTTGGTGGGTTTCTGTCAAGGAACACATGTGCAAAATTCTGAAAATTTGAAAATTAGGGTTTTCGCCCCTATTTTCAGGGAAACCCCCAAAAATAGGACCTTCCCAGAAATGATTGAAAATGATTTTGATAGGATTAAAAGGCTTCACGATCACATTGGTCAAGTCAGAATCATCAAAAGACATGTTTTACTCTGGTGGGTCTATTTCTATTTTTCAGGAACAAAGTTAGGAGCTCCTCAGCCATTAATGGCAGATTGGCCAGTACCAGAGCTGAAAGCTAAGCTTCAAAAGCCTCAACGACACAATCATGGCGGAAAAGGTCTAAAATGATGCTGTTTGATGAAGGAGATTCCTGAAAATGAAAAAGGTCAAAATTTGACTAACTCTGGAAATGTTACGAAGGAGAGATAGTTCACATGCTGAAAAGAGCCTTTTTCAAGCAGAGGCGCCCATGATCTTTTAAGGTCAAATGCAGTCACCAAGATCTTTCAAGACATTCATTCTTGACGTTTACTTGCTGGCGCGACAACGAAACAAACAGATAAATCGTCTGAGGAGTAGATCATAAACAGTCGCTGACAAAGCGAAAAGAGGCAGTTGAAGAAATATCTGGAAATGATTGTCAAACGTGAAGATCAAAGAAAAAGAGCCTTTTCAAAAGAAAGGCGCCCTTTCTTTTGGACCTCAAGATGTTGATAAAAGACCAAAGGCCTCCCAAAAAAATCTTCCCAGCATAGATAGATCTCAGCAACGCAACTGCAAGCACCAACATCTGACAGGGCAGTCAACAGATAATCGGGATCCAACTAGGCAACTTTTCAGATGGAAATAAACTTGCTAAAGGACAAAAGCGCCCTTTTCAAGGAGGGGCGCCCTTTAATAAAGGAACCCTAAAATGAAATCCAAGTTTTCTGAAGTCAGTCATCTTTGGCAGAACAGAGCTGGCTACCTGATGAGATAGAAAGCCACACATAGTCCTGAAATAATCACGGGTATTGCTGCCCCAGAATAAAGAGTAGAGACTGCTAGTCCTGATCTAATAGAAGTTATCACGGAAGAGCCAACAGCGGTAGTTGTTGAAGAACCAGTGGCAAAGCCAATGGCAAAAACAACAACGGTAGAAGCAGCAGGAGAAAGGGTGCCTGTTATGGAAGCAGAGCCACCAATATCATCAGTATCACAGCGATCACAAGTCCTCATCGACTTGGATTCGCTACCGAGAGACATTGCTCCAGCATAGTCTCACAAGTCTAGCATTCAAGGGCCTCACATCCCTCCTAGTGAAGTTCGCCGGGATTCTATTTGGCTTGAAGGCTTCCTAGGAAGAAAGAGGGAAAAACCCTCCTATGAACTTGACTTTACTGAATTCGACCACGTCCCACAAGACATGTCGGCGAAGAGGTTAAAGAAACAAGTTCACATAGAAAGGAATGCAGAGTGTGAGATCATCATAGAGACTGCTTCCCCACCAGTAGAGAAAAGCATACACGAGGTTCAAGTAGAAGACTACACTTTGTCTCAACTTAACCTCGGGAAGACTTCATGACAGGTGGAGGCAGACCTTCTTGGAATAGCTTCGGTGAGCGCACAAGAAAGAATGGCTAAGGATGGTAAAGAAAAGGCAGCCTTAAAGGCTGAAAATCAGAAACTGAGGTCATACATAACCAGCTTGATACATGGCACCCCAAACGTCTCAGCCCTACCAGCAGGATTACTAGATCTCCCCGCCGAACAAAATCATCGGCAATTGATAACATTCGGCAAACATTTGAGAGATCAAGTGGAAGAGTTTGTTCTCAAGGGTAGATGTATGCTGGCAAATCTATACCAGTTACGGGATAGAGCACATGGACTTCGTGCAGAGATCCAGCAATCAGAACAAAGGATTGCAGAAAGGAGGCTAGAAGACGAAAGCACAATTGCAATTGGCATATCTATCAGTATACTCTGAGGAAAACAAGCAACATCTCTTTGCTTGCAAGGAACAATTGGCGTACAAGGTGAAAGCCTATGACGCTCATTCAGTAGAGTTGATTGATTACAGACGGGTGGTTGCCACTATTATCAACTTCGCAAGAACGTTGGTGATATCTTTCCCTTGCATGGAATATCAACGTGAGGGAGGGGAATACATCGAGATGGTCACTGTACAGAACCAGTTCAGGGATGTCATCCGCAGTACCTTTCTTAATGATCCAGATGGTTGCAAGCTGGCTAAGGTAGCAACTTTATCAACCAAGTTTGAAGAGGCAGCATCTCAGTGTATTGACTTCGGAAATCAACTCACAACGGGTGAGGTCATGCTGCGACGCCACGTCATCATTCTACAGAGCATTAACTCCTCAGAAGCTGATGAAGTCAATCAATGGATAGAGACACTGCTGATTAGTGGTGAGCTATAAATGCACCAAAGAAGGACGTCCTACACCCTCCAAGTGGCATTTATGAGACTTGAGTTTGACTTGATGCTTCTTTCCAAGTCAACTCAAGATGATATTAAATGTAATTAGAGTTAACTTGATGCTTCTTTCCAAGTTTAACTCCATATTCCTTAAATCATGCATTGTCAGATCCCACTGATTAAGGATGTCTATTTGGCTTCCATGATTTGTGGATCTTAGATCTCCACTAAATGTGGATGTCTATTTTGGAGGGATACTTTCATTAAAGTTCACCTTTAGTTTACTTTCAGTCAACTGAAGTAGTTTCCAGTTGACTCTTTGTTTACTTTCAGTTAACTGAAGTAGTTTTCCAGTTAACTGCTTGTTCCCCTTTTTAGGAATAAATCTTGCTAATTGATTGGCAAGAACTCATTGTTAACTCAAGGAGATTTTGGGGTTGCCCACTTTGAGTTCTATAAATAAGAGCCTTGGGCTCATTGTTTGTTTAACTTTTACTTGCTATGCAAAATTGTTGCGCCATTGTTGCCAACAGCTTTGAAAGCGGATATTTGTTCACTCTTGGATGAGAGTTCGTTGGTCGATCGTAATTGTGCATGATTTCGTGCCTTTGCTTTCCCAACCTTTGTAATTCGTTGATAAAGCTTTGAAGGAGAATATCAGAAGGCGCTTGCATTTTGGTCAATCTATTTGAGTTATGTCCACGTCTTGTATCTAATAGCTCGTTGTCTCATTTCCCTCCTTGGATAGGAGTCCCTCCTCCTTGGATATTTGTTATTAACAGTTATCGTTCGTTGTTGTTTAATGTATTGACTTTCAAGCTATACTTCGGATAGGAGTCCCTCCTCCTTAGCAAGCTCGTTGGCCAAGGCATCGTAAATTGTTGTTTCTCGTAAACTATTTCCTAGCACATACCTCGGATAGGAGTCCCTCCTCCTTGGCAGGTCTCAGTTCTAGTTTACCGTAAACAGTGTTTGCTTGTACCAACCTTATCCCAGTGTATACCCGAGAGTTCAGAGCCTCAGTCATATTCTCAGGAGATGGCGAATTCAGGTGATCCAACCAACCCATTCCCGCTCCTTTACCCTCATGCTCTGTTTACCTTGAAGGTATTGGATAGATAAAAGCTAGAATAGTTGTAGTTGAGATCTGCAGAAACCAGAGAAAAAGCTTAGCTACGACGCATTGTGTTTGTGCACCCTTGTGTCCTACCGCTGAAGCATAAAAAGATAGGAACTTTAGTTTACATTTCCCTTCCTTACGCATTGCTCCCAGTAGAGAGGGACTTCTCTTTAAATGACGAAGAAGTGTTGCAAAACATTTGAAATAGCTGAACATTTACAATCAACACTCCAGAGGTGCTAATTTAAACGCCAACACACCCATAGTATTCCCCTTCAGAAGTTAGTGTATTCTCTCACGACACCTTCTAAACTATATGCAACGCTTCTTGTACAGGGTGTGGGTCCCTAGGAAGTAAACAACGGCCAGTCAAAGGGAAATATGCAGTGATGAATTGGAAATTTGGACTTCCACAACTTAGTCAAAACCCATGTCACCCTGACAAGGAGACAAAACCATTCGCGGTTTCTCCAATCTCTATCGCAGCCTTTGGAAGGATATGGCTAGCTTAAAAATTGATATGAGTTTGCCTCTAAAATTTATTCACTTAATTTTTGAGTGCTACGAACTGTAGAGTAGTAAAAACAAAATAACAATATTATGAATTTACATTGCAAATAATAACAAAAATAAAGAAGAATTTCATTATGATTCATCAGGTTATTTACAATGTTCATTGCAAATGCTTATAAAACATTGCATTCCCATGAATAACCACTCGAAATTCCCTTAGGGGAAGAACTCCCTAAAACTAACAACTAAGTATTAACTAATTTATTGTATATAAACCTTAGTTTGCTAACAACCCCCCTTAAGGTTCACATAATAGAAAAACAAAAACAAAGGAATAATCTATGAGTGTAAACCTTAAATTCCTAACATCCCCCCCAGAAGGTTTACATTACAAAAAAGAAAACCAAAATATTGTATCAGCATCAACCTAAACTTCTTTGTCTAGGAAAATGTTTTGATTAGCCAACCTTGCATCAACATCAACCCAAACTCCTTTGTCTAGGAAAATGTCTTGAGCATCAACCCAAACTCCTCGTGTCCGGGTAAATGTTTTGATTATTCAACTCTGCATCAACATCAACCCAAACTCCTCATGTTTGGGTAAATGTCCTAATTATCCAACGTTGACTTGTGAATCGAGACACACTCCACTATTCACAAGAAAATCACCAACCAACTATGAATCGAGACTCACTCCATTATCCATAGTAACACTTCTCCATTTGTGGATCGAGACTTACTCAATTATCCACAAATACACATCTGCAAAACTATGGATCGAGACAAACTCAATTATCCATAGACACTTTGTGGATTCAATTATCCACAGACCAAGAACAACTCACCAAGTTTGTGAATTCAACTATCCACAAACCAGCAAATCATTGCATTCCCTATCTTGCTCCTAAAAGGACTAGAGATGAAACAAATGCTTCTCATGCAAGGAATCATCCGTGATTGAGAAGCTAACTCGGGATGATAGATGTCCTCCTGCCTCCATTTCCCCCAACCTCCAATCAGACCCTATTACACTCTATTCATTTGATTTCACATGTGAGTCTTTGAAAGCACCGTCATGTGTAACAAAGATGGTCCCAAAAACACAAGCAATGTTTGACATTTGTGTGGTCATGATAAAAATTGACAAGGTGTTGGATTCAACCGAAAATGCACCTTTTACAATGTGACCTTATTTCCCATTTACAAAACACATTTTATCTCTCCAAAATATGCAACTTCAACTTTAACAAATAAATCCTTATATCTCCCTTTTAAGTTCTAGAATGCATTAAATAAAACAACTTACTTCCTACCAAAACCCTCTGATTACTCCATTACAAAATCCTTATGCCACTTCAAATAGAAAGAAAGGCGACCATTTTTACTTGAATCTTCCTGCAGACATTCGTCCTAGAAAAAATTTTCAATGTAAAACCAAAATAAATTGCTGGCCTCCAACTTTCTTCAAATTAATTATTCTATACCATCATACCTTATCATTGACAGCTAGGAAATTAAATTGAAGCAAATCTGCACCTTCCACACCTTGTGTCCTCCTTACACAATATCAAACATACATAAAAAATGCACCTCATCTACTAGCACAACATGAATACAAATTATTCCAAACTGTAGCCACTAATTTTAAAAATCATGTAAATATATCTCGCATCTCATGCCAAATCAAAATGCCTTTATCATGTTTTTATCACTAATTCTATTTTTTCTTGGGCATCAGATTATCAAGTCACATATATCACCAACTCATCCTTATCTTGCTTGTAGTGATGGTTATTTATTTATCAAATGACAGGTAGATAATGACCTGTTTAACCTTCAGACAAACAAAGAGAGATTTAGAAAAACAAAAATGAAATTTCTCTCTCTTTATCATGGTGCTAGAGGCTGTGGCCTTAAAATGGATGCAATTTGCAGGCTTCAAATCAAATACTGGCACTTCTTTCAATCTTCAAAACAGCAAGCCAAAATAAACTTCCGGCATTAGTTTTATACAAACTTGTCTATGCTTCCACCAAACATCTGTTCTTTTCAGATGTTCGAACACTCTAAATGTTTAGTAGCCTTTCATATCCATTTTTTTGGTTTCAAGTAATTCATATTCAAGATTGCTAGTGAAGGAGGCATGAAAGAGATCCATGGTGTATCTCACTAGATTGCACTAGCTCACACAGTCATCCAAATAGATATGTGTAGCATAAATATCTCCAAGCAACTTTTATTTCGTCTTCCATTCGCTTCACAGACACAAAAATAATAACTGCTCTGATACCAATGTAGAGCAGTAAAAACAAAATAAAAATATTTACATTCCAAATACTATCAAAAATAAAGAAGAATTTCATTATGATTCATCAAGTCATTTACAATGTTCATTGCAAATGCTTATAAAGCATTGCATTCCCGTGAATAACCACTCCAAATTCCCTTACGGGAAAAACTCCCTAAAAATAACAACAAACTATTAACTAATTTATTGTATGTAAGCCTTAATTTCCTAACATGAACCTCCTTAAATAAACTCGCACCCCTCAATACATACACCAACTCTTTGGAAACAGATTAAACCATAAACTTGGACGGAAGCTAGTATTGTTGAAGCTATAGTTGAAATTGACTATTCTTCAAACCACATAGATGCCATGTCATCCTCTTGACTCCCCACACAATAAGTTTGAATTACCTTAGAAATGGCGGTTCATGTAAATAGTTGCTGTAGCTATAGCTTCTGCCAACTCCTAAACTGGATGCGAATCCCTGCTTTGACTTCATTGACCCCCAAGACTTGCCATGTGAGCTAGGTGGTAGCTCCCTTCCTTGCTACAGTAGCCTTTGAAAGATGCGACTCCTTCAAACTCATGCTAGGATTTATAACATACAGCAGCCTCTTTCCTATCAAATATTGCCAACCTCCATACTGGAAATAAATAATATTAACAACACTACACTCAATCCTGGAATGGTATGGCCGGAGTTATCAGCTGGTGACATTGAATATTATTTTATTTATCTCCATATTTTTGCAACCCAAAACAAAATCTCAACTTTGTCTTTGTAAGAGACTTCACAAATTTCTACCACAATCCTTGATGTGCAATTGTGAAACTTGAGTGATTCTGCCTGTATCTAGCTAGGGTAGATAGTTTCACTCATTGCAGAGGAGAACAAACAAAAACTTTTCACTTGGAAAGAACAACCTGTCTACAAGGTAAAAGCTTACGATACAATCTCCGCAGAATTGACTGAGTGTAGAAAAAACGTGGCAAGCACTGTTAAGTTTGTGAGAACATTGGTGACATCTATCCCTTTCTAGTACCAGCATGAAGGTGGTGAATACATTGAGCTCGTTGAGGTGTAGACGCAATTTCAGAACCTCATCCACATTAGTTTCGACGGTGACCTTGTTAACTGCAGGTTGAGTTAGATTGCAGCCTGTTAACGAAGCTTGATGATGCAGCTAAAAAGGGACACCATTTTCAAGATCAAATTGCAAGTGGCGAGGAGATGCTGCGAAGACATGACATCATCCTGAGAAGTATCAGTTGTCCATACATAGAGACAGTTAACAACTGGTTAGAGGAGCTGATTACTCAAATTGATGAGGTGTAAACTGCCAGTTAGGATGTCCTACCTCTCCAAAGATAGCATTAAAGACACATTAGTTAATTTGATGCCCTTTCCAAGTTAACTTCTTGTCCCACCTTTCATGCATGTCTATTTTTGGAGACACCTTTTGTACATTGGAGTTAGTTTTAGTTTAGAATCAGTAAACTGAAGTAGTCTTTCCAATTAACTATTATGTTACCTTAATTTAGACATAGGAATAAATCTTGTAGATTGGCAAGAATTGAATGTTAATGCAAGGAGATTTTAGGATTCCCTACTCCTTTGAGCATCTATAAATAAGAGCAACCTTGCTCATTATTGTTTAACTTTTATTATTACACAAAATTGCTGTGTCGTTGTGCCATCAAGCTTGCAAGTCAATATTTGTTCACTCTTTGTCTAAGAGTTATTTGGTTGATCGTATCTTGTATGATTGTCCTCTTTCATACCATTTGCTGTCCCAAAATTCGTAAATTGTTGATTGAGTTTGAGAAAATAAATCAAAAGAGTAATGAGCCTTTGATCCAAAGTTTCAAGGTCTATCAATATTTGTTTCTATAATCTTTGTTTTGATCTACACCTCGAAAAGAGCTACGAGCCTTCAAGGGAATTTGAAGATTAAGCTTATCGTTTGATGTTGTTTCCTATGATCTATATTCAGCCTACACCTCAAAAAGAGCTATGAGCCTTCAAGGGAATCCTGATATTTAGTTCATCGTTTGTTGTTTTGTTCTTAATAACCTTCATTTTAGCCTACACCTCGAAAGAGCAATGAGCCTTCGCGGAAATCCTAAGATCCAGTTTATTGTTTGATGTTTACTTGCATAAAATCTGTTGCATGATAAGTCTGAAAGAGCAATGAGCCTTCCAATGCATTCTGAGAGACAATTTATCTAAGTTAACAAAACCATTCCCAGTTACTCCTAAATCCTCTCACTCTAAATTTACTCGAGGAGATAGGAGCGTTATAAGTAGGCCTAGTTGTAGTTGAGATTCCAAAACTAGAAAAAACTTTAGCTGCAATGTATAGAGTTTTATAAACCTTGTGCTCTCAGCTGAGTAAAAAGAAAGGAACTTAGTTTAATTTACTTTCTACGCATCAACAACAAAAGAGGGAGCTTCCCCTCCTAATTTGAAGAGTAGTTTATTTGTGCATAGTTGTCCGTTTACAATACGCACTCAAGAGGTGTGAATTGAAATGCCAACAAGATAGACAAAGATATAGGGAGTGATATTTAAGAGGTAGAGATGGAAGGATATAGGGGTAGAGAGAAGATAGAGATACAAGGAGTGATGAAAGAAGAAATATGGAGAGATAGAGATAGAGAGGTAAAGAGATAGATATAGAGATAGAGGTAGAGATAGGGAGGGAGAAACAAGGAATGTTTGTGTGTATGCATAAGACATAGAGAGAGGGCAATAGTTATGTATAAATATATAGAGAGGAGGGAGAGGAAGGAGAAAAATAGAGGAGATAAGAGAGGAGAATTATAAAGATATAGAAGGAGCTCAAGTGATAGGGATAGAGGGGGAGAGATAGAGATAGAAAGAGGGATAGATAGGGGTAGAAAGGAAAGATGGAGAGATAAATAGAACTTGGGGAAAGATAGAGGGGGTGAGATACATAGAGTCAAAGAAAAAGACAAAGAAATAAATATATAGAGGAAGAGATGGAAGGAGAGAAAAAGAGGGAGAGGGATAAATAGAGACAAAAAGAGGATGACCATGAAAGAGGGGGAGTTTGAGAGAGCAAGATAAAGATATAGTAAGTGATATATAGAGAGAGGTAGAGAGGGATGTAGGGAGAGAGAGTAGGAGAGATGGAGGGAGAGATTGAGTGAATAAGTGAGAGAGATATAGATAATGAGATATAAAGAGTGAGGGATAGGGAGAGATGGGAAGATAGAGATAGAGGTGGGAGGAGTGAGAGATAAAGGAGGTGATAGAGATAAGTAATAGAGATAGAGTGGGAGATTGAGATAGAGGGGGGAGAGACAGATATAGGGAGGGAAAAATAGGGTGTGTGTGAGAGAGAGTGGGAGAAATGTATTGATAAATATAGGGAGGGAGAAATAGGGAGTGTGTGTGAGTGAGAGAGAGATATTGAGATAAAGATAGATGGGGATATATATATATGTGTGTGTGTGTGTGTGTGTAGGGAGAGAGAGAGAGGGAGAGAAAGAGAGATATATATACATTAGGAAATATATAGGGGAAAGAGAGAGAAATGCGGGGGGAGTTAAGGAGATAGAGATAGGGGGGAGAGATAGAAAGGAAGATAGAGATAGAGATGGAGATGGATATGGAGAGAGAGGAAGAGAGAAATAGAGATATAAAGAGGTGGAGACAAAGAGAGGGATATCAATGGAGGGATAGAAAGATATAGGAAGTTATATATATAGAGAGGTAGAGAGGTAGAGAGGGAGATATATATAGAGAGAGGGGTACAAATGTGGAGATATATATAGAGAGATCTAGGAAGCTCGAAAGTTAGATATCTTTATATCTCTATCTCCCTCTCTATCTCTATTTTTCTCATTATCTCTTGATCTCTCTTCCTCTCTCTACCCTATTTCTATCTATACTTGTCTTCCTTTCTCTCTACCTCTATCTATGTTTCTCTATTTTCCTCTCTTTGTCTCTTTCCCTCTCCCTATCTCTCTCTCCCTCACTCTCTTTTGCTATCCCTATTTATCTCCCCCCTCTCTCCCCCTTTCCCTCTTTATCACCTCTCTCTCTATATTTTTTGTCTCCTATTTCTCTTTATTTCTCTATCTCTCTATCTCCCTCTCTTTGTGACTATATCTATCTATGTCTCTCCTCTTCTCTCTTTTCCTCTTGCTCGTTCTTTATCTCTCTTCTTATCTCTTTATATTTCTCTCTCTCTCTCTCTCTCTATTCCTCTATATATCTACCTCTATCTCCATATCTCTCTCTCTCTTTATATATATATATATCACTTTGTCTCCCTCTCTATCTCTCTATTTCTCTTTCTCTCTATCTCTAGCTCTATCTTTCTTCTCTCTTCTCTCATTTTGTATCCCCCCTCCCTCTCTATCCTTCCATTTCTATCTTTGTTTCTCTCTAACTCTCTTTATCTCTCTCTTTGTCTATCTACATCTCTCCTTTGTCTCATTTGCCCCCCCTCTCTTTCTCTCTCCTTTTCTTTCTATTTTTTCTCTATTTGCTTCTATATCTTATCTCCAATTCCCTCTCCCTTCTCTCTTTCTCTTTCTATTTATTTTCCTCCTTAAGTGTGCAATGGGTACACTAAAGAGGTTATAAAGGTGAATTATCACAACCTTAATCAAATGACAGGCTACCCTAAGCATAAATCCCTAGGGACATACGCTATCCTTGGATTGCTGGCATGAAATGACTAATCAAAAGTTCTCTCACATGCACTTTATAACTTTTAATTTAGATTTTAAGTTCAAAATTCTTTTTATTATATAAATTAAAATAAAAATTCGAACTAGAATTATTATTCAATAATTAAACTTTAATAAGACAAATAATTATAAATTAAATTAATTCTAATATTTTTTAATTATTATTTGTAATTTTATAAGACATAAATAATAAAAATAAATTTCAAAACTTAAATATAAATAAAAAATTAAAATAGAATAAACTAAATGCAAAGTCAAAATATATCAAAATCCAAATATTAATGAACATAATAATTTTTAAATAATATTAATGAATAATTTTTTTTAAGTTAATAAATGATTAAATTAAAAAAAAAAACCAAAATTTTAATTTACTAGAATTGAAATATGAGTAAAATATGTATCTAAAAAAGATAATTAATATATTACAAACAATATTAACATTAATTAAAAGATAAACTGAATTAACAAATAAAAAATTTACTATAATATTATCAAATTAACCATAAATATAGTTAAATTATTAAATAAGTTAAAAATTTTAAAAATGAAAATGATACTTCAAATAAATATTAACAATAAAAATAAACCATGTTAAAATTGTTAAAGCTAAAATTTTAACTTTTACATTAAAAATTACAAGCAACACCAAACTTAAAAAGTTAAAAATAAAATGAAACCTATTAAAAAGGTAAAAAATCAATTCATAATTTTTAATTGTTTTAATATTGAAAAAATAATTATTTATTAAAAACTTATTATATATATAAAATAATTATTAAAATAAATTTAAATTTAAATTTAAAAAGATTTGACCATTTAATTTATCATTTATATTTTATATTTATTATAAGAAATCTAAAAATCTATGTTTGAAAATTTTTGAAGAAAAAAAATGCATTCTTATCCTACCTTTCCCTACTTTAAAGCTAAGATTGGATAAGAGTGTAGTTGTTTTTTCTTTAATTATATATTATATTTTTTAATATTTTAGAAAATTTGATAGTTGAGATCATTTGAATTGTCTTGCATCCTTCTATGTAACTTTCAACCATTGTTTTTCAAAAGTAGGTCGTCCACTTCATATAAAGAATGCTTTTGGCATAATAAAGGTCATATCATTAATCCACTTTATATGTAATCATTAATAAACCATAACTCCATAAAAACTCATCATTAATTGATTCTACCAACATCACGAGGTTACTCTCTGCTTCCTTTGCTTATCAGAATGGCTTACTATAAATAGTAAGGTTGGACCCAAATGTCCAAGTGACTTACTAAAAAAAGTAAGTATGCGTCAAATGGTCTTGAATGGCCTTTGGAAGGCACACCACAAATAAATTGGGCATTGGGTTGAAGAATACTAAAATAAGCACCAAAGGGTTTGCTAAAGAGCCAAAGATTTCCCTCAAAAGGGTCCCCTAAACAATCTATTAGGCTACGGGGACCAGTTGGTAGACTAACCACTGCATCTGACCGTTGCCTAGGAAAAGGGGATGTTACAAATTATCAATTATCAATTAATATTTACAGTTAATTGATGGATAAATATTAAATTATGAATATTTGGCAATTTGAAAATTGGATTTGGACATTCCTACTTGTGAGCTGGCCAAAAATTAACTATTTTGGCCTTCAACATCATTTCAATACACACAAATGCTGATTTGACAATGATATTTCATGTATCATAGTTGCATTTTGGATTGGGTACAACACAACATTAGCCTCCATATGTAAGAAAATAAAGACTTAAGTATGAAGTACAAGATTAGTTCTACGCATGATAAGACTTAGGACGATGGCAACAAACCACTTAAAGTTTTCTAACATGGGTTAGTGGTCAAAATACCTGTCAAAGAAGTAAAAAAATTCAACAAACTAAATCACACAATTCTAGTTAATATCAGCCAATTGAGAAAGTCAACAATTTGGTAACAATCTATATTGTCCCCTTCCTAGGTAGTTGGTAGATGCATAGTTTGCAAACTCGGACTCGCCGCGGACTCGGCAGCCCAAAAATATGACTCGGACTCGGGACTCGGGACGGACTAGGGAAAAGACTCGGCTAGGACTCGGCAAAAAAAAAACCGTAGTTTTACAAAAAAAAAAGAACAAATTAATGCATTTAGAGAACATAAGAGCCTAATTTGATTATCAAACACTCATAATTCAAAGACTACACATGTCATATGATCATCAAACACTCAATAATTGAAATTTAATCATTCATTGTCATCAAATACTCATAGTTTCAATGTATAACAACACCATAAGATTATAAATGTTTACATATAATCCTGGCTTCTTTCAACCCCAATTCAATTTGCAGACCTGTATTTCACAAACTTGAGTGTTAAAATGAAAAAAAAAGTTAAAAAAACATGGGTTTATAACCCCTTTTGACTCCTAGCCACACAAAAGAGTCCTGGGTTAGGACTCCCGAGTCCAACCTCAGGACTCTTTTTAACCCCTTTTGACTCCTAGCCACACAGGAGAGTCCTGGGTTGGGACTCCCGAGTTTGACCTCAGGACTCTTCGAGTCTTGAGGTTGGACTCCCGAGTCCCGACCCAGGACTCTCCTGGACTCGACTCCTGAGTCCGTGGCGAGTCGACTCGGCTGGCCAATGGACTCCCGAGTCCGCGGCGAGTCCGCCGAGTCCAGCCGAGTCTGCAAACTATGGGTAGATGTAGTGGTTAGTCTACCATTTGGTCCTTGTAGGTTAACAGGATGGCTAAGGGACCCCTTTTGAGGGTATTTATTGGGTAATCAATCAATCATTTGGTTCTATTTGGTTTAGGGGTTTCTTTGTGCACCTTCCAAAGCGTTTTTTGACACTTTTGGCTATACTTACTATTTATAGTAAGTCATAGGGGTCATTGGTATGGTTAGTTGGTAGTGTTACTATTTTGGGTATGATGGTGGATTTATATCCTGGAGCTATCTTGGTTTATTTATGGTCGTATGCATTTAATTTTAATAATGTCAATAATAAAGTTAATTTAAATTAATTAAAATAATGCGTTATTACTTGTTGGCGTTTAAATTAGCACCTCTGGAGTGCTGATTGTAAACGTTCAGCTATTACAAATGTTTTGCAACACTTATTTGTTATTTAAAGAGGAGAAGTCCCTCTCTGCTGAATGCAATGCGTAAGGAAGGGTAGAGTAAACTAAGGTCCCTATCTTTTTGTGCTCGGCGGTAGGACACAAGGGTGCACAAACACAATGCACCATAGCTAAGCTTTTCTTTGGTTTCTACAGATCTTAATTACGACTAATCTAGCTTGTAATCTATCCTATCTCCTCAAGGTAAACAGAGCATGAGGGCATAGAAGCGAGAATGAAGAGGTTGGATCACTTGAATCCGCCATCTCCTTAGAATATGGCCGAGGCTCTGAACTCTCGGATATACACTGGGATAAGGTTTTATACAAGCAAATGCTCTGTACGGTAAGTTGGATCTTCATCTTGCCAAGGAGGAGGAACCCCTGTCCGAGGTATAGGCTAGGATTCAGCTTACTAGAAACGACAAATTATGATAGCTTGGCCGACAAACTTGCTAAGGAGGAGGAACCCTTGTCCAGAGTATAGGCTGAAAGTCAATCCATTAAATGACATCACACGACAACCATCAAAAACAAATATCCAGGGAGGAGGAACCCTTGTCTGAGGTGGGAAATGAAACAACAAGCTATTAGATACAAGATGTGGAAAGAACTTAAATAGGTAGATCAAAATGCAAGTGCCTTTTGACTTTCTTCTTCAAGCTTCATCAACGAATTACAAAGGCTGGGACAGCAAAGGCACGAAATCATTCACAATTACGATTAATCGACGAACTCTCATCCAAGAGTGAACAAATATTCGCTTTTAAAGTTGTTGGCAACAATGGCGCAACAATTTTGCGTAGCAAGTAAAGGTTAAACAAATAATGAGCCCAAGGCTCTTATTTATAGAACTCAAAGGAGTAGGCAACCCTAAAATCTCCTTGAGTTAACAATGAGTTCTTGCCAATCAATTAGCAAGATTTATTCCTATGAAAGGGGAACAGACAGTTAACTAGAAAACTACTTTAGTTAACTGAAAGTAAACAAAGAGTTAACTAGAAACTACCTTAGTTGACTAAAAGTAAACTAAAAGTGAACTTTAATGTAAAGTATACCTCCAAAATAGACATCCACGTTAAGTGGAGATCTGAGATCCACAAATTATGGAAGTCAATTAAACATCCTTAATCAGTGGGATCTGACAATACATGATTTGTGGGATGTGGAGTTTAACTTGGAAAGGGGCATCAAGTTAACTCCAACTACATTTAATGCCTTCTTGAGTTGACTTGGAAAGAGGCATCAAATCAAAGTCAAGTATCATAAATGCCAATTGGAGGGTAGGACGTCCTTCTTGGTGCCTTTACAACTCACCATTGGTCAACAGTGTTTCTATCCATTCGTTGACCTCTTCAGCTTTAGGGGAATTAATGCTTTGCAAAATGATGACATGGCGCTTGAGCAATACTTCGCCTGTCGTAAGTTGATGCTGGAAGTCTATACACTGTGAAGCTACCTCATCGAACTTGGTTGACAGTGCTGCCACCTTGGCTAACTTGCAACCGTCTGGATTATCAAGGAAGTTGCTGCGGATGACATCCCTGAACTGATTTTGTACAACAACCATCTCCATGTATTCTCTTCCCTCGTGCTGGTATTCTATGCGAGGAAAGGATACTACCAACGTTCTTGCGAAGTTGATAATATTGGCGACCACTCGTCGATAGTCAATCAATTCTACTAAATGGGCGTCATAGGCTTTCACCTTGTACGCTAGCTGTTCTTTCCAAGCAAAGAGATGTTGCTTGTTTTCCTTTGAGTAGACTGATTGATATGCCAATTGCAAGTTTGCAATTGTGGTCTCTATTGATGTTTGCAGCGTCAGTCTCGACTTCCAGCAATCTCCTTGTTACAAGATAATAAATTAAATAATAGCTAAGGCTATTTAATTTATATATAGCGATTGGATAAGATCAAGAGACATGCCATTAATATTAAATGGTGGTTAATTATTGAAGAGACTTGAATTATGAAGAGGGCCGACTTCTTGCTTATTGTTATCATATCCTTTCAAAGAAGGCCGACTTATGATTTTGAAGAGACGCATCCTCTCTTTCTATCTTGTATATATACACCTTCATTGTAACTCATTTGACATCGATTCATTCATTGTTCCTACTTGGTGCGAATTTATACAAGGCAGATTGAGTCATCTCAGTTCGGCATTATTGAAGGCTGTGAGTTTATTAGCGAATTGTCTCTACATATTTCTGTGTGCATCATAATCTTGATGCTTGTATATAGGCCTTCATATTGGCCTCTTGTAAGGAGATCATTGTTGTGATAATTCAATATATAAGCGATATATTGTTGCTGGGTTTTTCTCCCTCAAGAGGAAGGTATTCCCAGGGTATCTGCTGTGTCTTTGTGTTGTTTTTGAATTAATTTTCTGTGCATTACATCTGATCATAAAACTAATATGGTATCAGAGTGGGTGTGAAGAAGATCGTGATCAGATTTCTTTTTACAACAGTACTCTTTATTCTCTTTCTCATTGTTGATTACTTCTATGTCTTTGTCAAGATGGTGAACGGTCTTAAGATTGGGGATAGACTTGAGGGAGCATCAAATTTCACTTCATGGAGATTCATAATTATGCTCACCTTGGAGGAAAACAAATTGGTTGAGTTTGTGGAGAGCACAGTTCCTAAACCTACTGATGAGGAAGAGAAAGTCCAATGGAGGAAGAAAAATATCAAGGCAAAGAAGATGTTAGTTGATTTCGTGAAGGATCATATTGTTCCTATTGTCTCCAAGTTGAAGACGGCAAGAGACATGTTTAAAACCTTGGAGGAGATGTACAAAATCAACAACACGAGCCGGGCTCTTGCATTGAAGCAACAACTACATCATGTGAAGATGGCGAAAGGAGAAACGGTTATTGCTTACTTCATGAAGATTTTGGAGTTGAGAGATCAACTCTCTACAATTGGTCATGTAATAGATGACAAGGACTTGACCATGCTTGCTCTTAATGGTATTCCTTCATCATGGGAGTCTTACATTCAAGGAATCAATGCAAGATCGAAGCTTCCCAAGTTTGATCGATTGAGGGCGGATTGCATTCAAGAGGAGTCTAGATTGGCTGCTAGAGGAATTGGTCAAAGCTCTACTAATGAAGACATTCATGTTCTCGCCTCTCAATCCTAAAAGAAGAAAGGAAAAAATGGGAAGAAAGGATACTTCAAGAGGAATAGAGATAATGGAGCTGATGGTACTCCCGCATTCAAGAAGAAGAGGGACCTCTCCAAAGTCCAATGCTTTAGATGTCACAAGTATGGTCACTTTGCTAAAGAATGTCCAACTAGGCCTAAGCAGTAGGCCACCATTGCTGATGTTGAAGAAGTCTCTCCGCAGAAGTATTCATGTGAATACTTATTCTATTCGGCATTGTCAAGCAATGTGATTGCCGACACCAACACTTGGTTGATTGATAGTGGTGTCTCTCACCACATCATTGGATTCAGGGAGCATCTAACAAATTTGGTGGAGAGAGATTCTAGTGAACAAGTCATTAGTGGAGATGATGCTAGCTACTTGGTGAAAGGAATTGGGACCTCCACTCTCCACTTGGATTCCGACATTACCCTGCAGTTGTGTCATGTTCTATATGTTCCAGGCATTAAGCGAAAGCTTGTTTCCATTTCAGCCTTGGAAGACAAGGGGTACCAAGTAGCATTTTCTAAAGGAAAAGTTCTTGTGTGGATGAAGAATTCCAACTTCAAGACTGCTCGGGTGATCAGAGTTAGACATGAGAGTCTCTACAGGCTATGCACTTGTCCACTTCAGGCACTAGTTCATGATTCTTCAAGCTTATGTGATCTTTGGCATTGAAGATTGGCTCACCTTCACTTCCGAGCTCTATATCATGGAAAAGATGGTCACGAGCCTTCCAAAGTTTAACCAGGAGCATGAAGGTACTTGCAAAGGCTGCACTTTGGGTAAGAATACTAAAGGTCCATTTCATAGTAGAGAAAATAGATCCAAATGTATTCTAGATCTCATTCATTCTGATTTATGTGGTCCAATGTTTGTTGCTTGTTCAAGTGGTTTCTTGTATTACATTCTTTTTATTGATGAGTACTCTAGAAAGACTTGGATTTATTTCTTGAAATCTAAAGAATCTGAGGAGGTATTAGAAAGGTTCAAGGAATTCAAAGCTTAGGTGGAGAATTTGTTCGGGAAGAGGATCAAAGTTCTGAGATCCGATAATGGAGGAGAGTACACTTCTAGCAGCTTTCGAAACTATTGTATCGAAGCTGGGATTAAGAGGGAGTTCAGTGTCCCTTATAATCCTCAACAGAATGGTGTTGCAGAGAGGAAGAACAAATCGATCATGGAAGCAACAAAAGCCATGATTCATGACTAGGATCTACAAACCTTCCTGTGGGCAGAAGTTTCTAGGACTGCAGTCTATGTTCAGAATTGAAGTCCTCACCGAATCCTAGAGAACATGATTCCTGAAGAAACCTTTATTGGGAAGAAGCTAGAAGTGAGTCATTTGAGGATCTTTGGATATCCAATGAATGTCATGTACCAAAGGAAAAGAGGACAAAGTTGGAGCCTTCTGGCAAGAAGGGGATATTTGTAGGCTACAGTGAGACATCAAAAGCCTACAAGATCTACATCCCAGGTCACAAATTGATCAAGATCAGTAGAGATGTCACATTTGAGGAAGATGTTACATTTAGAAGATCCAAGGGCACCCACATGGAGATTGATAATGAAGAGTCTCCTCAGGATATGGAAGTTGACCATGCTCCTGAGATTCAGAGGGAGACTTCAGAACCAAAAGAAGATGATGATCCAATTGAGCCCTTGGAACCTACTGATGGGCCTACTGATATTGTGATTGGGAGAAAAAGACCTCTTTGGGCTAGGAAAATGATGTAGGAGGCAGAAAGGTTTGCAACACCAAGAGGAACCTTTAGAGAAAGTAAGAGACCTCACAAGTTCTTTAGTTATGTTGCTTTGATGAGTCAGATTATTGAGTCTGAGCCTTCCAGTGTTGAGGAAGCTTCTAGTCAACAGGTTTGGAGAGATGCTATGACAGAGGAGTATTAGTCAATTCTCAAGAATGATGTTTGGGACATCGTTCCTAGACCTGAAGGAAAATCTGTGGTATCTTCAAAATGGCTCTTCAAGATCAAGTGTGCGGTTGATGGGAGCATTGAGAAGTATAAGGCAAGATTCGTGGCTAGAGGGTTTTCACAAAAAGAGGGAGTTGACTATGAAGAAACATTTGCTCTAGTTGCTTGCTATACTTCTGTTAGAACCATCATTGCCATTGCTGCATCTAGAGGATGGAAGATTCATCAGATGGATGTGAAGACAACTTTTCTGAATGGTGTGATTGAGGAAGAAGTTTATATCAAGCAACCTGATGGATTCGAGGTACATGGGAAGGAGTCTCATGTTTGTAGGCTGAAGAAGGCCTTGTATGGTCTTAAGCAGGCTCCTCGTGCATGGTACGAAAGGATTGATTGTTACTTGTCAAGCTTGGGCTTCTCTAAGAATGATGCTGACTCAAATATGTATTTCAAGGTAATTGATGGTGAAGCATTGATTTTGGTTTTGTATGTTGATGATTTGATTCTTACCTGGAGAAGATCACCTCATTCTCAAATGCAAGGAGTTGGCTTCTAAGTTTGAAATGAAGGACCTTGGGCTCATGCATTAGTTCCTTGGCTTAGAAGTTTGGTATAAGCCAGATGAGATGTTTCTAAGTCAAGGGAAGTACATGATTGATATACTTAAGAGATTTGGTATGATGGATTACAAATCCATGTCTACGCCTATGGAGACCTGTTGATGTGTTTTTTATGACCACACCAACACAGAATAAAGTTTCTAACGACTACCTTATCCTCTCTTGAACAAAGTATTCAGCATGCTAAGATTGCGAGAAAGATCATGCGTTCAACTCCAAGGTTCCTTCATGTAGTGGATATAGTCCTAGTTGGCTCGTTGTGATTTGTTGGTATCTCAAGGGGGACTTACATAATTGTTCAGTTGGAGCTCAAAGAGAAAGGGATTTTCACAAGATTCAAAAGATTTTCAATGAAGTTCAGGTTTCCTAATACTAACCAGAAAAGTATTGAATGTAAATGGTTGTAGGGCCTAAGAAAGTACTACTCTATTCTAAGGCGTGTGACATGGCAATCAACTCTCGCAAACTTCAACCAAGCTCTGCTTTGCCTCGCCTCGAACAACTTCCACAAAACCGGTGCAATCTTCAAGGGGAGTAACTAAAAGTATTTAGATCACAATTCAATATGAGGACACCATCAGAACGACGCATGCCAACACATAAACCATAATCGAAGTTAAGTCCGCAATGTTCCAGTTGACCACACAAGACGAATTCACCATCAGCGAACACATTAGTGGTATGGATAGACGAAGTTTTCTCGAATCAAACACCACATTCCACTACTAGCATCTACTTGCATGAAATGAAATTTATTCTACTTTAAGATTCTACTTGAATCGGAAGGATGAAGAAATCTTGCTAGCTACTCACAACAAAAGATGAAATCATCATCAATGAAAACTCTTTTTATTATGAGTGTTCACAACAACTTACAAAACATTCAATGAGAAAGTTTTCCTTCCTCTTCAATCTACGCTATACTATTAGACTATGCTCTATGCTATGCTATCACCTAGCTGTCTCTCTATTCTAATCTCTGATCTAATGAGGTACAAATGAGGGGGGGATGCCCCTTTTATAGTTGGCCTAGTCTAATGGACGACTCAGATTACAATCGGCTGGATGGCCCAGATCATGCCACCTCAGCCCTAAACAAGATTCACCCTAAAAACTGCCACAAAGAGGAGTGGGATAATAAATGAGAAAATAATGTCCACCGTTCTTCTAGAAGATTCTTGTCTAGAGACGCATTCCCATTGTTCTTCTCACGGACTACAAATTTGATGAATTTGATCGACACTGCTCCAACTTCTAGGATTGAGATGGCAGGTACGTTCAGTTGTTTGATGGTGATCTTCCTCCTTGTTGTCATTCTTTAACATTGAAGGCTTTTGTTCATTCCTCATCCTTAGCCTTGAGGGCGTTTTAGTGCTTGAGGATGATCGTTAATGTCTGGGCCTTCATCTTCTTTTCTACTTTGATCTTTGTCTTGGAGTCGCCCATTGCTTCCTTGCCATCAACCTCTCTGAGTTGGGGTGCATATTAAGTCTCTGTGGAGAAATCCCAACACCTAGCCTTTTCTTCCAACATCTCCCTTCATGGTTTGGGCGCAAATGAGACTTCATGGAGGAGCTTCAAACATATAACTTCATCCACTTCCAAGGTTGCAATGTTGTTCCAGAGTATCTGTTCCATCACCTCAAGTCTTCACTCCTTGGCCTTGGTGTTCATCCTGCAAAACAAGCAAGGAGAAGAGCATCAGAAAACTTTATAATATAAATCTACTTCACTTACCCGACTTTCATACTCTGATTTCCAAGGTTGATCTTTGGATCCAGTAGAGTTCACCATTTCTCTAGCAAACCTTTTGCCTCCTTCATAACTTTTCACCATGGGTGCATTTAACACCTGTGAGCTGGGCTTTCACTTTTGATGACTTAGGCAATTTTTATCAATTCATCCAAGCTGGGCGCATTCCACCCCTCACACCTTCATTTTCATCTACTTTCAAACACCTCCTCCTCAAGGGCGCATATAGGGGGGTCTAGAGGAATTCTTCATAACATGAAAACTTTTCTCTTCACCTACAGTTACTAGGGTGCATCCAAGGGTGGTTCTTCCATTTTACATGCCTTAAACAAATTTCAGGCCACCTTGATTCTCCTAGGGCGCATTTGAAGGGGTGTACTTCCAGTTTTACATGCCTTGGAAAATTTTTCAAACCAACATCTCATTCAAGGAGGGTGCATTTTAGGGGTCTTGCTGACATTTCCATGCCTTAGAAATTTTTTCTTCAAGTCCTTTCCACAAGCTAGGCGCATTGTGAGGATGGTGAGGCAAGTTTGATTCCCTTATAAATTTTTGTGCTAACACCTCTAAGAAGGGATTATTTACAAGGTGATGCTTCCAATTTATGCCTTAGAGAAATTTTCTTCACCTCTCCACTTTGTCTTGGGCGCAAATGAGAGGGTCTTCTGCCATTTTTTAACACTTAGAAGATTTCGAAGCTACCTTCTTGCCAAGGGCGCATTCAAGGGGTCAAGCCTCCAATTTCCAACACTTAGAAGAATTTCCAAGCTTTCCTCCTTAATCAATGGAGCCTACTATCATTCATTGTGATAACCAAAGCTGTGTGAAGCTTTTTGTCAATCCTGTGTTTCATGACAAAACCAAGCATGTTGAGATCAAATACCATTATATCAGAGATATGGTATTGAGGAAAGCTATATAGTTGAGGTATATCAACACTGATGAGCAGACGACAGACATTCTCACAAAGCCTCTCTCCAGGATAAAGTTTGTGTACTTTTGAGAGAAGCTTGGTATGGTGGAGAATCAAGCCCTAGTTGGGAAGGAGTCTCAGTATCAATGATCCTCTTTAATGCATTTCTCTTTGAGAGAGATTTGAGGTGCAAGGCCTTGTTAATGCATTTCTCTTTGAGAGAGATTTGAGGTGCAAGCCCTTGTTAATGCATTTCTCTTTGAGATTTGAGGTGAAAGCCCTTGTTTCCACCCTCTGGGAGAGCCATGGTGGATGTCATGTGTGTGACTCAATGACAACATCACGTGAGAGAGTCCGTGATGATTTTCTTGTACTTGTGTTTCACCCTCTGAGAGAGCCATGGTGAACGTCACGATGAGGTGACAACATCATGTAAGTGATGAACACTTGTATATACCATACATAGGTGTAGCCATTGTGGTTGATATCACGATGAGGTGATATCTTTCTTTTTCCACAGATGGGTGTAGCCATTGTGGTAGACATCACGATGAGGTGATATGTCTTGTGCAACTAGAAGTGTTCTCCCTAGTTGAGAGGGAGTGTTGATGTTTGCAGCGTCGGTCTCCACTTCCAACGATCTCCTTGTTACAAGATAATAAATTAAATAATAGCTAAGGCTATTTAATTTATATATAGCGATTGGATAAGATCAAGAGACACGTCATTAATATTAAATGGTGGTTAATTATTGAAGAGACAAATTTCTAAGAGGGCCAACTTCTTGCTTATTGTTATCACGTCCTTTCAAAGAAGGCCGACTTATGATTTTGAAGAGACACATTCTCTCTTTCTATCTTGTATATATACACCTTAATTGTAACTCATTTGACATCGATTCATTCATTGTTCCTACTTGGTGCGAATTTATACAAGGTAGATCGAGTCATCTCAGTTTGGCATTATTGAAGGCTATGAGTTCATCAGCGAATTGTCTCTATATATTTCTGTGTGAATCATAATCTTGATGCTTGTATATAGGCCTTCATATTGGCCTCTTGTAAGGAGATCATTGTTGTGATAATTCAATATATAAGTGATATATTGTTGCTGGGTTTTTCTCCCTCAAGAGGAGGGTTTTCCCAAGGTATCTGTTGTGTCTTTGTGTTGTTTTTGAATTAATTTTTTGTGCATTACATCTGGTCATAAAACTAACAGTCTCATCTCCTAGCCTCTTCTCTGCAATTCTTTGCTCTGATTGTTGAATCTTTGCACGAAGTCCATGTGCTCCATCTCGTAACTGGTATAGATTTGCTAATATACATTTCCCTTTGAGAACAAACTCCTCAACTTGATGTGTCAAGTGTTTTTCATATGTTACCAGCTGTTGATGATTCTGTTATGTGGGAAGATCCAACAATTCTGGTGGTAAGGCCGATACGTTTGGGGTGCCATGTATCAAGCTGGAGATGTATGACCTTAGTTGTTGGTTCTCAGCCTTAAAGGCTGTTTTCTATCTTTTCCATCCTTGGCCATCCTTTCTTGTGCGCTCATCGAGGCGATTTCAAGAAGGTCTGCCTCCACTTGTCGTGGAGTCTTCCCCATAGTTTGCGGACTCGGCAGACTCGCTGCGGACTCGGGAGTCCATAGGCCAGCCGAGTCGACTCGCCACGGACTCGAGAGTCGAGTCTAGGAGAGTCCTGGGTTGGGACTCGGGAGTCCAACCTCAGGACTCGAAGAGTCCTGAGGTCAGACTCAGGAGTCCCAACTCAGGACTCTCCTATGTGGCTGGGAGTCAAAAGGGGTTAAAAAGAGTCCTGAGGTTGGACTCGGGAGTCCCAACCCAAAACTCTCCTGTGTGGCTGGGAGTCAAAAGGGGTTAAAAACCCATGTTTTTTTTAACTTTTTCTCTCATTTTGACACTCAAGTTTGTGAAATAGAGGTCTGCAAATTGAATTGGGGTTGAAAGAAGCCAAGATTATATGTAAACATTTATAATCTTATGATGTTATACATTGAAACTATGAGTATTTGATGACTATGAATGATGAAATTTCAATTATTGAGTGTTTGATGATCAGATGACATGTGTAATCTATGAATTATGAGTGTTTGATAATCAAATTAGGCTCTTATGTTCTCTAAATGCATTAATTTGTTCTTGTTTTTTTGTAAAACTACGGTTTTTTTTTTTTGCCGAGTCTTTTCCCAAGTCCGTGCCGAGTCCCGAGTCCGAGTCATATTTTTGGGCTGCCGAGTCCGCGGCGAGTCCGAGTTTTCCAACTATGGTCTTCCCGAGGTTAAGTTTAGACAATGTGAAGTCTTTCACTTGCACCTCGTGGATGCTTTTATCTTCTGATGGGGCAGTAGTCTCTATGATGAACTCACATTTTGCATTCCTTTCCACGTGAACTTGCTTTTTCACCTTCTTCGTCGACATGTCTAGTGGGACATGGTTGAATTCGGTGAAGTCAGAGTCATAGGGGTCTTTCCCTCTTCCTGCCTAGGAAACCCTCAAGCCAGATAGAATCTCAGCTAGCTTCGCTATAAGGATGAATATGGGGCCCTTGAATGCCCGATGTGTGAGACTGTGCTGGAGTGACGTCTCTCGGTGGAGAGTCTAAGTCAATGAGGACTTGCGATTGTTGTGATGGTGGTGATGGATGCGGCACTGTTTTGATAATGGACACCGTTTTTGCTACTGCTGTTGCTTCTTCTACTGTTGGCTCTTCAAAAACAGCTTTTGTAGGCTCTTCAGCCATGACTTTTGTTGGCTCTAGGGCAGCAGTCTCTATTACTACTAGCTCTGGGGCAGCAATACCCATGACTATTTCGGGACTGTGTGTGGCTATCTCCACATGTTTCCCCTATGTTCTTGGCCTTGTATGCTTCGACATCCTCATCCCTTGGGGAGGATTGCACCACTGCTTCTGCCTAGGCTTCTTTTTGGACATGGAAGGTGGTGTAGACTGAACCTGTGGGGGCTTATTCTGTGAGGTACCACCTTTCTTGACTTCTTGCTATCAAGATAGAGTTGACTATTTCTAACAACTCTACTTGTGCTCTCCTCTATAGATGGGTTATCCTTCGCATACCAATCCACTCTTGGGAGTGGTTGTGAGTCAACTGAATCTATGAAGAATGAGGGGAGAATGACTTTCCCTTCATCCTTAGATAAGTCCTCAATGTCTTTTGACATAAAGTCAACAATTTGCGAAAGCTTGAACCTGCTATAGTTCCTTCTTCGCACTTCATACTCATCTTGACAATTTACCCAATAATCTTCCATAGAAGATTTATGTGATGAGCGTTGCTCGAGATGCATCGCATAGAGCCCTCTGGGATCATATGACCTTCTCTCAATGAGGTACTTGAGATTAAGCCTCACCGTTTCCTGGCTCATCATCTTGGCATCTGCCACTAACCTGCATCTATAGAGTCCCATCTCAACTTGGAAGTTAACAGTTGTCTTCTTCTTCAAGCGCAAGTAGATGTGAACTTCAGATAATTGCCTCAGGAATTTCATGAAGACTACCCTATCTGAAGGGTATTGTACCATCATGGCGAGGTGACCAATGTAGCCATACATGCATATGTAGGGAATTGGATGAACCAATCCACCCAATCCGCCATTGCCTCTCTGGTTGTTTGTGAAATATGTACGTGCATCTCATGGTCTAGCTTTCGTACGGTGTGCATGAAGAAGTGATCACATGTTTTTTTGAAGTGTCGCTCTTCTTGAGTAAACTCAAGACATGTAAAGTGCTCGTGAACCTTCTGCACACCTAAGGTTCCCACATTGTTTAATATCCTAAACTCACCTTGGAAGGCAATCAGGTATACCAGGTAAGAACACATGTGAAACCTATGAGCTTCTAGAAACCGGGTAATCTGTTGGTGGAGTGTATCACTGATCAGAGTGGCCCAGTCGTAATGTTCCCTCTTGCTGATGATTTTTGCAATGACATGATACATCCACGATTGGAATTGATTGCCATCCTCTTGTCTAGTGATTCTGTTGAGCAGAGTGATTAACATTGCATACTCATCTTTACATTCTCCTTGTCCAACCAACTTAGGCAAGTTAGCCTTTGTCACTCTTAGCGATTTTTCTGCCATGATCCCTTGGCATTTGTCCTTGGCTGCCTCAATGCCTTTTCGCATTTTGTCACTAATATGACCTTGTTGGTAGGGCATGGTGGAATATCAAAACACTTTTCTATGTCCTTGGGCTTTAGACTGCAAATTACCCTCCCATCCATTGATCTAATTTCTCTCGTGGTAGGATTGTAATGGTTAATACAAGCGATTACAAGCTCCACACTCTGTAATGTGATGGGGATGGACGCAGCTTGAAGCAATCCGAACTCTTCTATGTTCTACAATGTGATCTGATCCATGCCCTCCAAGTCTTCTAGATCAACCACTGGGCTTACTTGATGCAAGTTTGTGTTAGTTGTTTTCAGGTAACCATGGTACAAGGCCGTCTTGGTCTTGTATTGTATTTGAGAGTATTGCACCCTGAATAACTTACAGATTGACTGCACACTTGACCTTGTTCGGACAACTTTCAGAAACTCTTGAAAATAGCACCTTACGGAGAAGTATTTTTCTGGAAAAATATGGCACATTGGTTTTGTTCATGCTTCAATGCTGAACAAACCCAGTTCCTCAGAATTTTGATTCTGAAACTTTTTTGGAAACCCCCCCAAAAATAGGGGCAACAGGTTTGCCGATTTTGGAAAATCTAATGAGATGGGTTTCACTAGAAAATTATTCTGAATCCGCCCAGTTGATCAGATCTGTGGTAGCCTGCTGTTTTGTGTGTGAAATATACTGAGCCAATTTTTTAATTTTATTTTTTGCAATGCGGTTACAAACAACATGCATCCGTTAGGGTTAGCAAATAACTAAACAATGCAGAATTCAACTCTAACCAAGGATGTACACCAGGATCCCAAGATGGGCAAGGTGTTAGCATGTGGTTAGAGGATCTCGATGCAATGCACAAACTGAAATAACCCTAACCAAGAATGCGCTAGGTAACAGCGTGCATATGGTCAGAGGATCTTATGCATTTCAGAACTAGCAACTCTAACCAAGAATGTGTCCAAGGTGGACGATCATATGGTTAGAGGATCCCTATCACTAATATTGCTGAAAGTAACTCAACACCAAGTATGTGCTACTCTATCCAGAATGGAGATGAGGCGACCATCTGGCGGAGACATAAGATATTACAATGCAATTCAAGTAAACAGGCGGCAAGCCAGCCTCTTCCACTTATTCAGTGGGCAATTACAAAGCATGAAAACAAGATTAGAAGAGATGCTGACAGTACTACTGTGCAGCTTACAATGTATTGGAGAATATCTGCAAGATCAAGGATTAGAGTTCCACAAAGTGCTGCAATAGTAAATAGGTCATCCACTAGATCAAATATGAATTCCTAACACCCACCCTTCACTCATACACAATTTTCTCAAGTCTGATATGACAGACCAGCAACATGAATATCAGAACCAGCAACACAGAAACTCAATGGAAAGCTCACAACTCACTCAATACTGACTCAAACGACATGAAAACTGATGCAAAATACCTTCCTAATGATGGCGCCCAAGATGACATCAATAAACTGACCCCAAATGCTGATATTTTTTTTGGCACGAATCCAAATGAGAGCACAGAAGGTACGGCTGCAAGGAGGGGCGATTTTGGTTTATAAAATAGGAGACTTCATCATAAATTCCCAAACTTCTCTGAGAGGGGTGCCCTTGTCTAGCAAATGCATGGGTAAACTACCCAGAACCAAAAGAAAATCACACAATGACTTATGAGCTAAAAACCAAATCTGCAACACAAACCAGCAACTCCATATTTTTTGATTATTTTGCAAATATAAAGGATTACAATGAAGAGACAACAGCTACAAAGCAAACTCACTACAAAATCACTCAAAAGCAAGCAAATCTCTCCACTAGGTGCTATCTCACAAGCACGAAGTTGAGCCAAGCTAGGAGGCATTCATTCCTCGAAGCAGTCCAACACCATTTCGGCAGCATAACATTACTCAAGATATCAGATAATCCAAATGAAGACCAAGACCTCCTTTTATAAACTTGTGAAGACTCTCCAGAAGCTTCTAGAAACCCTAACTTTTCAAATTTGAAATAACTCCTTTTCCCTCCAAAGATGGCATCCCTTTTTCTTCAAGGAAATTTGACTTTTAATTTAAACTAATCTCCACCATAAGATAGGCGTCCACTTTTCAAGCATTGTTTTTTGACCTTAAGAAAATATTAAATCATTAGCATGAGGCGCCACCCTTCCAAGTCCCCCTTTTAAGAACAACTTAAAGTTGTTTCACTAGACCAAGGGGTCACAATATTAAAATATAACTTTAAAATATAACATTTTAAATCAACTGGACAAATCTCACCAAAAATGCTTCCCAAGGTCAAGATTGATCAAACCAACTGGACTGACTGAAGATGAGAGCCAACCGTGCCAAAGCTAGCAGGACCACTGCCAGAAATAGAATTTACTAAAAATAGTAAATTCATGAAAGTGCTCAGAATGCCAAGAAAATCACATCACCGCGAAGCTCACGAAAAACCCAGAAGGAATCCGTAGTTCAATCACCAATCCGCGAGCAAAAGAAACCACCAACCAGGAAACCCTAATTTTACTCCCGAGAAGCCTACGGGTCTCCAGAATAGGCCAATGGTCAACAGAAAAAGTCATGCTCGAGAAGGGGACATTATAGTGTGACATGCAAGAAAACCTAAGACAAGAGAGGAAGTAGACAGAAGATGGATTGGACGTTTTTAATTTGACTCCTTGAGAAAATTTGTCTCTGAATCCAGCCTCTGATTAGAAATCTTCTTTTGCTTCCGATCTTCAAGAAATATCGAAGAACAGTCAAAAACCTTGGCCATATCTGAAAATTGCATCCTTGAGAGCTTATTGCTGTTCTTGATCATCAACCTGCAATGAAATAATGAAGTGGGACGCCTAGACCTTCTTTATATAGACTTAAGCCTGAGATCCTTAAGTTTGGGAACTTAACTCATGATCAAAAGCTGATTTGGCTTCATCTGAAGTTCAAAAAGGTGATTTCCACTGATTGTGGAGTGAGTTAGCCAACTTTGTCTCAAAATATCTTAACTTTAAGTCAACAAACTTTCCTTTGATTTCTTTAGGCGTCCCTTTTGAGCTTTGATTCCTTTTTTTATCGTTTTCTCTGTTGAATGACCTTGGTTTGACCCTGAATCCAGATTGATCTGTTGATCTTGAGTAGTTGCTGTTGGATTCATCGTTGAGCTATGCCTAAGCTGAAGAGATGAACCCTGGGAGGTGTGAAGCCAAAAGGTTGAGTTTGTGGCCCTAAAAAGAAGGGGCGCTTTCTTTCATGCCTTAGTCATTTTCAATATCTATTCTTTCAGTCTTTTGTTCTGACCTCTTGTGCTTTGATTCGAAATCCCCGTTGATCAAAGAATTAGATGGTCTTGTTTGATATCTCATCAGGTAACCAACTCCATTTCACAAAAGATGATTGGAGTTTGAATTCCCAGAAGTCAGTTAAAGGTTCCTTTATTCAAGGGCACCCATTATTGAAAAGGGCGCTTTTTCCTTTTGCATAGTATTTTTTACCCTGAAAGATGCTCCAGTTTGATCTTGATTATTTGGTGATTGACTTATCAGATGTTTGTGCTTGCAGTTTTGTTGTCGAGATTGACCTAGACTGAGAAAACTGTCTTGGGAGGCCCTCTGACATTTGACAGCATTTGAAGGCTCATAAAGAAGGGCGCCTTTCCTTGGAAAGGGCATCTTTTCCACCTTGGTCTTCACTTTTGACAGCCATTTCTGATATCTTCGTCAACTGCCTCTTTTTACTCAGCTGACAACTGTCGGTGATCACTTCATCAAATGATCTTGTTGATTGTTTCGTTGTTGAGCCAGCAGGAGAACTCTGAGGATGACTGCCTTGGATGATCTAACAGGCTGCATTTGACCCTTGAGATTGAAGGGCAACCCTCACTAAAAAGGGCTCTTTTCGCATTGCAAACTAATTTCTTCTTCGTAGCGTTTCCAGAGTAAGCCAAATTTTGGCCTTTTTTGGTTTTGAGAATCTCCTTCGTCAAACATCATCTTTTTCATCCTTTTTCGCCATGGTTGCATCGTCGAAGCTTTTGAAGTTTAGCTTTCAGCACCTGGTACTGGCCAATCTGCCATTAATGGCTGTGGAGCTATTAACTTTGTTCCTGAAAAACAAAAATAGACCCACCAGAGTAAAATGTGTCTTTTGATGATTCTAACTTGACCAATGTGATTGTGAAGTCATTTAATCGTATCAAATCATTTTTGATCATTTTTGGGAAGATCCTATTTTCGGGGTTTTCCTTGAAAATAGGGGCATAAAACCCTAATTTTCAATTTTTCAGAATTTTTCCCATGTGTTCCTTGATAGAAACCCACAAAACCCCTATGTTTGGTTTGACCTAAAACAGACTTTTGATGGCATTTTACACGAGTTAGCTTAATTTATACAGAATGCCAAAAATTTATTTTGGGTACAACATTACTAATATATTAAAAGGGGATATGAGTGTTTTTAAAAGAATACTTTATATTATAAGTGGAGCACCCAAATTTAAAAGGGAGGCATAAGGCGGGAAATTATATTAAATAAAATATATTTTAAATGCCAACTTGGGCTTGGGCAGTTGAGGAGTATAAAAGCCAATTCATTTGCTTTTTGGCTTTTCATGTTGAAGAGTATTTGGAAGAAGAGTTTGCTGGTTGATTGGTTATTCATTTTGTGAGGACGAAAACTCTCATGAGGAACATCATCTATAGGATTGGAAGATATCCCAAGGGTGATCAGCTGATAGCTCCATAGAGGGGTTATGCCTGTGCTCCATTCAAATGTTTACACCAGTATTTTGAAGGATTGTTGAAGGGGTTTGGAGGAGAAGAAAAATCTGCAGATTTGAGGAGGTATTATGAGTATTTTTTGAGCAAGAAAGAGACACATTCCAACCCCATTTGCTGGCCGTACATTTGCAGCAGGGGTCGTACATCTGCAGCAGGCACGTGGGGGTTTCCCTAGGCCAAATGCCTAGCATTTGCAGCAGTAACCACTCCATTTTGTGGCGTCCAGGGCAGGAGATTAGTTGTGCATCATTTTCAAGGTGAGATCATAAGGTTATGAGGAGTGGCATCCAAATTTGTGAGGCTCCAATTTGCTGGTCATGCAATTTCAGACCTGCAACTTTGCATTTTTCCAAATGTGTATGATTCCAATGTATTTCTGATGCAATAATAAAATCTGGGTTCATTTTCGTTTATGCATTTATTTTTCAAATACTTGTATTTTTCGTGTTACTTGGCAAAAACACAAAAAACTTAGAAAAAACAAAAGAACGAATCCACAAATAGTGGGGGGGGGGAACATTACACAATTGTCAACTTGTTAATGTTATAGTTTGTCCTTACAAATTTTTGTCCACCCTTATCTACATCTGGTCAATACAAAGAATACTGAATTGTCTGGAGCATTTAATAAAGTTATTTAATGATATTTGCATGTCTTTAATGAGAACATTTAGGACTTTCATGGCACAGGTTGGTTTAGTTAGTCTTTAATTAGTGTTGCTTTTGGATGTGAGAATAATTGTACTTAAAAATTCAAAAAATTATTTGAAATAATATGATGATAACTGAAGATTACACAGGAAATACTGAATGGGGGCAGGGGGGGTGGGTTGAGGGCTGGGTGGATGAATCAGTATTTCAAAACTTTAAAACTTAAAACCACATGAATCAAAAATCAAAACAGTAAGAATATTCATGAACAAGATAAACATTGAGATTACATGGTACCCTTTCGGGTAAAAAACCACGACAAAACTATGCTTTCATTAACAACAATGGGCACCAACCTAGATTCCAAGTGAGCACCAACTCATTGAGAGCACAAACTCTCTGAGAGCACCAACTCTCCCAAAGCATCAACTTCGATCAGCTGAAACACCAAGTCTAGCATGAGCACCAACTCACTGAGAAATTCCACAACTTGATTACGAAACCAAAATACTTTCTGCACTTCACTTTTACATCACATCTAAGTACCTGTGTCCAGTACTTGAAACATCATATCAAGTGCCCCTGAAACAATCAAACATGATTTGCAGCCTTTGACTATTCAAGTTGAACCACGCAAATTCCAGCCAATGCAGTCAACCACAAAAGTTAGACACAGCTAAAGATTATCCTCACAACTTCCTGAATGAACACTATAACCAATGGAAAGCCAATCACAGGTTTTAACAAAATGTCTATCCATCATTTACTGCCCGTGGCATGGAAGAATGAAGACAGTTACAGGAAACATTCTAATTTTCATTTCTTCCATTACCAACAATCCGATGAAACACATACATCCACTCTGTCCATGCGCATAAACTCAGAAATTTTGATAATACTCATGCAACACACACCATAAAAGTCGACCAAGGAAGGAACTCCCTTTTCATAGCCCGAGCCAACAAGATTCTCACCAAACAGCTTCACAAAGATCAACACTCATATTCAAAACTAAGATCAATGCATCTTCATACAGCTATTACGCCATATTGCACACGAATAAAGAGCGATGGCACCAAAGAAAAATTGGCAAAGGGATTAAAGACCCTGACTTAGAAAACAAATTCTGCTATGAAGATTCGACTTCCACGAAGGCTTAAACAAACTGCGTGATGAAGACAATGAGGGCAATACAAAACTTCATGCATAAGAATCAACTTGACCTTGTCCAGTTTTCACACAAAGCCATTCATGAACTTTACACACTTTTCACATTTAAGAACACACTCCGATTCATAGCTTGACTTCATACAGGTTCATCGAACTTTCCTTTTACCAGAGTTTGCAAAAATAAACAAAAACCAACACACCCGATTTCAATTTGCTGCAATAGAAAAACAGCATTGGAGTTTTTCAATAGACTGAAATAAATTCTCCTGCCCACAACATGACACCAGGAGCAGTTATGTCTCCCACACATTGACTATGCCTCAACCTTTTTCAAGGATACTCATGTGAATAGGAAACATCATAAAGAATGATAAAAGAAAGAAGCCATCACTTAGAAGCACAGAAAGAAATTGTGAACTGCCACCAATAATAGATACCCATTCTTTCTGCCAAAAGCCGCCGATGAAGGAGATTATGAGATAATAAAAGCCGTTGCCCATATAAGAGGAATGTCAAAATAAGTTATGCCAAGAAGCTGCCTCATACACAAACAAACTGCTGCCCATATTAGACTCGAAATGGAGGAATAAGCCGCCACATAATGAAGAAATTGAATTCCATGACTTAGAGACGGTTCCAATCATTTCATTTCATTTGCAATTAATTTGGTCAAATGTAAGACTGAAGCCGATGAAGTTCATACACAAAAGAAATTCAAAATTAAGATCCAACATGCCACCCCTAAAAAGTGAATGCGTTACAAGGAGTCAACCCTTAGCCAAGTCTAACTGCTGACATGGCAAGGCTGATTTGGCACTATGCAGTATGCTGACATAACAGGTAACCAAGCAAGCAACCAGCTGAAGTAGGCAAGCAAATAGGTGAAGTAGACAAGCAACCAGCTCAAGCAAACAACCAGGTAGCTCAAGCACCTTGACATCAATGAAAAATTACTCAACAATAATGTCATAACAAAGTTGTAATTCAGTTCTGATGCTTTTATCACTTTTCATTCCTCCATTCTAGTTATTTTGTGTATGGTTTGAAGCTTTCCTGCACTAGTTAAGTAGGGAATAATGACTCACTTTTGTCAGGGTGGCAATATTTAGCATGATTGCAAGCAGGTTTGTTATCTTAGATTTAACCAGATCAAATAACAAAAATATTTAGTTCCAACTCAGGCATTCTTTTCAACTTTGAGTAAATAAGAAGTTTGTTTAAGAGTGTCATGTATCTGTTCTGCTTGCTAACTTTCTTGACTTTGGGAGAAATCTGGCTCTTGTTTGTTCTGACAACAGAATAATGTTACTTATTGTTGATGTGATTTTTGTGACCTCACCAACCAGGTAGAACAAAGTTTCCAAATGGATCCCCTATTCTCTCTTGAACAAAATATTCGACGTGCTAAGATTACGAGTGAGATCACGCCTTCAACTCCAAGGTTCTTTAAATGCGAATAGGCTCAGTTTGGTTGATGTGTGTATGCTGTGTACTCACGAGGGGACTTACGTAGTTGTTCACGAGGTGTGTAGTGGCAACCAATGCGTGCTTTTGAAGGGGATTTATGCGCGAATGATTCAGCTTTATGATGCAAATTTCCTAAAACTAATCAAGATTATGCGGAATTGAATGGTTGCAGAGATTTCTAAAGTCTAACTTCTAATCTAAATGCAAATGGATATTACGCTCAATCTAAATGAATTTCGACAAACATTGTTTAGCCTCCTGTTAGACAGTGTCAACAAGGTAAGTGCAATCTTCAGAGGGTGAAAATGATGTTCAAATCACGATTCGATAGAGCAACTACCATCACAACGATGCATAACCACCTATGAACCTTGATTGAAGTTAAGTACTGAAAGTCCAGTTGACCACACAAGACGGACTTACCATCAGCAAGAACGTTAGTGGTATGGATAAAAGAAATTCACTTATATCAAGCATAAACATCCATATCTAACTACAAGCATGAAATTAAGTTCCTAATTGAAGTCAAAGGGAATAAGAAACCTCACGAACTATTCCAAACAAAGTTGAAATTCACCATCAATGAAAGGCTTTATTGAGAATAATCTTTTGTGACAATCTCTTACAAAATTCTCTAAGGGAGAATTCCCCTTTCTCTTCAACAATGCAAATGAAAAACTAATCTAACTTAAAAGCTTCTACTCTCTATTCTGCTTCAACAATTGCTCTCTATTCTCTGATTCTATGACTACTAGAGTACAAATGAGGGGGACTCCCCCTTATATAGCTGGCCTGTTTGAACAGACGGCCCGGATCAAATTACAACGGAGGGCTCAGATTGAGCCACCTCAGCCCTAGACGAGATTGCCCTAAAAACCGCCAGAAGGTGGAGGAGTGGCGTCATAAATGCTCCTAAAAATAGCAGATTCCTCCTTTGACCAGTATGAGCAATTAATGCCCACTACCCTTCTAGAAGATTCTCGTCCATGACCCGGATTCCTTTGCTCTTTTCTCTGACCGCGTACGCTATGAATCGTGCCAACACTGCGTCGACCTCTTCTTCAGAAATTGATGGAGTGAGATTAAGCTGATACTCCAAGATGGCCACCATCTGCTCATGTTTCTCGCAAGATTTTCCCCAAGTCTCCATAGGATCTTGCGTGCTCTGAATGATCGTTGAAAACGTGGAGATGTTTTCAAAATCCAGCTGGGAAAATGTTCTCATCTCAGAAAAGAATGGCTGTAATTTTGCCCTTAGTCCTTCTGCATCTACCTCCTCATTAGTAAGCCTTCTTGCAAATACCGACTCCAAAGTGTTGAGAATACTCTCACGAATATTCCTCATAGCCTTCCTGATCCTGGAGGACTCTATTGCTGCAGTGTCAAAGAAACTCTTCCCTGTGAACGCTGCTGAATGCCATCCACGGAAGTCATATCTGTCACCAGCCTGAATTACTCCCTCATTCACGAGAGTTTGCGTGAGAACACGCATCAAAACAGCAAGGCGTGGGATAGTATTGTCCTGGAAGATGTGGGTATCCCCCCAAGCCTGCTCAACATCATCTAAACGTGAAAGAATACTGGAAGCACTTTGGAATGCCGAGGCGAGATCTGTCATGAACTTTTCAGCCTCAACACGGACACCATTCACCCACTTATCCCCTTCTCGTACAGCCCTCTTTACTTCCTCCAAGCCGCTGATCGGCTCACGTGGCACCTCCGGTGGAAGCTCCGCTGCATTGTACAACCCACTTTTCACAATATTCTGTGATGCATCTGTTGGAAGGTTGCCGCCTTGCCCGTACATTCGGCGTGTGAAGGCCTCGAGGTTGAAGGACCCGAGGTTGGTATCCGTCAAATTGCCGTACTTTGAGGTGATCTTTGATTCGGGGACGAAGGATTTCTTCAGACCTTTGATGATCGCCTGCCTGGAGGCGTTCTCCTTAACAGCTTCATTGTTTGCAGCCTTAGCTCCAGCCTTGCTAGTTCCAACAGCGTCAGCCATCTGCAAAACAAAAGCGAATATTACTCCATCAACTTTTAAAAACGACAACCACGTGAGGCGGCTGGCAGCTGGAATTGGCTGCAAAAAATAACTACACGTTAGTAGCGTTAGCAGTCAACTTTGACTTCTCAAGATTAAAACTTCAACCTCCAGCAACTCGCAGCCAGAATAAATAACTTAACTCCTCACGAGAAATTTACTCTATTAATCCCAACTTCGAAAAAAAAGCGTGCTAAGTATCGGCAATATTCAAAATCAGCAATTTCGGATTAAAATCAGCAAGCCATCGAATTATAAACTACCAAGTCAGAAATCAATTCTTCGACAGTTATACATCAGCAACTTCGAAGAAAATACATTCGAGAGTTTTTTAAACGTGCAAGTTTAAAATCAGCAAGCTTCGACAAATTAAAATCAGCTTTTCGAAGTTATAAAACAGCAACTTCGAAAAGCAATCGAAAATCAGCACTTCGAAAATTATAAAACAGCAACTTCGAAGGCATTACAATTTAAATCCAATTCGATTCTAACACTCAGCAATTTCAAGCAACTTCGAAAAAAAAATCAAAGTTCAAGCAACAACAATCTCAGCATTTTAACTCTCAGCATAAATAAAGCATTTCAGCATTTCAACTTTTAACTTCAAAGCATATTCGACTTTCAGCAAAATAAAAAGCTTCAGCAGCTTTGAAGACATACCTCGATAACGTGAAGAAAAAGAAAATGCTAAACCCTTTTACTTCGAAGCACCTCGCAACTTGCAATCTCGAATCTCAGCAACTCCAACGATCGAACTTTCAGCAACTTCTCGAATTAAATCTCACAACTCAACTTGCCAGCATAAATTTCAACTTCGAATCTTGTGAGATGAGAATGAAAATCCTCGGAGTTTTATAGTAAAAGGCTGGCGCTAATTTTAGCAGATGCCTTTTATTCCCTTCATCATGACTGACGCATTTGCTAAATTTAAAAGGGAATATTCCCATCGTCTGGCAGTTATTATGACAATTTGCTATTCGAGGAGATTCTTTCCTTGATTTAAATTTAAAATTCCCTCCCGACTGCCAGTTACCTCCAGTGATTTCGAGAAAATCATTTTTACATCGATTTGAAGTTATCTCGATTAAAATTTTAAAATGGCATTTTTAATTAATTAAAATTTTAATTTAATCGCCATTTTAATTTATTATTTCAACGCATTTAAAAATTCGACATCGATTGTCAAAATTGGCTAGGCATTATTTTATTTTCCGTCCGTAATTGACTTCCAAACAAATTCCCCTTGTTAAATCGTCCGAAATTTTGAAATTTCATGGGTTAAAATTAAAGGGGGAATTTAAATATTGACTTAGGAAAATAATTAAATTAATTAATTAAATTTAATTTCTCTGTCTCGCCAAGAGAAATTTTAATTTTCTCCGAATGCCTTTCGATTTAATCATGCTGAGAAAATTTCACGTGTCTTTGAAGTCAAAATTTTAAATTTTAAATCTCCACTTGATTATTTTATTTCTAACGCCTTTGCTTGATTTTTATCCCCACATTTTGATTTTTGAAATTAAACGCCTTGGTCAAATATTAAATTACTTTTCTTTTTTGAGGCGCATATTATATGTTAAGCTTTTATTTCGAACGCCTCTTAGTTTATTTTAAATAATTTCTCCTCTAGGCGCATATCACACTTGTGTCTTCACATTTTGATTTTTTCAATCATCTTGATCTTAGGCGCAAATCACAAAATTTCACAACACTTAGAAAAATCTGGAGTCATTCTCCCCTTAAGGCGCATATGGGGCTTCATATTTTGAGTTTCAGATTTTTGCCTTAGTCAAATTTTGAAGTATTGAACCTCAAGGGCGCATTTGGATGTGTGAAGTTTTAATTCCCACGCCTTAGAAACATTCCTGCCATCATCTCTTAGCTTGGGCGCATATGACTTAGAAAAAAATTAAGCTCTTTAAGCTCTTGGGCGCAAATCCATGGTCCTTCTTCAAATTTTAATCTCCAGGCGCAAATGACCACTGGAGGTTCCATTTTTAACACTTAACAGACAATGGCGCATATGAGGCATCAAGGGGTGTATTTTAACTTCCAACGTTTTTTTTTTTAATTTTTTCTAATTTTTCCAACACCCCTTCAAACTAAGGCGCAAATGATGTATGCTTCTCCAGATTTAAATTACTTTAGAAAATTTCTCAAGCTTTTCTCTTATTTGGACGCAAATGGCACTATGTGCTTTTAAATTTCGATCATCCAACACTTAGAAAATCTTAATCTCCTTCTTCAAGGCGTGGCTGAGGTATTCAACTTCAGATTCGAAGTGCCTTAGAAAAATTTCGAGCTCCTTTCTCTTCTTCCAGTCGCATTTAGATGAGTGAGCTTCCATTTGGGGCGCTTTTGATCCCTCACACTTCAAGTTTGAACGCTTAGCATTTTTTTTCAAAGCTTCACAGGCCAGTCCAGGCGCATATCACAGGTTGGACTTTCACTTTGGGGCGCAAATAACCCTTCCATCCTTCAAGGCGCGCATGCAAGGGTCTGCTCTTAGTTTCCAACACTTAGCATATTTCTCAACCTTTCCTCCTCAAGGCTAAGCGCATTTCATATCATGGGCTTTCACTTTAACGCCTTAGACAAGATTTCACATTCCTCTCATGGCCTTGGGCGCAAATAGCATGCCCTGCTTTCAATCTTCATGACTTAGACCAATTTCAAATCATGCTTTCTCTAAGGCGCATTTAGGGTGAGCAACTTCAAATTTCGAAACACTTAGAATATATCTTCTAACCTCTTCCTAGCCAGGCGCATATCATGTGTCAAGCTTTCAATTGGGGGCGCTTTTGAGAGGGGTAGCTTTCAGCTTTGGACACTTAGAAAATTTTAGACACTTAGAAAATTTTATATCTTCATGCCAGTCAAGGGCGCATATGTAAGGGTCAGCTTTCAAGTTTAGCACTTAACTCTTTTAATCACCTCTCCAGGTAAAGCAAGGCGCATATGTGGTCTTGTACTTCCAATTTTATAACTTAGGAAAAAGCTTTCAAATCATCTCCTTGGGCGCATCTGAGTCATGGAGCTTTTAATTTTTTGCAACTTAGAATATCTCTCAAATCTTGAACCTCGAGGGCACATTTTAGTCATGGAGCTTTTAATTTTTGCAACTCAAAGAATTTTCTAACTCCTTCCTCAAGTCAGGCGCATATGACCATGCCACGTTCGATTTTGATACACTGAGTGAGATTTTTATGCTTTTAAAGAGGGGCGCATCCAAGGGGTCAAGCATCAAGTTAGGGACGCATCCAGCATATCCAACTTTCATTTTTGCCACCCTAGGCGCAAAATGCAAGGGCAACATTCATTTTAAACACTTAGAAACTTCAAGGCTCACTTTATCCTCCAGGGCGCATTTGACCATAGCTACGCTCAATTTAAATGCCTTAGAAAATTTTCATCATTTTACACCTTCAGGACCTTGGGCGCATTTGACCTAGCAAGCATCAAGGCGCAAATAGCATAGTCAACTTTCAGTTTTGAGGCTTAGACCTTTTAGCAACGTCCTTGCTTTCCAGGCGCATCTGAAGGTTCTAACTTTCACTTTGTGCCTTAGTAAAATTTTCAACTTTTCCAAAGAGGGGCGCATATAGCATGGCTTTCTTTTAATTTTCACACCCCAGGCGCAAATTAGACCATCAACTTTCACTTTTGAGCTTGGGCGCAAATCACCCTGGCTACGTTCACTTTGAAATGCCTTAGAAAAATTTTCATGTTTTAACACCTTCATGACCTTGGGCGCATTTGGCAGGGTCTCCGTCAAGTTTCAATGCCTTAGTGAAAAATTCCACTTCCTCCACCTGCTTAGGCGCATTTGACCATGGCTACGTTCAATTTCTGACACTTAGTGAAATTTTTGTCATTTTACTCCCTCCATGACCTTGGGCGCATTTGGCAGGGTCTCCGTCAAGTTTCAATGCCTTAGTGATTTTCCGCCTCCGTTCAGCCTTCAAAGTGAGCTTTAATGTCGGACTCGAAACTTTATCCATTTTAGTACAATTTTACGCCTGTTGCCGGATTTGAGTTGATTCCCCGTGGTCAACCCTAACTCACCCTGACTTTCTATTTTTAGAAAGTTCTTGAAATTTCGCGCCGTCGACTGAATTCTGACCCCTGAAAGCCTGATTCTCTCCTTGCCCTGAATTTTGACCAACTCGTTCTGTCAGCGCCTGATGGCTGTTTGCGCCTGCTATTTTTAGCAACCTGCTAAAAATAGAAACTGCTCAGAAAGTCTTCAAATTTCGTGTGCCAGATGCCTGAAGCGTGGTGATCGTCACTGGATGCTGTTTCTGTGTGAATATCGGGTTCCGCCCTTGATTTTAGGAAACCCTAATTGACCTGCTAAAAATAGCAAATGCCTGAGTCTTCAATCTCTGTAACTCTGTTTGCTTTGAAATTCGCGCCACGGACTTTTCATCACATGTTTGACCTGTGCTTGCTGAGGTTTGGTGCTGACCTGCCAATTATAGCTGCTGCTGAAGTGACTTACTATTTATAGTAAGTGCCTGTTTTCTGAGGCTTCCCTAGCTCCGTTTGCTTTGAAATTGGGACAGTGTGCCCTTCGGTGGTGAACTTGCCTGTGTACGCCGATGCCAAGATCAACTTTCTATTTATAGCCTGCCCGGAACACCTTACTAAAAATAGCAGGTCCTCTGATTGCCTTCAAATTTGGCCAGCAGACACTCGAAAGGATGCTGATCGTGATGGATACTTCGGTTTTGAACATTTTGACCTCTGACTCCTCAATTTTAGCTCTGAAGCTCGAAACCCTAATTTTGTGCATGTCGCTCAGATGAGCTCCGTTTGACGTCATTTCAGTTACATGATAGTCAGTTTGTAGTTCTGAAGCGTCGAGCTGCTGCCCAAGTGATACCTGTTAAAAATAGAAAGCGGCCCGAAAGGTGATCAACCGTCTGTCGGATGATTTTGCATGTCATACTGCCCGAAAAATCTTGAAAAACCCAGAAAAACCCAGAAAAATCTCCAACATGCACGCACTGGCTAAAAATAGTAAGTTTCTGAAAAGTGGTCAGTTCCACTTGCATGTTATATCGTCGCGAAGCTCTTGGAAAACCCAGAAAGAAAATGCCGACATGCGTCGAAAATGTCTGCATGCAAACCCTAATATTGGCTTCCGAAGGCCGAATGCTGAAAGTCATCATCATACTTTGCATGTCACATCACCGCGAAGGTCTTGAAAAACCCAGAAGGAATCTCCGGACATGCGTTGGAAGATTCTGCGTTTAAGCCCTGAAAATTGCCTCTGAAGGCAGAACTGCTAAAAATAGCAAGTTGTCCGTTTTTGCTCAAAATTTGTCAAAAGTGAACTTGAAGTGCTCGGAATGCTATGAAGTTGCCAAAATGCGAAAATCCTAAGAAAATCAAACCCTAAACTGCCACTTACTAAAAATAGAAAGTTGGCAGAACTCAGTGAACATTTAGGGGGTGCTTGCTGAAAACATGGTATTAACATTGCTAGGCTCAAAAGCTAAATAATCAACTTAATTTGACCTCAATGTGACCTAAAAACGTGAAACCCTAATTTCAGACTTGGTCGAATCTTTGCGTTCAAGCTTGCTGACGGGAACATCCCCCGGAAAGCAGATAACGGAACAGAAGCAGAACGAGAGAGAAAGACAAAAATCAAAGCCAAAAGACCAGAACGGAGCAAAAATTTTAGGGGTCCCCATTTTGAATGGGGCGATGTGTGAAAAGGTCACAACATCTGGCGACTCCACGGGAAAGTGTTGAGAAACACTTTAAGAACTGGACCTTGATTAAATCTTCCTCAAACCATCATACAGAAAAGATACTTACTCAAAAAGGGAGAAGAATCCGATATTGGATCAGAACACCTTCATCCAAAACCCTGTGAGTGTGTGCATTCGTTCCATCTCTAAACCATCTCGACCTCCGGAATCGGCCGTCGCAAGTTATATAAATATCTTAACTTCAAAAGCATCCTGGACATTGCCTCGCTGCCAGTCAGGCGTCCATAGCCCCGGCGAGGTTATCGCTACAATTCTCACGAATATTGCTCCACTGCCGGCCGGGCGTCCATAGCCCCGGTGGAGTTACTCGTATGTTCCCAAAACCAATATTTCATAATATTTCTTTCATTTTTCACTTTATCATTTTTTGTTTTTCAGATATTTCTTTTAAGCACATTTCTTTTTCCTTCTTTTGATTTCTCCGTCAATTCCTTGATTGGCTGGCAGGCAATGAAGCCTCCAATGGGTTCGAGAATTGTAGTGGCGCTGAAGCAAGATGTAAAATTTTCACCTGCTAAGACCTTTCCCAAGAAACCAAAATGACCCAGAGTGGAGATAGGTAAAGTTTTTAGGATCATCAGACTCATGTGTTGAGACACAATAACGGGTTAACCTCCCAAGACGAGTTTAATCCAAACTGGATGATGACAAGAGGAAAACAACCTTAGTCCTTTTCAAAAAAATTTTGCACAGCCCAGCGGAAAGAAATCATATTGTGAAAGTTAAAACCATCATCGCCCCCTCCGTAACGGGAAACCCTAAAATCCTTGCCCATTCCAAACCAAAACCACTTGAGCGGACAACTCAAGGGATACAACACCAAACCAAAAACCCAGAGGGCAACAAACCAAAACCAAAACAAAGGAAAAACCGAAAAGCAAACGAACGGGAAAGCAAACCTAACCTACTATGTTACAAAGAAGGCTCTCGGAGAGAACCTAAGGCTGGAAATAATGCTTGAGGAACTGTCCGTTGACGGGCAACGAGACATCCTCCCCTGTCAATGTACGCAATCTAAATGCATTATCCCCAAGGATTTCAGAAATTTGATATGGACCCAACCACAACTTGTCGAACTTGTCATGATCGCCTTTCTTCTCGTGGGCCTTGTCCCAGTATAAAACCAAGTCAGAAATCCTGAATGACTTGATCTTTGCTTGCTTATCAAACCATCTCTTTACAACTGCCTGGTGCTTTGCCAGATTCTCAAGAGCTTCATCTCTTTTCTCTTCTAAATGCATCAACTGAGTCAACCTTGTTTGAACCTGATCTTCTCCTTCGAGGTATTCTTGGATGAACTGGAGAGTTGGGATTCTTAGTTGTACTGGAAAAACAGGGTCCTGTCCATAGACCAAATGGTAGGGAGACGTTCCCAAGGAACTTTTCGTCCTTATCCTGTCTGCCCAAAGAGCAAACCTCAACTGCGTGTGCCAATCTTTTGGATTCTTGTCCAACAATTTCTTGATAGCATTCAACAAATTCTTATTTGTGGACTCTGCTAGTCCGTTCCCCTGCGGGTAGTAGTTAGAAGAAAATTTCAGTGTTATTCCATACTCAAATGCCCAGTTTGAAAACTTCAGTGATGAGAAGGCCGAGCCATTGTCGCTGACTAGGGCGTGAGGGCATCCAAATCTTGTAATGATATTCTCCTCGAGGAACCTGATGACCACATCTGCTGTGCACTGCCTCAAAGCCTGAGCCTCTGTCCACTTAGTGCAATAATCTGTAGCCGTCAGAATATACCTGTGTTGTCCTGATGACGGCGGATTAATCATACCAATAAAATCCAATCCCCATTTTGCAAAGGGTCTAACCTCAATCACTGGTTGCAATGGCATGGCAGGATGTCTTCCTCTGTTTGCCGCTGTCTGGCATACGTGACAAGCCTTCACATGTTCATATGTGTCTTTAAAGAGCGTGGGCCAATAATAACCAGCCCTCAGGATCTGATGAGCTGTGGCCAGACTCCCGCCGTGTCCAGTTCCAAACTTCTCATGGAAATGCTCCATCAACTGCTTTGCTTCTTGTTTGCCTACACATCTCAAATAAATTCCTTCATAATTTCTTCTGTAAAGCACTGATCCTTGGAGCATAAACCTTTGACTCTTCATTCTCAAGGCTCTTCGTTGAACTGGATTCAGGTGGCGAGGGCACCTATGATTCAGCAAGTAATAAACGGTGTCATCGTACCACTCTCCTGGAGATACCTCTTCCAATACGTACGTTTGTTGTACTAACTCTGGACCCACCATGGCAATTGTCTGCGCTAAAGCTTGTCCTCGGACCAACTTCATGGGCTGTATCTCGATGTCATATTCCTGCAAAGTGGCGACCCACTTGCCTCTTCTTTCTCCTAACTCATTTTGCATCAACAGTGTTTTGACGGTAGCATCAGGAACAATTGCATGGACCTTACTTCTCAAAAGGTAGTGCCTGAATTTCTTCACAGCCTTCACCAAAGCGTATGCTTGTTTTTCAACACTGGGATATCTCAACTCAGCTTCTTTCAGTGGAGCACTCATAAAAGCAATTGGGTGCTCATCCTTTTCTCCCGTTCTTTGTGTCAACACCGCTGCGCACGTGTGCTCTGAAGCGAATGAATACAAATAAAAGGGCTTTGTATAATCCGGACTCACCAATACCGGAGCGTCCACTATAGCTTGTTTAATCTCATCAAAAGCCTTCCTAGCTTGTGGGGTCCATTCAACCTTCGCATTCTTCTTTAGCATTTCATTCAGCGGCCTTACTATCTCAGCAAATCCCGTTATGAACTTTCTCACAAAATTAATTTTGCCGAAGAATGATCTTAATTCCTTTTGACTTCCTGGCAAGCCGATCCTGGAGATAGCCTCAATACGTTCAGGGTCAATTGAAATGCCCTTCTCTGAGATGACATGACCCAACAATTTACCTTCTGTTACACCAAATAAACACTTCTTTGCATTCAAGGAGATACCGAATCTTCTGCATCTCTGAAAAATCTTCCTTAAATCTTCGACATGATCTCCTCTTTTCTTTGAGAATACAGTCAAGTCATCCATATATATAATTATGCACTTCCCTACTAAATCTCGAAAAGCGATATCCATAGCTCTCTGGAAAGTGGCTCCTGCGTTAATTAATCCAAAAGGCATTCTTCTGTATGCAAAGGTTCCCCATTTTGTGGTGAACGCTGTCTTTAATCTGTCTTCTTGTTCCACCATCACTTGGTTATATCCAGAATATCCGTCCAGGAAGGACATCATTTGTGAGCCATTCACTATTTGCAGCACCTCGTCTAATGAAGGCAAAGGATAATTATCCTTTTCAGAGGCTCTGTTCAGATTGCGGAAGTCTACGCATAACCTTATCTCTCCGTTCTTCTTTCTAACCGGTACAAGATTGGCGACCCACGTGGAGTGCCTTACTGGGAAGATGATCCTAGCCGATAGAAGCTTCTTGACTTCCTGATAAATTAATGGTTCTAACAATGGATTCACCGGCCTCTGTCTTTGTCTGAATGGCCTGCTGCCTGGTTTCAATGGGATTGTATGCGTAATCAATGATGTATCGTACGTTTTCAAATCTTCATAGCCCCAGGCTATTACACCTGGAAATTCCTTCATCAGCTTCAGGATGCCTTCCTTTTCTTTTGGTGTGCAAACTTTTCCAATGAAAACATTCTTTACTTGTTCTTCTGTTCCCAGATTAACAGTTTCACAGTCATTACCTTGAGTGCTCTGGTTTCTACTTAGCTTATCATGATCAAATAGTCTTTCTAATTCCACCATTCCCCTTGGAATGACATTTGTCTTTAAGTTAAGGATCCCTTCGGTATCAAATTCTGCTTCTTCAGTTTCTTCCTCATCAATGATTTGTGCTTCGAACACGCCTGAGCACGTGAGAAAATCCAAAATCTGTTTATCATCATCAAACACCTGAAAATTCTTTATGTTGTCAGGAATGGCTGGTGTCGAAACCAACTCTACTGTAAACTTTTTCAATCCCTGCATAGCCAAAGGCTCAAGGGAACTAGCAGCTTGTGCAAGTGAATTTGCAACTGGATTCTTGGACCTATACACTTGCTTGATATTAAATGCATCAAAGCTCTCTATTAAGTCCCATACTCTATTTCGGTAACGGCCCAACCTCTTGTCGTGGCAAGCATATTGCTTTCTTACTTGGCGGACCACAATATCAGAATCCCCGAAGGCGTGTACAACCTTGGCTCCCTTCTGAATTGCAAGGAGCAATCCATGAATTAAAGATTCATACTCAGTGACATTATTGGTGCATGCAAATTGAAGTCGATAAGCACCCAAATATGCTTCTCCAGTTGGGCTAATAAGTTCGAATCCTGCTCCATTGCCTTTCTTCGACTTTGATCCATCGAACCTCAAGGTCCACACTTGATTTTCTATGAGGGGGCTAAGGGACTGAGCATGTGAATTTTCCTTATTGCATACCTCTGAAACGTTTTCTTCTACCTTTGACTGGACTTTATCATCCTCTACAAGTTCTTCTATCAAAACACTATTTCTTTCACTTGTCTTTTGATCTTCTTTCCGCATTGAAGCTTGCGAGACAAGCTTTTCAACTTGTTCAAGTGCCACTTTACACATAGCACATGTAATCTCAGAGTGAAATGCCTCATGTATTCTACACCAATTCGGAAGTAGCAAATTTCTGATGGAGGCCTCCTTACCCAATTCTGTCTCTTGTTTCACGCTATTCAAAACGAAATCTCTGAAATTCTCAAATGTCCCTCCACTTTCACTGTCGCTTGCATCACTTTCAATTAGGACTTCAGTGGAGGCATTGGCATCCTCTAGGATCTTTACTTCCTTTGAACTTTGTAGCATCAAAATCTCTTGCTTGACCGGCCTGTATGAGCCTAAATCAGTTTCTATAAACATTATCTCATTGTCCTCGCCGTACTCAGTGATCATCAACTTAAGCCTCGGTGTGCTTTCGACCTTGATTTGATTTGGGACTCCTTTCCACGGCAGCCACATGTGGGAAAAATCGGTTGCAATATACCCATTCAGTTTTCTGGCCCAATCTCTGCTCAATAACATGCCGTACCCATCTGGTATATCAACCACCGATATGTCAATGCAACTTTGAATTCTAGGATCAGCTGATAACTGCATATGAATATTATTCAATTCACCGACCACTGGAACCTCAGTTTTGTCTAGCTGAGTGACCTTCTTGGTAGTCTGAAGTGGGACTATACCCAATCTTTGGCATACTTTCAGTGGCATCACATTGCTTGAGGCACCAGAATCAATCAAACAGTTGTGTAATAATTTCCCGAAAATTCTAATTGACACCAGGAAAGGGGCTGGTTCATCTCTCCCCTGATAGAATACTACTGGTTTCTTCTTTTCCTCAATAGGAGTATTTTTCTTTTCAACCTTTCTATCTGATGGAGTTTGGCTCACTTGAGTAACCTTTTGATTTTGTATTTGTTCTTGTTTGTGTTCTGTAGGTAGACTGAATCGGACTTTCTTCTTATCTTCATCCTTCGGCTTCTCAGGTTCGCTTGAAGATCCTTGCACCACACCAACAAATCCTTGAGACTGTTGCGGAGCCTCCCAAGTGTTAAATGGCGCGTGTGGTACCTCTTCTACCATGTTTGTATTCTGCACAGGACGGGATTGCGTGTTGACCGGAGGGTTCCTAGATGTACTAGGTGCTTCTTGAGAGGAGTTCTTCACAACGGGTGTTTCGTACAAACTTCCCAATATTGTATCCCTAACTTCTGAAATCTTCATTAATTCATATAAAGGAAGACTTACCTTTATCTTCTTCACTTCATCCAACACATAAGAACTTAACTTCTTCATATCTTCCCTTGGAATATTATCCTTCTGTGGACGTTGCATCACTTGAATGGGCTGTTGGACAGTCTGTTGCCCATTTCTGCTTTGTATCATATTCTGTGGCCTATACTCAGGAGAATCCCTTGGTAGACTTGGATTGTTGTTTGCATTGGGATTTGGCGGAGTCGCAAAATTGTTCGGAGGGATTGAAGATGTCAAAGGTTCTTTCTGATGGTAGCTCCTTTGATATACTTTAGGTGGGGCTCCTCCAGAAGTCTGAAAAGCTTGCACTTCTCTTCTCCCTTCTACCAAGACACTATTGTTGAGAGGTGGGAAAATGTAATTACCTTGATCATGAGACTCCCCTGAATAACCATCTTGAGCTCCTGAATATACTTGAGCTTCCGAATAGACTTGTGCTTCTTCAGCTTGATTATCTGGCGTCCCCACGGGACCATTTGCTGAAGCTGGTGGGAATCTTTGGTTAATAGATGGTGGCCAATAACTTTGGCATTCTGGATTAACTTCTTCTAGAATCAAGGCCTGATCATATCTCTGGACTGGGACAATTTCATATCCTGTAGTTGGAGGATTTTCAGTACCCTCCGTACTCTTCACTTCCCTCTTGAAAATATCAGCAGCAACTTGGAATTCATGACATTGCAATTCTGAGTGCTGATTGGTGTTGTGTAATCTACACCATCCCGACATCGCGGCTTCGGCTAAGAAAACTCTATCCGCGGGACGGTTTTCCGGAGGTGGCGGATTATCCAACGGTGAAGGAACACCTCCATTGTTGGGTCCTGTGTTCCAAGACCTCTTCTGATATCCCTGATTATTGTTACGATACCCATGGGTGTTATCGTGGCCATGTCCTTGATGGGCATCTTGATGATGTGGAGGATTGTTTTGATATCCTCGGTTGGCACCAGGATGTGCCTGATAGTTTCTCAGCATGGATTGCATTTGATTATTCTGATTTCTGAGGTAAGTAACCTCAGATGACAGCCTTTTCATTTGTTCAACTAACTCTTTCATCTCGTCTTTCTCTTCTTGAGTCCTCGTTTGTGGTACTGTATTCTGAAGATAGACTGGCTGTGTAGCTTGGGTCTGGGATAAAGGTACCCCAGGATGGAGAACTAACTGATTGGATGGTGGTTGCATTTGATAGGGTGGCTGCGAAACAGGATTCAATGGTGGAGACTGTTGATTCCAAGTCGAGCCAAGAGTTTGCATCTGATTATTTGTAGTTGTCAAGCCCGTGTACAAAGAAGGTCCAGTTATATTCTGTCCCATGTTTTGACTCACCTCAACAGCTTTTGCATATGCTTGATTCATGTCCGCCGGAGTAGGATGGGCTTGCCTTACGAACATAGCAGTCAATGGATCCAAGGCTGCATAGTAGTTCTCCCTAGCATCAGTGATTATGTAAGGGGTTCGTAACCTTGTGAGAGCTTTCTGAAATCTGTTGTTAAATGCATGGATGGGTTCCTTATCTTGTCTTCTTACTTCCGTGAATTGGCGGAAAAGCTCAACTGGAGTAATGGGAATGCCAAACTTTCCAATGAAAGCTTCTTTCATCTGCTCCCATGTCCTTATGGATCCAACCGGCAAATGTATGAACCAGAAATGTGCTTCTTCTCCCAAAGAGTACGGGAACAATCTGCAAGCTACATCTGCATATGCAATTTGTCTATTACGTAGATTATCCTCGAACATCTTGATATGATCTTCAGCTGAACGGTTTGGATCATTAGCTTGATACTTAGTGCAAAAGTGTTCTGGGTTCTTTGGCATGTCGTGGTAGTCTGCAAACTCCAAAGGTGATGGATTAGTAACCAGCCATGTAGCACCGTTAGGAGCAGGTTGACCTCCTGGTTGAGCCATTGCTTGATTTGGCTGCCTCCTTTGATATACAATTATCGGGGTCGCTTGTGACTGTTGACGTGTGGTAGCTTGACTTGATTGCTGAACAAACACCGGTGTAGAAACTTGGACAGTCTTTGGTTGAGCAAACCTTGAAACGCTTGGTGGAGTCTTGAACAAATTTGAGATTTCTATCTCACTTGTTTCTCCCTCACTTGAACAAACTTCTTCACGTGCTTCTTTCTTCTTTCTTGCTCGACTAGGTAGTTCTAACTCCACAAATTCTTTAGACGAACTAGGTGCAGACCTCAAAATCCTTTTCAACTTGTCTGGAGAAAACGAGCTAATACGATCCAGGATGTGGCCGATTACTGACGGGGAGGAAGAGGAGCGAGTGGGCGCCTTTGGTCCAACAAATTTCTTTCAATTGCAACTTGAATTTCAATGGCCTTTTCTTCTTCTTCGTGCAACACAGCACAAGCTTGCATATACTGAGCGTAACTCTCCTTTGTCCTCCACGCAAGATTGTTCAATCCTGAAAGAATATCTTCTTGGTCGTCGTTAAATCCCAAATTCGGCTGCAACACTGGAAATATCTCTCTATGCGGCAACACCATTTTGACTCATGATAACTTGTTCTCCTATGAATTGTTTTTTGATAAAATCCCTTCTTACTTGAATGTGGTTGTTAACTACAAGAATACTCGAAGTGCCCTCCTTCTAGCGCCAGTTTCCTGTTGATGTGATTTTTGTGACCTCACCAACCAGGTAGAACAAAGTTTCCAAATGGATCCCCTATTCTCTCTTGAACAAAATATTCGACGTGCTAAGATTACGAGTGAGATCACGCCTTCAACTCCAAGGTTCTTTAAATGCGAATAGGCTCAGTTTGGTTGATGTGTGTATGCTGTGTACTCACGAGGGGACTTACGTAGTTGTTCACGAGGTGTGTAGTGGCAACCAATGCGTGCTTTTGAAGGGGATTTATGCGCGAATGATTCAGCTTTATGATGCAAATTTCCTAAAACTAATCAAGATTATGCGGAATTGAATGGTTGCAGAGATTTCTAAAGTCTAACTTCTAATCTAAATGCAAATGGATATTACGCTCAATCTAAATGAATTTCGACAAACATTGTTTAGCCTCCTGTTAGACAGTGTCAACAAGGTAAGTGCAATCTTCAGAGGGTGAAAATGATGTTCAAATCACGATTCGATAGAGCAACTACCATCACAACGATGCATAACCACCTATGAACCTTGATTGAAGTTAAGTACTGAAAGTCCAGTTGACCACACAAGACGGACTTACCATCAGCAAGAACGTTAGTGGTATGGATAAAAGAAATTCACTTATATCAAGCATAAACATCCATATCTAACTACAAGCATGAAATTAAGTTCCTAATTGAAGTCAAAGGGAATAAGAAACCTCACGAACTATTCCAAACAAAGTTGAAATTCACCATCAATGAAAGGCTTTATTGAGAATAATCTTTTGTGACAATCTCTTACAAAATTCTCTAAGGGAGAATTCCCCTTTCTCTTCAACAATGCAAATGAAAAACTAATCTAACTTAAAAGCTTCTACTCTCTATTCTGCTTCAACAATTGCTCTCTATTCTCTGATTCTATGACTACTAGAGTACAAATGAGGGGGACTCCCCCTTATATAGCTGGCCTGTTTGAACAGACGGCCCAGATCAAATTACAACGGAGGGCTCAGATTGAGCCACCTCAGCCCTAGACGAGATTGCCCTAAAAACCGCCAGAAGGTGGAGGAGTGGCGTCATAAATGCTCCTAAAAATAGCAGATTCCTCCTTTGACCAGTATGAGCAATTAATGCCCACTATCCTTCTAGAAGATTCTCGTCCATGACCCGGATTCCTTTGCTCTTTTCTCTGACCGCGTACGCTATGAATCGTGCCAACACTGCGTCGACCTCTTCTTCAGAAATTGATGGAGTGAGATTAAGCTGATACTCCAAGATGGCCACCATCTGCTCATGTTTCTCGCAAGATTTTCCCCAAGTCTCCATAGGATCTTGCGTGCTCTGAATGATCGTTGAAAACGTGGAGATGTTTTCAAAATCCAGCTGGGAAAATGTTCTCATCTCAGAAAAGAATGGCTGTAATTTTGCCCTTAGTCCTTCTGCATCTACCTCCTCATTAGTAAGCCTTCTTGCAAATACCGACTCCAAAGTGTTGAGAATACTCTCACGAATATTCCTCATAGCCTTCCTGATCCTGGAGGACTCTATTGCTGCAGTGTCAAAGAAACTCTTCCCTGTGAACGCTGCTGAATGCCATCCACGGAAGTCATATCTGTCACCAGCCTGAATTACTCCCTCATTCACGAGAGTTTGCGTGAGAACACGCATCAAAACAGCAAGGCGTGGGATAGTATTGTCCTGGAAGATGTGGGTATCCCCCCAAGCCTGCTCAACATCATCTAAACGTGAAAGAATACTGGAAGCACTTTGGAATGCCGAGGCGAGATCTGTCATGAACTTTTCAGCCTCAACACGGACACCATTCACCCACTTATCCCCTTCTCGTACAGCCCTCTTTACTTCCTCCAAGCCGCTGATCGGCTCACGTGGCACCTCCGGTGGAAGCTCCGCTGCATTGTACAACCCACTTTTCACAATATTCTGTGATGCATCTGTTGGAAGGTTGCCGCCTTGCCCGTACATTCGGCGTGTGAAGGCCTCGAGGTTGAAGGACCCGAGGTTGGTATCCGTCAAATTGCCGTACTTTGAGGTGATCTTTGATTCGGGGACGAAGGATTTCTTCAGACCTTTGATGATCGCCTGCCTGGAGGCGTTCTCCTTAACAGCTTCATTGTTTGCAGCCTTAGCTCCAGCCTTGCTAGTTCCAACAGCGTCAGCCATCTGCAAAACAAAAGCGAATATTACTCCATCAACTTTTAAAAACGACAACCACGTGAGGCGGCTGGCAGCTGGAATTGGCTGCAAAAATAACTACACGTTAGTAGCGTTAGCAGTCAACTTTGACTTCTCAAGATTAAAACTTCAACCTCCAGCAACTCGCAGCCAGAATAAATAACTTAACTCCTCACGAGAAATTTACTCTATTAATCCCAACTTCGAAAAAAAAGCGTGCTAAGTATCGGCAATATTCAAAATCAGCAATTTCGGATTAAAATCAGCAAGCCATCGAATTATAAACTACCAAGTCAGAAATCAATTCTTCGACAGTTATACATCAGCAACTTCGAAGAAAATACATTCGAGAGTTTTTTAAACGTGCAAGTTTAAAATCAGCAAGCTTCGACAAATTAAAATCAGCTTTTCGAAGTTATAAAACAGCAACTTCGAAAAGCAATCGAAAATCAGCACTTCGAAAATTATAAAACAGCAACTTCGAAGGCATTACAATTTAAATCCAATTCGATTCTAACACTCAGCAATTTCAAGCAACTTCGAAAAAAAAATCAAAGTTCAAGCAACAACAATCTCAGCATTTTAACTCTCAGCATAAATAAAGCATTTCAGCATTTCAACTTTTAACTTCAAAGCATATTCGACTTTCAGCAAAATAAAAAGCTTCAGCAGCTTTGAAGACATACCTCGATAACGTGAAGAAAAAGAAAATGCTAAACCCTTTTACTTCGAAGCACCTCGCAACTTGCAATCTCGAATCTCAGCAACTCCAACGATCGAACTTTCAGCAACTTCTCGAATTAAATCTCACAACTCAACTTGCCAGCATAAATTTCAACTTCGAATCTTGTGAGATGAGAATGAAAATCCTCGGAGTTTTATAGTAAAAGGCTGGCGCTAATTTTAGCAGATGCCTTTTATTCCCTTCATCATGACTGACGCATTTGCTAAATTTAAAAGGGAATATTCCCATCGTCTGGCAGTTATTATGACAATTTGCTATTCGAGGAGATTCTTTCCTTGATTTAAATTTAAAATTCCCTCCCGACTGCCAGTTACCTCCAGTGATTTCGAGAAAATCATTTTTACATCGATTTGAAGTTATCTCGATTAAAATTTTAAAATGGCATTTTTAATTAATTAAAATTTTAATTTAATCGCCATTTTAATTTATTATTTCAACGCATTTAAAAAAATTCGACATCGATTGTCAAAATTGGCTAGGCATTATTTTATTTTCCGTCCGTAATTGACTTCCAAACAAATTCCCCTTGTTAAATCGTCCGAAATTTTGAAATTTCATGGGTTAAAATTAAAGGGGGAATTTAAATATTGACTTAGGAAAATAATTAAATTAATTAATTAAATTTAATTTCTCTGTCTCGCCAAGAGAAATTTTAATTTTCTCCGAATGCCTTTCGATTTAATCATGCTGAGAAAATTTCACGTGTCTTTGAAGTCAAAATTTTAAATTTTAAATCTCCACTTGATTATTTTATTTCTAACGCCTTTGCTTGATTTTTATCCCCACATTTTGATTTTTGAAATTAAACGCCTTGGTCAAATATTAAATTACTTTTCTTTTTTGAGGCGCATATTATATGTTAAGCTTTTATTTCGAACGCCTCTTAGTTTATTTTAAATAATTTCTCCTCTAGGCGCATATCACACTTGTGTCTTCACATTTTGATTTTTTCAATCATCTTGATCTTAGGCGCAAATCACAAAATTTCACAACACTTAGAAAAATCTGGAGTCATTCTCCCCTTAAGGCGCATATGGGGCTTCATATTTTGAGTTTCAGATTTTTGCCTTAGTCAAATTTTGAAGTATTGAACCTCAAGGGCGCATTTGGATGTGTGAAGTTTTAATTCCCACGCCTTAGAAACATTCCTGCCATCATCTCTTAGCTTGGGCGCATATGACTTAGAAAAAAATTAAGCTCTTTAAGCTCTTGGGCGCAAATCCATGGTCCTTCTTCAAATTTTAATCTCCAGGCGCAAATGACCACTGGAGGTTCCATTTTTAACACTTAACAGACAATGGCGCATATGAGGCATCAAGGGGTGTATTTTAACTTCCAACGTTTTTTTTTTTAATTTTTTCTAATTTTTCCAACACCCCTTCAAACTAAGGCGCAAATGATGTATGCTTCTCCAGATTTAAATTACTTTAGAAAATTTCTCAAGCTTTTCTCTTATTTGGACGCAAATGGCACTATGTGCTTTTAAATTTCGATCATCCAACACTTAGAAAATCTTAATCTCCTTCTTCAAGGCGTGGCTGAGGTATTCAACTTCAGATTCGAAGTGCCTTAGAAAAATTTCGAGCTCCTTTCTCTTCTTCCAGTCGCATTTAGATGAGTGAGCTTCCATTTGGGGCGCTTTTGATCCCTCACACTTCAAGTTTGAACGCTTAGCATTTTTTTTCAAAGCTTCACAGGCCAGTCCAGGCGCATATCACAGGTTGGACTTTCACTTTGGGGCGCAAATAACCCTTCCATCCTTCAAGGCGCGCATGCAAGGGTCTGCTCTTAGTTTCCAACACTTAGCATATTTCTCAACCTTTCCTCCTCAAGGCTAAGCGCATTTCATATCATGGGCTTTCACTTTAACGCCTTAGACAAGATTTCACATTCCTCTCATGGCCTTGGGCGCAAATAGCATGCCCTGCTTTCAATCTTCATGACTTAGACCAATTTCAAATCATGCTTTCTCTAAGGCGCATTTAGGGTGAGCAACTTCAAATTTCGAAACACTTAGAATATATCTTCTAACCTCTTCCTAGCCAGGCGCATATCATGTGTCAAGCTTTCAATTGGGGGCGCTTTTGAGAGGGGTAGCTTTCAGCTTTGGACACTTAGAAAATTTTAGACACTTAGAAAATTTTATATCTTCATGCCAGTCAAGGGCGCATATGTAAGGGTCAGCTTTCAAGTTTAGCACTTAACTCTTTTAATCACCTCTCCAGGTAAAGCAAGGCGCATATGTGGTCTTGTACTTCCAATTTTATAACTTAGGAAAAAGCTTTCAAATCATCTCCTTGGGCGCATCTGAGTCATGGAGCTTTTAATTTTTTGCAACTTAGAATATCTCTCAAATCTTGAACCTCGAGGGCACATTTTAGTCATGGAGCTTTTAATTTTTGCAACTCAAAGAATTTTCTAACTCCTTCCTCAAGTCAGGCGCATATGACCATGCCACGTTCGATTTTGATACACTGAGTGAGATTTTTATGCTTTTAAAGAGGGGCGCATCCAAGGGGTCAAGCATCAAGTTAGGGACGCATCCAGCATATCCAACTTTCATTTTTGCCACCCTAGGCGCAAAATGCAAGGGCAACATTCATTTTAAACACTTAGAAACTTCAAGGCTCACTTTATCCTCCAGGGCGCATTTGACCATAGCTACGCTCAATTTAAATGCCTTAGAAAATTTTCATCATTTTACACCTTCAGGACCTTGGGCGCATTTGACCTAGCAAGCATCAAGGCGCAAATAGCATAGTCAACTTTCAGTTTTGAGGCTTAGACCTTTTAGCAACGTCCTTGCTTTCCAGGCGCATCTGAAGGTTCTAACTTTCACTTTGTGCCTTAGTAAAATTTTCAACTTTTCCAAAGAGGGGCGCATATAGCATGGCTTTCTTTTAATTTTCACACCCCAGGCGCAAATTAGACCATCAACTTTCACTTTTGAGCTTGGGCGCAAATCACCCTGGCTACGTTCACTTTGAAATGCCTTAGAAAAATTTTCATGTTTTAACACCTTCATGACCTTGGGCGCATTTGGCAGGGTCTCCGTCAAGTTTCAATGCCTTAGTGAAAAATTCCACTTCCTCCACCTGCTTAGGCGCATTTGACCATGGCTACGTTCAATTTCTGACACTTAGTGAAATTTTTGTCATTTTACTCCCTCCATGACCTTGGGCGCATTTGGCAGGGTCTCCGTCAAGTTTCAATGCCTTAGTGATTTTCCGCCTCCGTTCAGCCTTCAAAGTGAGCTTTAATGTCGGACTCGAAACTTTATCCATTTTAGTACAATTTTACGCCTGTTGCCGGATTTGAGTTGATTCCCCGTGGTCAACCCTAACTCACCCTGACTTTCTATTTTTAGAAAGTTCTTGAAATTTCGCGCCGTCGACTGAATTCTGACCCCTGAAAGCCTGATTCTCTCCTTGCCCTGAATTTTGACCAACTCGTTCTGTCAGCGCCTGATGGCTGTTTGCGCCTGCTATTTTTAGCAACCTGCTAAAAATAGAAACTGCTCAGAAAGTCTTCAAATTTCGTGTGCCAGATGCCTGAAGCGTGGTGATCGTCACTGGATGCTGTTTCTGTGTGAATATCGGGTTCCGCCCTTGATTTTAGGAAACCCTAATTGACCTGCTAAAAATAGCAAATGCCTGAGTCTTCAATCTCTGTAACTCTGTTTGCTTTGAAATTCGCGCCACGGACTTTTCATCACATGTTTGACCTGTGCTTGCTGAGGTTTGGTGCTGACCTGCCAATTATAGCTGCTGCTGAAGTGACTTACTATTTATAGTAAGTGCCTGTTTTCTGAGGCTTCCCTAGCTCCGTTTGCTTTGAAATTGGGACAGTGTGCCCTTCGGTGGTGAACTTGCCTGTGTACGCCGATGCCAAGATCAACTTTCTATTTATAGCCTGTGCCCGGAACACCTTACTAAAAATAGCAGGTCCTCTGATTGCCTTCAAATTTGGCCAGCAGACACTCGAAAGGATGCTGATCGTGATGGATACTTCGGTTTTGAACATTTTGACCTCTGACTCCTCAATTTTAGCTCTGAAGCTCGAAACCCTAATTTTGTGCATGTCGCTCAGATGAGCTCCGTTTGACGTCATTTCAGTTACATGATAGTCAGTTTGTAGTTCTGAAGCGTCGAGCTGCTGCCCAAGTGATACCTGTTAAAAATAGAAAGCGGCCCGAAAGGTGATCAACCGTCTGTCGGATGATTTTTCATGTCATACTGCCCGAAAAATCTTGAAAAACCCAGAAAAACCCAGAAAAATCTCCAACATGCACGCACTGGCTAAAAATAGTAAGTTTCTGAAAAGTGGTCAGTTCCACTTGCATGTTATATCGTCGCGAAGCTCTTGGAAAACCCAGAAAGAAAATGCCGACATGCGTCGAAAATGTCTGCATGCAAACCCTAATATCGGCTTCCGAAGGCCGAATGCTGAAAGTCATCATCATACTTTGCATGTCACATCACCGCGAAGGTCTTGAAAAACCCAGAAGGAATCTCCGGACATGCGTTGGAAGATTCTGCGTTTAAGCCCTGAAAATTGCCTCTGAAGGCAGAACTGCTAAAAATAGCAAGTTGTCCGTTTTTGCTCAAAATTTGTCAAAAGTGAACTTGAAGTGCTCGGAATGCTATGAAGTTGCCAAAATGCGAAAATCCTAAGAAAATCAAACCCTAAACTGCCACTTACTAAAAATAGAAAGTTGGCAGAACTCAGTGAACATTTAGGGGGTGCTTGCTGAAAACATGGTATTAACATTGCTAGGCTCAAAAGCTAAATAATCAACTTAATTTGACCTCAATGTGACCTAAAAACGTGAAACCCTAATTTCAGACTTGGTCGAATCTTTGCGTTCAAGCTTGCTGACGGGAACATCCCCCGGAAAGCAGATAACGGAACAGAAGCAGAACGAGAGAGAAAGACAAAAATCAAAGCCAAAAGACCAGAACGGAGCAAAAATTTTAGGGGTCCCCATTTTGAATGGGGCGATGTGTGAAAAGGTCACAACACTTATCCTGCTTATATTTGATACAATTTTCTTTTAAAACTTGTGGCTTTCTTGTCCATCATGCTAGTTTCTGCTGTTTTTCTGTTAAAATTTGTTGTATGGGTAATTGATTTATGATAAACTTAGAACTACTACTTAAAATTATGGTTTCATTTTCATTTTAAAAAGATGAAATTCTTTTCATATTTTTGTTTTTGACAATGTCATCATTGTTTTGTGTAGGTTGATTCTGCTTTGTTGCGCTTTGTGAAAGGAAAGTGGTATATTTTGCATATCTTTCTTAGATATCACTGCTTTTTTGTTGCTTAAAGTATCCCTTTGTCTTTAATATTTACATGCTGAAGTCTGAAGGATTATTGTGCATTGTTCCCTATCTTTTGGTTCAGAGGGAAAGTGCAGCAGAAAATAGAGGAGACAACAGGTGTAAAAATTAGCTTCAAATCGACTGAAGATGAGAGTGCTGTTGGTATGTATAAACTGAGAAATGTAGCACCTATTTATGCTTTTTGGAAGAAGCTTCTTATTATATTGGCGCTTTCTACTATCAACAGTAATGTTGTCGAACCACATATAAATGAAATTTGTTTTTCATTGGAGTTATATGAGATTTCCTCTTTTACACTAGAAGCCAAAAGAAACTGGTTCAAGTAAAAATTATAGTGCCTTGAATCAGCATAATTAATCCAATTATCTTCTCTTATGTAAAATGAAATTGGTCTAGTCTTGCTACATCATTCTTTGCTAATTAATGTATTCCCTCTTGGGAAAAATCATTGTGTGTTGTGTCATTATTGCTGATTGAGGCCAATAATTCAATCATTGATTACTCTAAATTCATTAACATATACAAATTTTCTAAGTATTTGAGATCCTAGTTACCTATTGGGTTCATATTAATTTGGGTCCTCTCTACATTATTCTCTTTGACAAAGAGTTCAAACATAGACTCTAAAGGTTCCTGCTGGGGTTTGACAAGAGATCACTAGTTTGGTAACAGATGGATATTGCTTCAATTGGAAGTTGTTGACAGTCACGAAAACTATATTTTTAATTTTGAAAGAATCCATTTTAACCCTGTATATTGCTTGAAGCCATCACAATTTGTAATGTCCCCAATTTCACGAGCATTAGAGTTTGGTGGGTTTAGCCTATTCCTGACCCTCGTAGGCTAATATGTCTAGTAAGAGGGTCCTAGTGGCAGTTGGACAAGGGTTACTATGTTTAGACTGACACTTGGTCACATGGGGGAACTGACAGAGTTAACTCTTGCTTTAGACGGCTCATTAAACGGACAATTATTCCAGGAGTTATTTATTTTTAAAGTGACCAAGGAATTATTTAAATATTTAAATGTTATTAGAAAGTTATAATGTAACTTTATAATAATAAAGTCACTTTAATTTTCTAAAGTGACTCAAATGAAACATTATATCTTAAAGTCACTAAAATAAAAGTTAAGTGGGAAATATATCTTTATCCCACATTGGCTGGAAAAGTGTGTGAGCCCTCCCAGAAAAGATATAAAAGGATCTTCAGGGCTCATTTATGGACATGCTTGGTTTATGCTTGGTTATTACTTTCTCTTGGAGAATTCAGGGAAGCTTTGGCTTTCAGTAGGTTTGAGGACGAAATCCCTCGAGCTTGAAGGTAGTGGATAGAAACCCATTGTCTATTGGAGATATCAATCAGGTGTCTCACTTTGTGCTTCAGATTCATACTTTTGGTTATCCAATCCGACTGTAAGTTTCTGTGACTACGATTGGATATTTTTTGTTGTTATTCTACTGAAGATTTGAAGGTTTTGAAGGAAATAAACATTATTTAATTTTCAGATCTTATTTCTAAATTGAAATTATATGATTTACATTGAAATCTGTTCCAATTTATGGGATAAATAGAAATCTGGTTGCATGCAAATTATTTGTTAAAATTTTTCTGTAAAATTGGGAAAAATTGGGGCAAACATCCACAGGGGTTGCTATAGTGGTATTAGAGCGGTTTCTTGCCATCCTGTGTGGGAAATTGTTTTCAGAAAATTCTCAAAGTATAGGGTTTGAAGAATTATTGGAGGGTTTTAAAATTCAGGTTGCCAAGCTTCGTTGAATTTCTGAATATTGGTGTTTTATTTGCAAAGAGCTTGCATATTAAATATGGCAGATAGATCAAAATCTGCGGAATAAGACAAATTTGTCTTACACGGGTTAGTCCAATGGCTCAAAATTATTTGATAGAAAACCCAATAACAATTGAATGTTTTTAGTAGCCACTAGTTGAAGCAAATCGTAGATTTCAAATTATATTTTCCTGGGATAGCCGATAATATTCTAAAGTAGCCGCCAACAATAGCATTCATAAATTGAAACATGGACCTTGCATAGAGTCAAATTGGTGTAAATTAAGAGAATCGCTTCAGCAAGAACACAAATCTATTTTGCCAGATAGAGACAAATTAAGAATTGTGTTGTGCTATGTGATAGCCGACATTCATTAAGACATGTTACGACCCAATTCTGCGTAAATTAAAAACTTTCCAATTCTCACTTAAAACATGTAAAAGTAACATATAACAAAGATAATACAATAAAATTTCTTCCTTTCTTTGTTGATAAACACGTACAAGTTACAATATGTTTCCTCATGATTTTCATTTTCATTGCAAATACAAATCAGAGTTAAAAAGTAATACAGTTACATACATAGCTCGTAAGCTTTTGCACAAATAGAAGTAAGAAGGTCCAAGAATCCGTCCTTTCAAATCTTGGTACATCGGCCGCTCGCTGTGGAGGAGAAACATCACTCGGGCGCTTTTCCGCCAACCACGGACTTATAATGCGGTCCCCCGCACGATCATTTTGCAATGAACGGCCCTCCCTTCGAAGAAGAGATTGGTAGGGTATCCTTTAACGATTACCAACTGAGCATAGTGCTGTGTCCTACTCAACTAGAACCTTGCTATTTCACAATCTCGATCTAGTACTCGGATCACAATGAACTGACAGTGTAGTCTCAACTATCTCACATCTAGGTGGATGTCGTACCTTTCACTACTTTGGCCAAAGTATTCTCATTCAGTACTTCGAATGAAGGTCATCTATCATAAACACTACTCAGGGCCGATTTGACTTAAGGCTTCCTTACTCTACGCATAGGTTTTGTCCTTCAATGGATGAAACCGTCATCCCAGACATCCTACAATCATACTAACTTAATGGAGATGAACAGTCTACAAGTGTCTTTATTTTATTCCTCCTATTCAGGAAATCTTTGTCCTAGGAGTACTTAGCTTACTCAGTTATCTAATAACCTAAGCTAAAAGACCATACTTGACTAGACCTTCATTTCGTTCCTAGTAGTAAATAAGTATATCTACGTATTCTCCATATAGAGATCATACAAAGTTTGCAAAAACAACTAATTGCATATAAAACCCTTCTCTATATAATGCAGATTAAGTTCAGTTACCCTTGAGCTCTTTAATCATTTGATTCCCTTTTCACTATCCCCTTAATTTAAAGTTCTTATACATTTAAATGGAATGCACAAAGAAAGTTTGCCCAATCAGTTCTTAAATAGCTTTGAACTATTTGATATCTCAAACACACAATAAAGAAAATGTAACCTTTCAACAAAAATTACAAAGAAATAGAAAGTCATGCCTGATATTCAAAGAGTACGGTGAACTCCAAGATTACTCTTTCACAATGGCACTATGGCACTCCAAGATCACTCTTTCACAATGGCACTATGGCACTCCAAGATCACTCTTTCACAATGGCACTCCACTATAGAAGATTTGCCCAGCAATGACTCTTAATTCTCACATAGTATCAAAGACTGTAATGCTGCAATTGCTTGTCAAATACTGTCCAAGCTCTCTATATCTTGCTCACTCAATATTTAGAAAATGTAGTAATATGGTAAATGTCTCAGCTCAGAAAAACGGAATTCTAAACTTAATGGCTTGCTAATCACAAACTTCCTACAACTGATATCTCAAAGAATGGCTGGGCGTCAATGAAGAGAAAGTCCGAAGTGCCTTTGAATGAAAGTTTGTGAAGTATTTATAGGCCGTAGTTAAAACAGTTTCCCCATTTCTGGGCATGTATTTTGACAGATTTCAATGTTTACTCAGTCAAAATGCTACTTGCCATTTATCCAAACCCTTAGTCATATTCTTCCATGATGATTCGACTTCTATACAGCCAGCAATTTGAAGAACATTTCAACTTGCAATAAAAACGAAATCTACAGCCACGTTTTTCTTGCCAGGCGTAAGAATTTTCCATGATATTTTTGCTGTGTACTAGGTCAAGTTCCAAATCGACACAGCTCAGTAGTTTGTTGCTATTTTCTGGTTTTTGAGCTTTGAATTTGTCTTCTTTCATTCCCAGCTGTGCAGGGACCTCCGCCATTTTCACGGGTGAGTTTCATCTTTTCTTTATTTTCATTCATTTGCAATAATTCGAATTTTTCCAAAAGTTTCCTTAAAAGTATTTCGCCTCTTTTCAAATGTACAAGTTAAATATTTCATATGGTAATCTTTTAAATATTTGAACTTCCATTTTTTTACAAATCACGAATTTCCTTCTTCAATTTTTAACACTTTAAAATAAAATGCGAATTTCATTCTTTTAATTTGAAATTGTTTTAATAATTTCTTTTTGTATATTTTACTTATTAATGTATTATTTTAAACATTATTATTTATTTTTATATAAACGTATTTATATATAAATAAATATTAATTTTAATATTAATACATTTAATTAATAAAATTTACAAAAATATTATTATTTATACATTCTTTATGTATTTAAATAATCACCTTATATATTTATACATAAATATATAAGTAAATCCCTTAGACAAAATATAGTTCCCTTATTTATTTTATTATAAAATACTATTATAGTCTTTAAATATATTAACACATAAATATTTAAATACCCGAGTATTTTAAATATTTATATTTAATATAACTATAATAATTTTATATATAATCGTTAATATTTAATTACTTAAATATATATTTAACAAATATATAAATATATCGTGAGCCAGTCAGCAACCCGATATTTATATATATATATATATATATACGTAAAGTTAACAGGGAATAATAATATAATATTATTATTAGTATATATTTCTCTGTACGCAGTGTACACATAAATGTATGTATATCATGTCATTACGTACATATGGGCATATCCATCTGCCGAGCATATGTATGTGTTGATGTGATTTTTGTGACCTCACCAACCAGGTAGAACAAAGTTTCCAAATTGGATCCCCTATTCTCTCTTGAACAAAGTATTCGACGTGCTAAGATTGCGAGTGAGATCACGCCTTCAACTCCAAGGTTCTTTAAATGCGAATAGGCTCAGTTTGGTTGATGTGTGTATGCTGTGTACTCACGAGGGGACTTACGTAGTTGTTCACAAGACGTGTAGTGACAACCAATGTGTGCTTTTAAAGGGGATTTTATGCGCGAATGATTTGGCTTTATGATGCAAGTTTCCTAAAACTAACCAGGATTATGCAGAATTGAATGGTTGCAGAGATTTCTAAAATCTAACTTCTAATCTAAATGCAAATGGATATTACGCTCAACCTAAATGAATCTCGACAAACATTGTTTAGCCTCCTGTTGGACAGCATCAACAAAGTAAGTGCAATCTTCAAAGGGTGAAAATGATGTTCAAATCACGATTCAATAGAGCAACTACCATCACAACGATGCATAACCACCTATGAACCTTGATTGAAGTTAAGTACTGAAAGTCCAGTTGACCACACAAGACGGACTTACCATCAGCAAGAACGTTAGTGGTATGGATAAAAGAAATTCACTTATATCAAGCATAAACATCCATATCTAACTACAAGCATGAAATTAAGTTCCTAATTGAAGTCAAAGGGAATAAGAAACCTCACGAACTATTCCAAACAAAGTTGAAATTCACCATCAATGAAAAGCTTTATTAAGAATAATCTTTTGTGACAATCTCTTACAAAATTCTCTAAGGGAGAATTCCCCTTCTTCTTCAACAATGCAAATGAAAAACTACTCTAACTTAAGCTTCTACTCTCTATTCTGCCTCAACAATTGCTCTCTATTCTCTGATTCTATGACTACTAATGTACAAATGAGGGGGACTCCCCCTTATATAGCTGGCCTGTTTGAATCGACGGTCCAGATCAAATTACATCGGAGGGCTCAGATTGAGCCACCTCAGCCCTAGACAAGTTTGCCCTAAAAACCGCCAGAAGGTGGAGGAGTGGCGTCATAAATGCTCCTAAAAATAGCAGATTCCTCCTTTGACCGGTATGAGCAATTAATGCCCACTATCCTTCTAGAAGATTCTCGTCCATGACCCGGATTCCTTTGCTCTTCTCTCTGACCGCGTACGCTATGAATCTCGCCAACACTGCATCGACCTCTTCTTCTGAAATTGATGGAGTGAGATTCAGCTGATATTCTAAGATGGCCACCATCTGTTCATGCCTCTCGCAAGATTTTCCCCATGTTTCGATGGAATCCTGTGTGCTCTGAATGATCGTTGAAAACGTGGAGATGTTTTCAAAATCTAGCTGGGAAAACGTCCTCATTTCTGAAAAGAACGGCTGCAATCTTGCCCTTAATCCTTCTGCATCTATCTCCTCATGTGCGAGCCTTTTTGCAAATACCGACTCCAAAGTGTTGAGAATACTCTCACGAATATTCCTCATGGCCTTTCTGATCCTTGGAAGACTCTATTGCTGCAGTATCAAAGAAACCCTTTCCAGTGAATGCTGCTGAATGCCATCCACGGAAGTCATATCTGTCACCAGCCTGAATTACCCCTTCATTCACCAGAGTTTGCGTGGGAACACGCATCAAAACAGCCAGGCGTGGGATAGTATTGTCTTGGAAGATGTGGGTATCTCCCCAAGCCTGCTCAACATCATCCAATCGTGAAAGGATACCGGAAGCATTTTGGAATGCTGAGGCGAGATCCGCCATGAACTTTTCTGCCTCAATGCGGACACCATTCACCCACTTATCTCCTTCTCGCACAGCCCTCTTCACTTCTTCCAAGCCGCCGATCGGCTCACGTGGCACCTCTGGTGGAAGCTCTGCTGCTGGATTACTTTGAGCAACCGGATGTGCGAGATTTTGCACATATTCAATCAACGCTCTGTGCTCCTTCTTCAACCTCTTATATTTTCCTTCTTTCCTTACCAGCCTATCTTTCAATGTCTGAAACGAAGTTTCAGCCTCTTCCACCACTTGTGCCCCTGAAGGGCGTCCCAACTCAACAGTGGTGATTGTGTATTTCTCTGGCATTGCATCACTCAAATCGTGATCTTCTCTCGGGGCAGCGATGTGAAGGCTCCGGGAACCTGCTTCATTGGTTTCTATCCTTGTATACTTTCTCGCCCTCTTCCGCTTTGGCGACTTGCTTGTCCTATTCAAGAGTGCTTCCATCTCAATTGTTAGGCTGGCGTCATCATCTTGGTCTCTTCGGATTGCCTGTGTAAGCCAATTTCGTTGAATATCATAAACAATCAGAGGCTGCTCCTCAGTGGCTTCCACTTCTCGAACTTCTTCCCGAGGGGTGTTTGGTGGAGGCTCGATTATCTCGACCTCTTGATCACTCCCTTCTTGTGCCCCAGCATCTTCCTCTCCGAAGGAATAATCGAAGTGGGTGTCCATGTCCGTGTCTTCCCCTTCATCCCGCTTACTAGCAGCTTCGGGATCATTCACGCTTTGAGTATCCACCTCCCTTGGCATCGGCTGGTTAATTTCTCCATCCTCTAGCTCTTCATTCCCTTTTGCTCTCTGACTAGCAAATAATGACACTTCACGTACACTGGAAGCATGAGACACCAATTGTGTTGAGGACGTATCTTCCGATCCCTGGGGTTCTGGCTGAACGGGCTCTGGTTGAACGGGCTCTTTTCTTTTTGGTTCCGGACCTCGTGTGAGCTGCTTCTTCCTTTTCGCTACCACTGGTGGCTTTCGGTCACCCATGAGGTCATATGTGAGAGCGACTGACCTCCTCCTTAATCTATTAACACGCTCGTCCACCCAAGCTCTCGTAAACGTCATGACTGGGATAAATAGAGTGTCTAGATCCACAATCTCCGGCTCAGCCCAATCTACAGGTGGTATAGGTGTGCTTTTCACCGCTTCAAAATCCGGATGGGTGACCCTAGTATCCTCCTCCAGTTGATCCGGCACCCTGATCACCTCGCACTCCCTGATTAGCTTTAGAGGCAGCCTTGAGAATGTCCTTCTTCTGATTTCGTCCTCGCCCGCGGCATTTGCCCAAAAGTCCTCCATGTGAGCCTTGTGCTTAAATTCTTCTCCTTGTACTGTTCCAATTATCCCCTTGGGATCAAAATTCTGCCTGCTGGTATAAAGAGTCAGCTTGTAAAACTTTAGCTCATTCTCAGCCTCCTTGGCTGCTTGCAAAGTCGGGCATTCCTCGAGTGAATTTACTAGCACAATGGGAAAATGAAGACCTCCCTTCTTCTTGCGCCTTATAATCTTGTCGTAGGCCACCAACTGCCTAGACAACTCAAGTAGGATCATCCTGTTAGTGGGGTACCTTGGTAGCTTGTACACATATGAATCGTACCCGGGCAGTCTCAAGTAGGTGAATTTTGGGAATTGGATAAACCAACACCCGTATTCTTCGATCAATGCCTGTGCCTCCTCGGAGATCCTCTGCTGTAGCCTCTGCTGAAGTGTTCTCGTGATGTACATAGTAAAGGCGTCGTTCACCCTTTGGAAGTCACCAGTGTGAGTGAGATGTAGCTGCCTGCATGACTGGTGAATCTTAAACTGATTGTACCCGCAGCCAATCGGCTCCTGGTACGCCAATCCCCTGTACTTGGTCATTCGAGCCAACATATAGATGACATATGAGCTCATATAAAATGTCTTCGTTCTTCTGAGGTCCCGGAACTGCTCATCGATGTTGTCACTTATCATTTTCGCCCAGTTCACTTGCTCGTTCCCCTCGAGTACTACATTGATGTACAAGAACATCCATGGCTCGAAAATGAAAGACTGTGGGCTACCATTAACCCTGCTGAGCAACATAATAATGTCGCAATATTCCTGCTTCAGCTCCTCTGATATTATTTGCTTCGGTAGCCTAGCAGCCGGTGGCTTTGGCTTGCGCATCCATGTGGTGTTTATTCTCTTCATGCATTTCTCGAAGGTTGTGGCGTACATTTTATCCGCCTTGGCCTTGGACTTATACATCATGTTGTCCGTAGCGAGGATTCCAAACGCCTCGCCGATTGCATCTGGAGCGAGATTAGCCATGATCAAACCACCAGGAGAGGTGATAGTTCGATCCTCAGAATTATAAAAGTTGGCGCACTCCATTATCAGCTCAGGACAACGGACCGCCGGTTGGAAGCCTGCCGCATTGTACAACCCACTCTTCACAATATTCTGTGATGCCTCAGTTGGAAGGTTGCCACCTTGCCCGTACATTCGGCGTATGAACGTTTCAAGGTTGAAGGACCCGAGATTGGTGTCTGTCAAATTGCCATACTTCGAGATGATCTTTGACTCAGGGACGAAGGATTTCTTCAGACCTTTGATGATCGCCTGCCTGGAGGCGTTAGCTTCATTGTTTGCAGCCTTAGTTCCGGTCTTGCTAGTGCCAGCAGCGTCAGCCATCTGCAAAACGAAAGTGAATATTACTCCATTAACTTTTAAAAATAACAATTACGTGAGGCGGCTGGTGGTTGAGTTGGCTGCGAACATAAATACACGTTAGTAGCGTTAGCATTAAATTTTGACTTCTCAAGATTAAAACTTCAACCTCCAGCAACTCGCAGCCAGAATAAATAACTTAACTCCTCACGAGAGGTCTACTTTATCAATTTCAACTTCGAAAAAGCGTGTTAAATCTTAGCAATATTCAAAATCAGCAATTTCGAACTAAAATCAGCAAGCCATCGAATTATAAACTACCCAGTCAGGAATCAATTCTTCGACAGTTATACATCAGCAACTTCGAAGAAAATAAATTCGAGAGTTCTTTAAACGTGCAAGTTTAAAATCAGCAAGCTTCAATAAATTAAAATCAGCTTTTCGAAGTTATAAAACAGCAACTTCGAAAAAGCAATCAAAAGCTAACACTTCGAAATTATAAAACAGCAACTCCGAAGTCATTACAAATTAAACCCAATTCGATTTGACATGATTTAAACATTCAGCAACTTCAAACAACTTCGAAAAAAATTAACGCTCAATCAACTTGGCATTCAAACAATCTCAGCATTTCAATTCTCAGCATAAATAAAGCATTTCAGCATTTCAACTTTTAAACTTCAAAAGCATTTTGATTCTCAGCAAAATAAAAAGCTTCAGGAACTTCGAAGACATACCTCAATAACGTGAAGAAATTAAAAAGCTAAACCCTCTAACTTCGAAGCACTTCGCGATTTGCAAACTCGAATCTCAGCAACTCCAACAATCGAACTTTCAGCAACTTCAACAATCGAACTTTCAGCAACTTCAATCTCAAACTTCGAACCTTCAGCAACTTCTCGAATTAAATCTCACAACTCAGTTTGCCAGCACAAATCTCAACTTCGAATCTTGTGAGATGATAATGAAAATCTTCGAAGTTTTATAGCAAAAGGCTGGCGCTAATTTTAGCAGATGCCTTTTATTCCTTTCGTCATGACTGACGCGTCTGCTAAATTTAAAAGGGAATATTCTCGTCGTCTGGCAGTTATTATGACAATTTGCTATTCGGGGAGATTCTTTCCTTGATTTAAATTTAAAATTCCCTCCCGACTGCCAGTTACCTCTGGTGATTTCGAGAAAATCATTTTTACATCGATTTGAAGTTATCTCGATTAAAATTTTAAAATGGCATTTTTTAATTAATTAAAATTTTAATTTAATCGCCATTTTAATTTATTTCTTTCAACGCATTTAAAAATCGACATCGATTGTCAAAATTGGCTAGGCAAAATTTTATTTTCCGTCCGTAATCGACTTCCGAAACAAATTCCCCTCTTTAAATCGTCCGAAATATTAAAATTGCATGGGTCAAAATCGAAGGGGGAATTTAATATTAGACTTAGGAAAATAATTAAATCGATTAATTAATTTCTCCGTCTTGCCTAGAGAAATTTTAATTTCCTCTGATTGCCTTTCGATTTTTTTTTCGTGCTGAGAAAATTTCAAGTGCTCTTGAAGTCAAAATTTTAAAATTTAATTTCCACTTGATTTTTTCTTTTTAAACGCCTTTTTAATTTTATTTATGCTTTTTGAAGAATGAACGCCTCTTTTAATTTATTTCAAAACGCCTTTTAATTTATTATTTTTTTTATCCAAGCTGGGCGCTCTTAGGAAAAATTTCAATTTTCAAGCTTGGGGGGCGCATTTTATGATGAAGTTTCAATTTCAGCCATGGGCGCATTTACATGATGAAGTTTCAATTCCAGCTATGGGCGCATTTAGATGATGAAGTTTCAATTCCAGCTATGGGCGCATTTAGATGATGAAGTTTCAATTCCAGCTATGGGCGCATTTAGATGATGAAGTTTCAATTTCAAGACTTAGGCGTTTTTTTATGTCCTCTCTTTTCTGGGCGCATATGATATACAAAGCTTTTAGTTTCAATACCAGGGCGCATTTTGGAGGGGTTGCTTTCAATTTTCATGCCAGGCGCATTTTGCCCACCAAGCATCAATCCTTAACATTGGTTGGGGCGCATTTTGATTATGGAGGTTTCACTTAGTGAAATTTTTAGCCACGCCTTTGCTCACTTTATCCTCCAAGGCGCATTTGGGAGGGTCTTTGTTCATTTTGTGCTTGGGCGCATTTAAGACCTCCAACTTTCAATTTAAACGTTAGTTCTTCTTTCTAACACCCAGGGGCGCATCAACAAGCTTCCATTTTTTCCTTGGGCGCAAACCATATTCCAATGTTTCATTTTAAACTTTGGGCGCAAAGGAGACCTCCAACTTTCATTTATGCCAGGCGCACTTGGCATGGTCGTCTTTTATTACCTTAGGCGCATATGATAGGATGAGCTTCCAATTAGGGGCGCATTTTGACCCATGGGCATCTAGTCTCGACACTTAGTAAATTTTCAAGAATCATTTCCCAGGCGCAAATGGATGCTGGAGCTTTCACTTTTTAGCACTGAGGCGCATTTGAGTGGTGGAACATTTAATTTGGTCATAGGCGCATTTGAGACTATTAACTTCCATTTCCACCCATGGGCGCAAATCATCATGGCCACGTCTATTTCCAACACTTAGTCAAATCTTTGCAATTTCCTAGGTAGAGGCGCTAATCACATGGTCACCTTTCAATTGGGCGCAAATCACCCTTCCTGCTTTCACTTTTGGCGCATTTGGGACTAGCAACTTCAAGTTTATGCCTTAGCCGTTTTCAGCTCTCGAAGTTATCACTTGGGGCGCATTTTATGGGTCCTACTTCCATTTGTGTCATGGGCGCAAATGAGAGGGTCTCCGCTTAGTTTCTTGCCTTAGTGAAAATTTTAACTTCTCCAGAGAAGGGCGCATATAGCTGGGTCTATGTTCATTTTAAGACACTTAGTGAAATTTTCATCATTCTACAGAGGGGCGCATCCAAGGGGTCAAGCATCAAGTTAGGGGCGCATTTCACCTATCAAGGTTTTACTTTTACCACTTGGGCGCATTTGACAGGGCCTACGTCCATTTTGCATCCTAGGCGCATATTAGACCATCAACTCCCAGTTTTGCCAAAGGGGGGGCGCATATTGCCTAGTCAACTTTCATTTTTACCACTTGGGCGCATTTAGCATACTAAGCTTTCATTCAATTCCGACACTTAGAAAAAATTTTCACCTCCGTTCAGCCTTCAAAGTGAGCCTTAATGCTGGATTTGAAATTTTATCCAATTTAGCAAATTTTATGCCTGTTGCCAGATTTGAGTTGATTTTCTGTGGTCAACCCTAACTCGCCTTGACTTTCTATTTTTAGAAAGTTCCTGAAATTTCGCGCCGTTGATTGGATTCTGACTCCTGAAAGCCTGATTTTCACTTTGCTCTGACTTTTGACTAGCTTGTGCTGTCAACGCCTGATGTTTGCTTATACCTGCTATTTTTAGCGACCTGCTAAAAATAGCAACTTCTCAGAAAGTCTTCAAAATTTGCGTGTCGAATGCCTGATGCATGGTGATCGCCATCGGATGCTGATCCTTCGTGAATGTCGGGTTCCGCCCTTGATTTTAGGAAACCCTAATTGACCTGCTAAAAATAGCAATTGTCTGATTCTTGATTCTCTGTAACTCTGTTTGCTTCGGAATTCGTGCCAAGGATTTTTCATCATATGTTTGACCTGTGCTTGCTGAGGTTCAGTGCCAACCTGCCAATTATAGCTGCCGATGAGGTGACTTACTATTTATAGTAAGTGTCTGTTTCTGAGACCTTCCTTGCTCCGTTTGCTTGGAAATTTGGACAGTGGGCCCATTGCTGGTGAACTTGCCCGTGTATGCTGACGCCGAGATCAACTTTCTATTTATAGCCCCTGCCCAAAATGCCTTACTAAAAATAGCAGGTTCTCTGATTGCCTTCAAATTTTGCCAGCAGATTCTCGAAAGGATACTGATCGTGATGGGTACTTCAGTTTTGAACACTTTGACTTCTGACCCCTCATTTTTAGCGCTGAAGCTCGAAACCCTAATTTTGTGCATGTCGCTCAGATGAACTCCATTTGACGTCGTTTCAGTTGCACGATGATCAGCTTGTATTTCTGGAGCGTCGAGCTGCTGCCCAAGCAATACCTGCTAAAAATAGAAAGCGGCCTGAAAAGTGATCAACCAGCTGTCGGATGATCTTGCATGTCATACTGCCCGAAAAATCTTGAAAAACCCAGAAAAACCCAGAAAAATCTTCAACATGCACGCACTGGCTAAAAATAGTAAGTTTCCGAAAAGTGGTCAGCTCCATTTGCATGCTACATCGTCGCGAAGCTCTTGGAAAACCCAGAAAGAAAATGCCGACATGCGCTGAAAATGTCTGCATGCAAACCCTGATATTGGCCTCCGAAGGCCGAATGCTGAAAGTCATCATCATACTTTGCATGTCACATCACTGCGAAGGTCTCGAAAAACCCACAAGGAATCTTCGGACATGCGTTGAAAAACTCTGCGTTTAAGCCCTGAAAATTGCCTCCGAAGGCAGAACTGCTAAAAATAGCAGGTTGTCAGTTTCTGCTCAAAATTTGTCAAAAGTGAATCTGAAGTGCTCTGAGTGCAAAGAAGTTGCCAAAATGTGAAAAATTTTACAAAAATCAACCCTAAACTGACACTTACTAAAAATAGAATGATGGCAGAATTCAGTGAAAGTTCAGGGGTCGCTTGCTGAAAACATGGTAATAACCCTGCTAGGCTCAAAAGCCGACAAACCAACTCAATTTGATCTCAATATGACCTAAAAACGTGAAACCCTAATTTCAGACTTGGTCGAATCCTACGCTCAAGCTTGCTGACGGGAACGTCCCCAGAAAAGCAGAAAGCGGAACAGAAGCAGAACGAGAGAAAAAGACGAAAAGCAAAGCCAAAAGACCAGAACGGAGCAAAAAATTTATGGGTCCCCATTTTAGATGGGGCGATGTGTGAAAAGGTCACAACAGTATGTATTTGACATGTATATTCATATGGATACGCGTACACGTATACACATACTCACTTGACCTTTTAACGTATATCCATTCACGTTTTTCCAAATCATGTCAAAGCATAGTAAGTCAAACAAATAAGTAATCATCACTTTTCAAAGCATAAAGAAGTAAACATAACTCCAAGCCTAAGGATGACTTATCTAGACCAACATAACTGACTTGGTTTCTCAGAACCTATACTAACGTGTGTGTATGCTCATTTGGTACTCGTTACTGCTTACCCGACCAAGTTCCTCCCCGAGTGATATCTCTCCTTTGTCCGGAGGATCAGTCTTCATACCTGCACACCATGACATGACATCGGCAGTCATATGCTCATAACAAAGCAGAATACATGAAACATTTCAAAAGTTAGATTATTCATAAATCAATAACCTTCTATTCTCCTTTATGCAGTATTTCACCAAGAATAACATCAAATGAAACATCATTCATATTGAAAACAAGGTACAAGCATCATTAATTCACCTCCAGAATTCACATTTACTCTATCTAATGATTGTAAATTGTAACGTCACAATTTGGGATGTAACAAGACAATTCTGAAGTTTGTCGGGAGGCGTCTAACTAAGAAGCGCAAACTCTAGTGATTGTAATCCGCTGATATTTTTAGTTGGCTTCATCACTTAACAAGGAAGAGACAATTGAACCTGTAGACTCAGAAAAGACAAATTGCTACAAATTTAATAATGTCGGGACTGCTTAATTTCTTCAGGCCAAATTGCATCATTAGAGTCATAGTGGGAATTTATATATTATTTTATGTTCTGAAGAGACAAAGATGACGCCAGGGGAAAGAGACAAAACAGAGGATCGAGCAAATTGAAGGAGACAAATAAAAACATCGAAATTTGGAGGTGATCACACATAGGCGGATGCATAAGAAGAAACACACGTCTATGGTGATAGAGCTGTCGGGACCTGCTTACAGTAATTAGAATAAGACAAAGATTGGAAGATATTTTTCGTTAGCAGATAGTGATGCACAAGGCAGTGAATATTAATTGTAAAGGAGATTTGACTTTTAAAGATTCACGGGAATACAAGGGATTGAACAACTCAGCTAAGACAAGTTGTGGAAGGTAACACAATTATAATTTTGGGCCGATGCATGATTAAAAGGGATGACGCGATTTTGAAGCCAATATTATATATATATTCCTGAAGGATGGCATTGGCATCATTTCTTGAAGGAGTTGGGTCAACTAGTAACATTGCAATCTATGTGGACAAGGTTGGAAGCATTTAGAGGTGACGACTTAGGAGTAGAGTGGTTAACACTGCTGGGTGCATCATCTTTGTAATCGGTACGCATTTTGGAAGGAAACAATTGTATTATGAGAAGGATGTCTTTACCAGTGCAGGAGCAGTTCGAGTTGCATAGAGAAAGATTGTTGAGGCACTAGAGGGAACTCGACACTTGCTGGAAGTGTTGTTCCAGCACCAATCATCATATAGGTTCTTCATTTTAGATTGTAATCTTGCATATTTTAATAGAACCTGCATTTCTTTATTAAGCTCGACTGTGGAAATGAATCATAGATATGGCAACAAATCCTATGATTGGTACATCTGAATATACATCTCATTGAAGCCATGGAAATGAGAGTTGAAATAGTAGAATTGTAAGTCTTGGCAAAGTGTGATCAGTTTGGAATAATTTGAAGCTTGAAGTTTGCATATAAACTATTTGCCAAAATGCATACTACTGTTTATGTCTGACTCAATCTTATTATGCATTGAAGTTCGTCTCTCCTGAAGGGTAGACAACATTTTAAACACTTGAGTATTCATAATAGCAGTTCAAGGAGTTTTGAGTGTGATTGCAAAGTGTTTGTAAAATTGCTTAAAGTGCTGTAGTTCGTCATTGCATATTGGAGGATGCATCTAAACTGTTTGTAGAAATACCCTTGCTGTAACTTCACATTGATAGGTTGCACTTTGTTGCAATTCACTTACAGTCATTACATGATCTTGAAAATCAGAATAAGCATTGCTTTCGCTTACTAGATAAGTAGTCTTTGCATGTATTTTAATCATCAATTCAAAAATGAGGAAACACTATTCAACTAGAAGGAAGTTGTTACAAACTGTTTGACGAAACTCCTTAGTGGAAAAAGGGGGTTAGTAATTAAAATGAAGATGATGGCAAATAAGAAAAGTGATCTGTTCTCGAAAGAATTCAATTGTACATTCAATGGTAAACAGCTAAGGGACTTGCACAAAGAAAAGGAAGTAGGGAATTGGCTCTATGTAATTGGATTAGAATTGAAGCCCATGAAATTTACCAATAAAGTTCTCTCTAAGTTGGAGGAAATAGACACTTATTTATCCAAAGAAGATCAGGCCGATTGGATGCTTCTGAATTGGGCTTTGCAACCCTCAATGCTCGCTTTGCTCCAGCACAAGTTCATGGAACATCCTTGTGAAAAGGTGAGACTCGTAGTTGCTTCTTGTCTCAGTGAAATCATAAGGATAACAGCTCCTGTAGCACCCTATAATGATGGCATAATAAAGAAGGTTCTACAGCTAATTATGGAGAGTCTGTATGGTTTACATGATGTCAAAGCCCCTACTTTTGGTAAAAGGGCTAAGATTTTAGAAATCATGGCAAAAATCAGACCATTTATCTTTATGTTGGATCTCAAGTGTGATAAATTGATTCTGCAAATGTGTCAATGCTTCTTAACTGAAATTAGGAAGCATCATTCAGACAATGTGAGGGCTTGTATGCAAACTATTATGTCCTTAATCCTAGATGAGGATGATGATAACTACAAATGGTTGCAATCAGACTTGTTAGCCATTTGGAGGAAGGAGCATTGTGTTTCACCCATAGCTTATGCTTTCTCAAAAGGTTTGGTTGAGTAGAAAATTGGGAGGTTCAAGGAACAGATGACAGTTGCAGAGCTAATTTCTTTGGGTATACAGGTCCCAAAATCAACCAAAAAGAGCAAGAACCAAATGAGGCGAGAGGAGATTTGTTTCACTTGCCTGGAACATTGGTCACTTGATCACATATGTGAAGTTAATAAGGAAAAGGAACTATTGCAGCCAAGTAGTGTTGAAAACATACAAACAAATGAAGCTACAAAAATTGAAGAGGATGGCCTAACCGAAGAAGTTAGCCTGTTAGTTTCCCCAAAGATCTCCAAAGAAGTACATGAATCTTCGTGTGATGCGGAATTGCTTAAAGAAGATAACACAACAATAGCCTTAATCATGCATTCAGATAAATCCTACAAAGATTATGAGACATCTACAAAGGAATGCAAGAGTCTCTTGGTGGGCGATTTGGAGATTATGCTTGATAAAGCATATGCGGATATGAATTCTATAAGTGCTCTGTTGGCTGATCTCATTGTTGTGCCACCATTCATGCTTGAAGAGTGCAAAGCAACCAATGAGAAAGAAGATGAGCCCCGGGTACAATAACAAGAAAGGAAAGAAGAATCATTTGATTTTGATTTGCAGCCTACAAGTATTCATGAGGAATACAAAAATCAATTTCCTTTAGGGAGTGAGTCAGATGAGGCTTCACCATCTTTGCAAGAAGATTCACAAGAGGATTCTATGGGAGAGATGAACTTGATTTCCTTTGATGTTGAGCATGAGATTGTTATGGGTAATGATGGTATGGATTCTTTGGGTAATCACAATGCATCTTGTTGACGTGACTTTTATGACTGCACCAATCAGCAGAACAAAGTGGTCCCAAGGCTACTCCGTTCTCTCTTGATCAAAGTATTCTGTGTGCTAAGATTGTGAGATAGATCACACGTTCAACTCCAAGGTTCCGAAATGCTTGGAATGCCCTCAGTAGGTTCGTTGTGAAATGCTGTTTTTACTAGGGGACTTACGCAATTGTTCAGGAAACTTGCAGTAAACAGTAAATAGATGCCTTGAAGGGGATTTTTTTTGTGCGAATGGTTTAGCTTTGAAGCGCTAGTTTTCCTAAAACTAACCGAAAGTGTGCGGAATTAAAATGGGTGCAAGGTTTAGAAGGTCTAAATTCTAACCTAAATGCAAGGGGTGTTAGGCTTAATTTCAATGAACTTCAACCAAACGCTGTCTAGCCTCCTGTTGGACAGCTTCGACAAGGTTAGTGCAATCTTCAAAGGAGAAAAAGGATGTTCAAATCACGATTCAACAATGCAAGTACCATCACAACGATGCATAGCTACACATGAATCTTGACCGAAGTTAAGTATAAAAGTTTTCCAGTTGACCACACAGGACAAACTTACCATTAGTAAGATTGTTAGTGGTATGGACTAAAGAAGCTCACTTACATCAAACATAACCACCCATAATTAACTATTTGCATGAATATTAAGTCCTACTTGAAGTCGAAGGAAGGAGAAACCTCACAAACTACTCACAACAAAAGTGGAGTTCACCATCAATGAAATGCTTTTATTATGATTAGCCTTCGTGACAATTTCTTACAAAAATTCTCAAAGGGAGAATTCCCCTTCTCCTTCAAACAATGCAATGAAAACTATTCTAACTCTTAAAAATGTCTACTCTCTAACTTGATTTGATATCCAACTGACTAAATAGCTAACTAACTAGTGTACAAATGAGGGGACTCCCCTTTATATAGCTGGCCAATCCAATGAATGGTCCAGATCAAAGTAAAATGAACGGCTCAGATTGAGCCACAAAACCCTAGATAAGATTTTCCCTAAAAACCGCTAGAAGGTGGAGGAGTGGCGTCATTAATGAGTACAAAAATAGAAGATTCCTCCTTGACCACTATGGGCAATTAATGCCCACTATCCCTCCAAAAGATTTTCATCCAAGATTCTGTTCCCATTGCCCTTCTCTCTGACTGCGTAAGCTATGAATCGGGCCAGCACTTCGTCAACTTCTTCCTCTGAAATTGCTGGAGTAAGATTGAGCTGATACTCCAGAATAGCTAGCATCTGCTCATGCCAATCACATGACTTCCTCCAGCTCTCAATTGACTCTTGAGTGCTCTGTATGATGGCTGAGAACGTGGAAATGTTCTCGAAGTCAAGCTGAGAAAACCTCCGCATCTCAGAGAAGAAAGGCTGCAACCTTGCCTTTAAACCATCTATCTCTATCTCCTTCGGAGTCAACCTCTTGGCAAATAATGCATCCAACGTGTTGAAGATGCTCTCTTGAATATTCTTCATTGCCCTCCGTATCTTTGAAGACTCAGCTGCTGCCATGTCGAAGAAGCCTTTGCCTGTGAATGCAGCTGAATGCCACCCGAGAAAATCATATCTGTCCCCAGCCTGGATCACCCCTTCATCGACCAGAGTCTGCGTGGGTATGCGCATCAAAGCAGCGAGGCGAGGGATAGTCTTGTCTTGGAATATGCGAGTGTCACCCCAAGCCTGCTCAACGTTCTCCAAGCGTGAGAGGATACCTGAAGCATACTGAAAAGAGGAGACGAGGTCGGCTATGAATTTCTCTACCTCAGCACGAACACCGCCTATCCATTTGTCTCCTTCCTGAATAGCCCTCTTCATTTCCTCGAGTCCACCAATTGACTCTCGTGGCAGCTCAGGTGGAACTTCCACTACTGGTCTCTCTTGAGCACAAGGATGCGATAGATGCTGCACATATCCGACCAATGCCCTATGCTCCTTCTTCAATCTTTTATATTTTTCCTCCTTTCGTACCATCCTATCCTTTAGGGCCTGGAAGGAGTTTTCTGCTTCCTCAACAACTTGAGTCCCAGAAGGACGTCCTAACTCAATGGTGGTGACAGTGTAGTTTTCCGACATTACATCACCCAAGTCACAGTCCTCCCTCGGAACAGCTACATGAAAAGTGCGTGAACCACCCTCCTTAGTTTCCATCCGGGAATACTTTCTGGCTCTCTTCCTCTTGGGTGACTTACTTGTTCTATTCAGGAGTTCCTCCATTTCCACTGCCAGGTCAGCGTCGTCCTGTTGATCTCTCCGTATTGCACGTGGGAGCCAATCACGCTGAGCATCATAAACAATGAGGGTTTGTTCTTCAGTTGCCTCCACTTCACGAACTCCCTCCTGAGCGATATTTGGTTGAGGCTCATTCGTCTCCATATGCTGACTGTCCTCCCTATGAGCTCTATCCTCAGGTTCTATAATATCTTCCTCTTTGAAAGCCGCCCCAAGTGCACGATCAAAGCGGATATCTGTTTCTGTCTCTTCTCCTTCATCTGGCTGATCAACGCCCTCAGGAGCATTGGCGCTCTGACTGTCCACTTCTCTTGGCAACGGTTGGTTGACTTCTCCAACCTCCGGCTCCTCATTCGCTCTACCTCTCTGATTTGCAAACATCGAGACCTCGTGTACACTAGAGGATTGAGCCAGCAACTGAGTGGGTGACGTCTCCTCTGATCTCTCGGGTTTAGGCTGAGTCGGCTCTTCCTGCCGCTGCGGCGCTGAAGCTTGGGCGATTTGCTTCCTCTTCTTTGCTGACACCAGTGGCCTCCGATTGCCCATAAGGTTGTACGAGAGAGCGATAGATCTTCTTTTTAGTCTGTGGACATGTCCGTCCACCCAACTCCTCGTAAAGGTCATGACAGGCATAGACAAGGTGTCTAAGTCTGCAATTTCCGGCTCGACCCAATCCGAAGGTGGGATTGGCGTATTCTTTATTGTCTCATAATCTGGGTGTGTGAGTCTGGCATCTTCTTCAACTTGATCCGGCACTGGGACCACCTCGCATTCTCTGATCAACTTTAGGGGCTATCTGGAGAACGTTCTTCTTCTAATCTCGCCTTCATCTTGCGCATTTGCCCAAAAGTCTTCCAATTGGGTCCTGTGCCTGTACTCTTCACCCTGCACGGTGCCAATCTTTCCTCGAGGATCAAAATCCTGCCGGCTGGTATGGAGCATGAGCTGATAAAGTTGCAGTTCTTCCTCCGCCTCCTTAGCTGCTTGCAATGAAGGGCACTCCTCAAGTGAATTTCCCAAGACGAGAGGAAAGTGCAAACCTCCTTTCTTCTTCCTTCTTATAATCTTGTCATAGGCCACAAGTTGCCTAGACACCTCAAGCATGATCATCCTGTCAGTAGGGTACCTCGGCAGTTGGTAGGCATACGAATGGTGACCTGGTAGCCTCAGATAAGTGAATTTGGGGAATTGGATAAACCAAAACCCATACTCCTCGATGAATTCTTGTGCCTCCTGGGATATCCTCTGCTGCAATCTCCCCTAAAGAGACCTCGTGATGTACATGGTGAAGGCGTCATTCACCCTCTTGAAGTGAGGAGTATTCGTGAGATGCAACTGCCTACAAGATTCATGAATCTTGAACTAGTTGAAGCCACACCCAATTGGTTCCTGATACGCCAGCCCTTTGTACTTAGTCATCCGCGCCAACATGTAGATAACATACGAGCTCATATAGAACATCCTCGTTCTCCTCAGGTTTTTGAACTGCTCATTGATGTTATCGCTTATCATCTGAGCCCAATTCACTTCCACCTTTCCTTCGAGCACCACGCTGATATAGAAAACATCCATGGCTCGAACACATACGCCTGCGGGCTGCCGTTGACCCTACTGAGCATCATGATAATGTCATAGTATTCCTGATTTAGCTCTTCAGAGATGATCTGCTTCGGTAGCTTCGCGCCAGGCGGCTTTGGCTTCCTCATCCAGGTGGTATTGATTCTCTTCATGCACTTATCGAAAGATGTAGTGTACATCTTGTCGGCCTTCTCCTTTGATTTATATAACATCTTGTCTGTGGCCAGGATCTCGAAAGCTTCACCAATTGCATCCGGTGTGAAATTAGCTAACAGCTTGCCCCCCGGAGAAACAATTGTTCGGCTGTCCGACTCGTAATGGTTCGCACACTCCATGATGAGTTCTGAACATCGGACTGCTGGTAGGAAACCAGCTGCAGCGTACAACCCACTCGTCACCATGCTATGTGAGGTAGCCGTCGGAGGATTGCCACCTTGTCCATATATCCTCCTTCTGAAAGTCTCGAGATTGAAGGATCCGAGGTTGGTGTCCGTCAAGTTTCCAAGCTTCGAGACGAACTTCGACTCAGGAATAAAAGATTTCTTCAAACTCTTGATGATCGCCTGCCTGGAAGCATTCTCCTTGCCAGCTTCAGTATTTCTAGCCTTAGCTCCAGCCTTGCTTGTTCCGACAACATCAGCTCTTCGACCCTCAGCCATCTGCAAAACGAAAAAGCAACATTACAATTCAAACTTTTAAAATAAAAACCTCGTGAGATGGCTGGCAAATGGAGTTGGCTGCGAAAAGAAAATAAAATTAATAACTCCAGCAGAAAAACTCCAACTTCAAACCTCGATAAATTTAAACTTCGAAAATTAAAACTCCGAACTTCAGCAATTCGCAGCCACAATAATTTCAACCCTCCGGAAGAAATCAACTTCAGCAACTTCAGAAAATACTTCAAGTTTCAGCAACTTAAGAAATTCACAGCTCAACGAAAACCTTCAGCTCTTCAGCAAAAATCTCAGCTTCGAATCTTGTGAAATGAAAATGAAAATCTTTGAAGCCTTATAATTGACAGCTGGTGCCTGAATTAGCAAATGCCATTAATTCTCTTCGCCATAACTTAGAAATTTTCTGATTTTGAAAGAGAATATTCCCAGTCATCATTCAGTCGTCATAGCAATTTGCTAATCTGGGAGATTCTTTCCTCGATTTAAATTTAAACTTTCCCTCCCGACTGCCAGTTACTTTCAACTGACTGAAGTAATTTCGAGAAACTTTAAAATTCACTTCAGTTTTTAAAAAAAATAATCACTGCTTTTAAAATGGCAATTTAAAATTTAAAATTTAATTGTATTGCCATTTAATTTTATTCGATAAATTAATGTCAGCATTTTAAAATGGCTAGGTGTAATGTCCCCAATTTAGCCCTACGCTCTTCATTTGGATTTAGCCTATTTCTGGAAACTCATAGGCTAAGCAGAAGCTCGAATCAGGGTTTCCAAACTTCTTGGAGGATGTTTTCGTCTTTTTGCGGAGTCTTCTTTTGGAATTGTTGAACTTGGATTGCGGATTCCTTCTGGGTTTTCTGAGAGCTTCGCATTGGTGGTTTCAGTTCGACATTCTGAGCAATTACATGAATTTACTATTTTTAGTAAATTCTATTTTTAGCAGTTGACTTGTTGACTCCTAATCAGTTGGCTCCACTTTGGCAGTCAGTTCAGACGGTATGGTTGAATTTGGCTTCTGATGCGTTTCCATGGTGATATAAGATATTTTATATTATAATGTTATAATTTAACATTATAATTGCTTGTTCTAGCATCATGAATTAATATTGTTTTAAAAGGGGGACATTGAAGGGTATTTTCACATGGAGGAAATATTTTAATATTTCTAAAAGCCAAATATTGCTCAAGAGGAAAAGGGACGCCAACTTTTGGAGAAATGATAATTTTAAATTAAAGAAAAATTGCCTTCATGAAAAAGGACGCCATTTTGAAGGAAGAATGGGTCAAGTCAAAAACCCTAAAAACATCTTGAAGTTAGGGCGCACCTTCTGGAAGCTTCTGGAGGGTCCTCTCAAAATTATAAAAGGGAGCTTTGGGTCCTCATTTTGGCATCTGATGAATTTGCAAAGTTATGCTGCCGGATTGGCTTTGGGATTGCTTCGAGGAATGAATGCCTCCTAGCCTTGGCTCGACTTCTTGCTTGAAAGACAACAACTAGTTGAGAGGTTTAGTTGTAGTTGGTTTCCTTTCATTGTAGTTGGTTCTTCTCACATTCCGTAGTTGAGTTATTGTATTTTCTGTCAATTTTAGAGTTGCTGGTTTGTATGGCTGTAGGTTGTTTTTACTCACAACTCAAGAAACAGAAATAATATTGTTCTGGGTACTGTTCCAATCTATTTTCCTATGTAGGGCGACCATATTTGCAAGTTTCCAGAATTTTATTTGAAGTCTATGAATTATCTAAAGTAAATCACCCTTGCTTGCAGGCAATTTCACTTCGTAAGTGCTTTGGAAGTCGTGCAAAATAAATAGGGGTCTTTGTGAGAAGTTTTTGTGATCCATCTTCATTGTCATCATCATTAGAATGTTTTGCAACTGATTTCAAGTTAAATGAGTGAGTATTGAGAGAGGTATGAGCATTTAAGTGAGTTCTGGAGTTGCTGATTTCACCATTTTAACTGCAGATCTGTCATATCAGACTTAGTAAAATTATTAATAGGGCTGGGATTGTTTATCTTAGTCATATTAATCATTCTGGAGTAGCTCTACATTTCAGCAGTTTGATTATCACTATAATCCATCGTGCTTGTAGGAGATATATTATATTGTAAGGCTGTTAGTAGTACTAACCAGCCAATATTCACATTTGTAAGCTCTTTATTATATTTCCCACATTTCGTGGAAGAGACTGATCCTTGCTCAGTCTATTGCATTTACTTTTAGTTGCTCCGTCATATGATAGCACCTATTCATCTTGGATAGGAGTGCACATACTTGGCGTTGAGCTCCATTTCCAGTATTGTATTTCATGTAATTGCTCCGCCATATGGTCGCCTCATTTCCATTCTAGAATTGGGTAGCACATACTTGGTGTTGAGTTTGCTTTCAGTATATTAGATGGTAGGGATCCTCTGACCACATGCTCGTCGTTCGCCGGCAAATTCTTGGTTAGAGTTTTTGTATAAGCATTTCAATTAAGACCCTCTGACCATATGCTCGCCATCACTTGACGCCATTCTTGGTTAAAGTTACTTCCAGTTGCAGTTCTGATTAATGTACTGACGATCCTCTTGCCATATGACAGCCTCTCTCTTGTTGAGATTGAGTGCGCATTCTTGGCAAAGAGTTATATTGTAACTGCTGGTTGATTTATCTAACCCTAACGGGTGTGTTGCATTTCTGATTGTAATTTGAAAATTGAAAAAATTTGGCTCGGAATATTTCACTAGGTGCAATTTATTTTCCGTCCATAATAAATCCGAAATAAATTCCCACGATTAAAAATCTTCCGAATTTTAAAACTTCATGGGTCCAAATTAAAGGGGAACTTTTATTTAAACTTTGGAAAATGATAATTTAATTTATTTTGCTTAACTTCTCTGACTTAGGCAAATTTCAAATTATTTGCCTAGAGCAAGTTTTAATTTCTTCCAACGCCTTTTAATTTTTTTACGCTTCAATCTCGCCTTAGGAAGACAATTTAAATGCTAGCCCAAGTTTAGGTGCATTTAATACTTTAAGCTTTATTTTAAAATTTGCCTTAGACAAACTTATATCCTCGCACATGAGTTGATCAACCTCATTTAATTGCTATAGTCCAAATTCAAACGCCTCACTCAAAATTTAAAACTCAACCTCTTCTTGCTAAGGCGCATATGAGTTGATCAACTTCAAATTTTATCTTCTCCAAGATGGTGGGGCGCATATTATAGCTTGAAGTTTTATCTTGTGAGTTAGACAAATTTCAATCTCTTAACTCCTCCAGGCATGACGCATGTGGATGTGCTAGCTTTGAATCTCGGACACTTAGCCAACCTTACCTCCCTTCCCCCAGGCGCAAATGAGAGTTGATCTTCAAATTCGAAGCTCTTAGAAAACATCTTCAATTTATTCTTCAGGTTAAAGGGGGGCGCATTCAATGTGGTCTACTTCGAATTTTCAAACTTAGAATATTTCTCCAGCCTTCTCAATGTGAAGCAAGGCGCACCAAATTTCATGACTTAGAATTTTTTTTTTTCAAAGATCCACTCTTCCTTTTCATGGGCGCATACAAGAGGGTTGCCTTCAATATTCATAACTTAGAACATTTCTCAAGTCAAAAGGGGGCGCATATAACACATGGAGCTTTCAATTTATTTGCCTTAGTCAAAATTATTGATGCCATCATCTTCTCTCTAACCCAGGCGCATTCTGGAGGTGCTCCTTCAAATCTTTCACACTTTGAATGTTTCTCAAGTTAAATCTACCCAAGGGCGCATATAGGGGTGTCTGCTTTGAGTTTAATGACTTAGAAACTTTCAGGCTTTAACTTCTTCTTCTAGGCGCAAATAGGAGGTCATGCTTCCACTTTATACCTTGGGCGCAAATAAGAGGGTGGCCTTTGAATTGGTGGTGCAAAGCATAGGCTTTAACTTCTTCTTCTAGGCGCAAATAGGAGGTCATGCTTCCACTTTATACCTTGGGCACAAATAAGAGGGTGGCCTTTGAATTGGTGGCGCAAATCACATGCTGAGCTTTCAGTTTCAACGCTTAGAAATTTTTTTACCTTCCTAACCAATGGCGCATTTGAGAAGGTGGACTTCAAGTTTGGACACTTAGCAAATTTTCAACTCTTGACCCTCTGCTCTTGGGCGCATATGTAAGGGTAAGCTTTCACTTCCACGCCTTAGTCAAAATCCTCTCTTTTGTGCTTTTAAGTGGGGCGCAAATAACATGTTGAGCTTCAAATTTTTATGACTCCAAGTTCAAAGGCGCACTTCAACCTTGGGCTTCCAATTTGTTTTCCTTAGTCAAATTCACCAACCCATCTTCATGGCCTTGGGCGCAAATCCACCCTTGGACTTCAAGTCTTTGACACTTAGAAAAATTTCAATTCTTCAAGCTTGGGCGCATTTGTTTATGCCTCCTTCCGATTTAAAGCACTTAGAATATTTTAAGTTCTTTCTTCAACTTGGTGGGTGCATACAGGAGGGTGAACTTCCATTTTCCAGACTTAGACAAATTTCATGGATCCTCTCATGAGTCAGGGCGCATTAGGTGGTGCCTCCTTCAAGTTTTGGTGCCTTAGAAGAATTTTAATGCTTCTTCTTCTTCAAGGCGCATATGGGGGCCTTATCTTTCAATTTCAAGCCCTTAGTGAAAATCCATCAATTCATTCCCTCAAGTGGGGCGCATTTGACCCATGGAGGTTTCAATTTCGATGCCTTGGTAAAATTTTCATCTGTCTTTAGCCTCTTAAAGCAAGTTTTGGTGCCGGACTTGAAAAATTATCAAACTTGATGTGTTTCGTGCCCTTTGCCAAATTTAGGGTGGTTTTCTCCTGCTAGCCCTAATTTGCCCTGACTTTCTATTTTTAGAAAGTTCCTCAAATTTCGTGCTTTGAATTGACCTTTGACTCCAGAAAGCTTGATTTTGCTTTGTTTCGAACCCCGAGACGTGATTGTGCCGCCGATGCCTGATATTTGCCTGTACCTGCTATTTTTAGCAACTTGCTAAAAATAGCAATTGCTCAGAAATTCTTCAAATTTCACGTGTTGGATGCCAGAAATGTGGTGATCGCGGCTGGGTGTCGCATCTGCCTGACCTTCATGTTTGGCCCTTGAATTTAGGAAACCCTAATTCCTCCATTTTAGCCTGCTAAAAATAGCAAGTGTCTGATTCTCCATTCTCTGCAACTCCATTTGTCTCGAAATTCGCGCCAAGGGGTCCTCATTGCATGTTTGACCTGGTCATACTGAGACTTCGTGAAGACCTGCTATTCTTGGCATGCTTTGAAGTGACTTACTATTTATAGCAGCTGCTTGATTCTGAGACTTCCTTAGCTTCGTTCAAGTTGAAATTTGAATGCTGTGATCCTCGTTGGTAAACTTGCATGTCTGCACTGGCGCCCGAAGTCGACTTTCTATTTATAGCCCGTGTCGGGAACGCCTTACTAAAAATAGTAAGTGCTCCGATTGTCTTCAAATTTGGCTAGCAGACTCCTCGGAAGATGCTAATTATGGTGGGACACTTCAATTTTGGAAATTTCGATGCTTGACACTTCACCTCGGGTCCCGAAGCCCCGAAACCCTAATTCGTCTTGCATGTGCCTCAAACGAGCTCAATTCAATTCCAATTCAGTTGTATGTTATCGTGGTCGCAATTCTGAAGTGCCGGGCAGCTGCTAGAGCGGTACCTGCTAAAAATAGAAAGTGGTTGAAAAGGTGACCGATTGATTGCCGGATGATTTTGCATGTTACACTACTCGGGAGATCTTGAAGAACCCAAAAAAACCCAGAAAAATCATCAACATGCAAGCACTGGCTAAAAATAGCAAGTTTCTGAAAAGTGACCAGTTTCGCTTGCATGTTACACTGTTGCGAAGGTCTTGGAAAACCCAGAAAGAATATGCCGACATGCGTTGAGAAAATCTGCATGCAAACCCTAATATCGGCCTTCGAAGGCTGAGTGTTGAAAGTCATCATCTTGCTTTGCATGTCACATCACTGCGAAGGTCTCGAAAAACCCACAAAGAATCTTTGGACATGCATCTGAAAACTCAACGTGCAAACCATGAAATCTGCACCTGAGGCCGAACTGCTAAAAATAGCAAATCGTCCGTTTCTGCTTAGATTTTGCCAGTGATGAGTTCAAGGTGTTCAGAATGTAATGCAGTTGCCGGAATGTGAAAATCTTGAGAAGATCAGCCCTAAACTGACACTTACTAAAAATAGAAAATTGGCAGAATTCAGTGAAAATTCAGGGGGAGCTTGCCAAAAGGATTCTAACAGCAGTGTTGAGCTCGGAGATTGATCAACCAACGTAGTTTAAGCTCAAAGCAGTCTGAAGACGTAAAACCCTAATTCACTAGAAACACTCTAGACTTAGCCAAAATTCAAACCCAGGTCAAATGGTAAGTACACTAGACAGAAAGAAAAGATCAGACCAGAGAGAGACGGACCAGAAGACCCAAACCAAAAGACCCGAATGAAGCAAAAATTAGGGGGTCCCCATCTGCGATGGGGCGATGTGTGAAAAGGTCACAACACATCTACCAATATGATAGTTGATTCCAATAATGACACCAATCCCACACATGAAGAAAAATTAGAACAAAAGCTTTTGGTGTGGGAAGATTTAGAAGATCATTTGGTGGTGAAGGATGATAAAATTGTTCAAGCTTTGACACGGTTGGAATCTACAACATCTTTTGGGACATCCTATGAGGTACATAGTAGTAGTGCCTTAGATGTTGATGTGTGCGCTGATGATAACACACATGATGCTACTGATCATGAAGTGAGTGATGTTGACTCAACCTCATACTATAGTGCGGATTTAGGGGAAGAGCATGAGGTGGATCAGGAGATGGAGTGTGAGATGATCTACAATCCATTGTTCGAGATAGATGCTACTTGGTCATATGATAATCCGCTCTTTGAGTTAGATGTTGATCACCCTCTTGACCCCAATCATGAGATGAGCATTGATTGTGGCATTTGGGATCCTTCCAGTGCATCGGGATTTCAGACAGGGCCCGCAGAGGAGTTTATTGAGGTGTGCATGGGGAGGAGTGCTCATCACTTCCCTTCTAGTCAACATATAGAAGATTTGTTGATGTGTCAGTGTGGATTGGATCATGACTTATACCATTCACTGTGGGATGGGGAGTTGCCATCTTTAGAAGATGGGACTAGAGGCTACAAGTACACGGCTTTGTTGTTTACAGGGGATTATTTGCAGGGACAACAATCAATTATCCATCATGCTGATATATACCTAACAGGAGTTGCTTCTTCTATGTCACAGAGATTTCATACAGATACATGGTTACAAGGTGACTATGATGTCAGTAGGCATGATGGCTTGGTTAGCTATCACATCCATAAGGGTTTAGTAGAGGATAGAGAGAGATTTGGTATAACAGATGCTTCTAGATGTTCTTATCTCCGCATGACAAATGGATGTGAGTTCAGATTCTATTGGGATCCAGGTGGTGACAGTTTTGGCACTAAGCATTGGATGGGTCCTATTGGGTTACTTCACCACTTTCAGCATGGTGAAGTTGGAGATAGTAGAGCACAATGTAAGTCTGAGGATGTCAAATACAACAGACTTCCAATCTGGGTTTGGGATCTAGGGATAGCTCGCATAGTTATGCTTATGTTGGTGCTATAGGAGTCAAATAGAGATGCATGGGACATTTCACAGTTCTTTTTGTGGGCCTTCCGAGGAGTTGGGTTTCTTGGCAGTAGAGATTGCTTAGGGACAAGCAATTTTAGGGAGGGCCGACCGTAATGTCCCCAATTTCGTGAGCATCAGAATTCGGTGGATTTAGCCTATTCCTGGCCCTCGTAGGCTAATATGTCTAGTAAGAGGGTCCTGGTGGCAGTTGGACAAGGGTTACTATTTTTAGACTGGCATTTGGTCACATGGGGGAAGTAACAAAGTTAACTCTTGCTTCAAACGGCTCATTAAGTGGACAATTATTCCAGGAGTTATTTATTTTTAAAGTGACTAAGGAATTATTTAAATATTTAAATGTTATTATAAAGTTATAATGTAACTTTATAAAAATAAAGTCACTTTAATTTTATAAAGTGACTCAAATAAAACATTATATCTTAAAGTCACTAAAATAAAAGTTAAGTGAGAAATATATCTTTATCCCACATTGGCTGGAAAAGTGTGAGATCCCTCCCAGAAAAGATATAAAAGGATCTTCAGGGCTCATTTATGGACATGCTTGGTTTATGCTTGGTTATTACTTTCTTTTGGAGAATTCAGGGAAGCTTTGGCTTTCAGTAGGTTTGATGACGAAATCCCTCGAGCTTGAAGGTAGTGGACGGAAACCCATTGTCTATTGGAGATATCAATCAGGTGTCTCACTTTGTGCTTCAGATTCATACTTTTGGTTATCCAATCCGACTGTAAGTTTCTGTGAATACGATTGGATATTTTCTGTTGTTATTTTACTAAAGATTTGAAGGTTTTGAAGGCAATAAACATTATTTAATTTTCAGATCTTATTTCTAAACTGAGATTATATGATTTACATTGAAATCTGTTCCAATTTATGGGATAAATAGAAATCTGGTTGCATGCAAATTATTTGTTAAATTTTCTGTGTAAATTGGGAAAAAATTGGGGCAAACATCCATAGGGGTTGCTACACAATTCATGTTGTTGTAAGCAGTGCTAGGGAGTAGAAGGTGCACATATTCATAGTTGTAGTATATACAGTTGACATCGTTGAAATAATGTATTCTAGTGTGTGAAATATATGCATATGTAATTTCTTAAAGTGTAATTAGCTGGCTTAGGAAAATGACAAACGAAATAGAGATGAGGAAGTTAGACATTGACTATACACTATGAATTCCAATTTGTCTATGCTTAGGAGATGTGATGAGTTATGAGAGAGTGTGCGAGCAAGTGAATTAGTAATGCAGTATCTTATCATTATGAAATTCCTCATGTTGCTCTGGATTTGTCTATGATTGTTGGCTTTGTGAGTTTCTCGGTATTGATGCCAGATGTTTCTTTGTTGTTTATGCTATCTTTTGTTCTTTCATATTCTAATAATATATAAAGTATTAAGAAGTGGAAATTACACACCTTTTTTTATGTGGTTCCATTGTTTGGTTCTGTTGCATTTGATCATTTCAAATATATGTTTGGAATAGAGTTACCGATGATTCTGTTTCCAGTTAGCCATTACAAGAGCCAATGGAAGAATTAAGATGGCTTCCAAGCCAGTGAGAAGTGGAATCCTAGTTCAGTTTAATGGTTAAGGAGTTTGCAGCATATAAGGCTGGGAAGATCATAAAGGATGTAAAAAAATTTAGATTTCATTATGTACACAGTGTGATATGTGATTTTTTTGGGTGAAATCCCTGTAATTTTGGCAGGATTAGAAGAGTTGCATTTTTCTTCATGTGGAAAGACAATTGTATGGACAAAAGATTGGTGAAATCCCTCCAATTCAACCAAGCTTGAACAGTTATGTAACTGAGTTTTTTGTGTAAGATTACAAATCATTTGAAGCATTGTACTACTGGTTTCTTGCAGGATACATTGACAAATTTCTGCAGATATTAGTGTTGTTGATCAAGATATTGGCTGTAAAAAATGGAGTTGTACATTTTCCTGAAGCAATGGAGTAAGTAGGTTTAACAGAAGAGGAATGGGGTGTTATTGACTACTAGAAGGAAGAGGGTTGTGTGGAAGTTAGTAAAGAATGTTTGGCAAGAGAGTGAAGAGGAAGGCAGATCCACCTGTGAATTTGTTCAAAAAAGATTAAATAGGGTTATGATGGTTGTGTAGGGAAGTAGCCATTAGGTTGCAAGAGCTGTGAAAAGATTGCAAGATTGTTGGTAAACATAGGAAAACAGTAGTAGAGAGTAAAAAAGATAAGAAAAGAGAAAGGGAAGAGAGAAAGAAAGAAATAATAGTAGTGAAGATAGAGCATTGCAAAAAAAGAGGATTCATAGAGAAGAGGAGTGAAGAATAGTAGATAAAGTATAGAGCAGAGAAAATGTAAAAGGTAGCAGGAGGAAAATTTGCATGAACCAGCTGAAAGACAGAGAATAAGTCAAGAATTGTTAGGAGATTGGAAGAGTGCTCCTAGTCAACATCTACTTGGGAGGTTTAAATTCAGCTTAGAAGTGTAATAAAAGATCCCAGTGAATTGTTATCAAAGGCATTGTCCTCGACACTGTTTGGAGAAAGTGAAGGTGAATAGAGTCGCTTTCACTTTAATAGATGTACATTAAAGAAGATAAAAAATAAATTCCAGTCAAGCATTGCAAAAATATTTTAGTAAATTTCTCAAGTTGAGATTTTAGATGATTACAATCCAAATTTTGAGAAGTTGAATAAAGATTTGCAAAGTGTAGGAGTTCAGACATCTTTTGAAAGAGGTGAACAACACTGAAGTGTGTTAGCATTTTAATTTGTGTCTTGCAAGACAACACAAAATGGAATGACAAATCTGGTAGAACTTTTCTTCAAATTGTAACGGGAAGCTCCTTGAGGCCTAACTAAATCTGAAAGCAACCCTAGACAATAATTATAAATAGAATTTACAAGTATGCACACTATAATAGGTTTCAATGGGTGGATTTGCATGAATGGAAATCAGTAAGTGCCTATGTTTTTGCCCCTTATGCATGTGCTAGACTATTAACAGTCAAGCCTTGCAGATGAAATTTTCAGATATTAACAAAAACAAATAATTCAAGCATGAATGAACACAACTTATTATTGGCTAAGGTAGAGACTATTATTTCTTTGTAAACAAGGATTTGAAGGAAAAATAGATTGAACAACACACAATTCCAATAAATAAATGACTAAAGTACATTCAAAGCTATAATTATGAATAGATAGATGTTGCCAATACAAAATTTGACTTGATGTAGTCTACATTCAATTCACTTAGAGCAATTACAATCACACATGATAACTTCAACTTGAATGATGATCTTTGTAGCATAAGTGCAGCTTTGACTATCACTAAGAGTTTATGTGCTCAAAGAATTTGTTTATAGGTTACAAATAAAGAGATTTTATGGATTCAATAATAATACCAAAACATCCTAGCAAGTATTGCTTTAAAGTAAACCTGTCCTTTAGTTGCAAGAAAAGTGGAAAGAAAAATACTTTAAAGAAAATCTATGCTAAAACAATTAATTAAATACAAAGGCCTAACATAGGGCTCATATCCACTACTTGAAAATAGAACACTAAGATAGCCATTGCTGGATACAGCTGCCAGTAAAAATAGAAATTTGCACATAACTGACCTTTATGGTTCTAGAAAAAGCCTTTCGCATCGAAATTGGTGGATCCTCTGGGACGTTTTTGAAGTATGTTGAAACCTTGATCCCCTTTGGTTTTACAAGTTGTAGCAGCTCCTTTCTTCTCATCCTTACTAACGTCCTCCTCATGACTGCTCCTCTTCTTTGCACAATCTCCATGACAGCAAGCCTTGCCTAAAGGGCTCTCAAATGTTAGCAAGGTTTGCAACATGTGAAAGTCTTCTCGCTCTATTGTTTCTTGCTCCTCTTCTTTGTTTGTGGCCTGTGGGCAACTACTTCTTAGAATCACTTGCAATGCAAAACAGGCATAGATGCACTCTGTTATGGAAGTGACTCAACTCTCACTCATCTGACTCAGTTGCTACTTTGATATTAGTTGTTGCAAACTACAAGTGGATCGAATAAATAGTTGGCTAATAATTGCCTAGAGTAACACAATGAAAGCACAAGAACAAGGAAGAACAATGAAGAATTAGGAAAACACATATTATATGTTATTTGCTGAAGAATTGTACCTCCTATGGGCCACTCCAAAATTTGTTGGAACCCAAGCTATGCTAGCTAGCCCAATGAATATTCAACTCACTTGCAGTGACTGCAATACAATATAACCTCTTTTACAAGCCCAACTGTGTCTATTAACCGATCTCTTCTCACCCTTAGCTCCAACTCTCACATTTGCAATACGTCAGTTTGACTTCGATGAAGACTTAACAGCCAAGGCTTCAATAATAGTCATCCAGGTAAGAACAAGTAATCAATGGATACATATACTCAATGAATCTACAAAATGATGCCATTTGAAGTATACTTTTTGTTTTTTTATAATTCAGTTGTGGGTTTCATATGTGCCCACACCCATTGAAGAAAAACACATACATTGTTGGCGTAACAACTAACACCTCTGGAGTAAGAGTTGTTACGAACAGCCTATGTACACTACGCAATGAGTGCTCTTCAAATTAGGAGGGGAAGCTCCCTCGTTGTGCTTTACAAAAATACCTGCAAAGGGAAATATACTAAACTAATTCCTGTCTTTTTGTTTCAGCTGTAGAGGTACAAGGCTTTCTTGAAAACTATATACGTTGCAGCTGAGAATTTTCTCTGGTTTCGCAAATTCACTAACTACAACTAAATTTAATAACTTAAATTCTATCCAGTTCCCTCAAGAAAACAGAGCATGAGAAAACGGAGCAAGGTTATGACTATCAGACGATAAACGTGTTTAGATTCTCTACTTGAAGGCAAGGTGGCGCAACTATTATCTCAATCTGAACAAGTCTATTGGCACAAAACAGATTTAAGAATTTACCATGATAATCTTATGAAACCCTATGTGGCATAACGCTTGATCATAATAGTAAAGACTCGCAAAACAGATTTATCATCACAATCTTATGAAACCCTATGTGGCATAACACTCGATTAAAATGATAAAAGATTCACAAAACAGATTTATCTAAACTAAGGGAAGTATTTACCATGACAACCTTATGGAACCCTATGTGGCATAACACTTGATCATAACAGTAAAGACTTCTCAAAACAGATTTATCATCACAATCTCACGAAACCCTATGTGGCATAACGCTTGATCAATAATGACAAAAGATTCACAAGACAGATTTATCTAAACTATGGAAAGAATCCACTATCACAATTGCATGAAACCCTATGTGGCATAACAATTAACTGTAATAGCAAAGACGCATGAACAAATACCAAAAGAGCAATATTGAGGGCAAGGTAGGCGCAGCATATATTTCTCTCTCAAGCAAAAGTTATTTACAAATGAGCAAAGCTCTTATTTATATACATCAAGGTGTAGGGAACCCTAAAATCACCTTGTGTTAACTACAGCCTCGCAAATGCATGCAAGATTAATTATTAAACCCTAATGAAGTAAACTATACAGTTAACTCGAAAGCTACCATCGAGTTAACGGTACAAATAACCTAAATGGACCATGTGCAAGCATGCACGTCCTTATTTAAAGCAAAGTTAACTGGACACTACCTTCAGTTAACTGGAAACCCTAACCCTAACTCCTGTGTTGATAATTCCAAGGATGAGATAAGCATGTGTTAAGTCAGCAAGTAAACTTAAGACTGAAAGTCGAGTTAACTGCTGTTCAGGACTCAACCCTCGAAATTAACTGCAGGTTCCAACTGGCAGATCACTCCATGTCAACTCGGTCTAACACTTCGACCAAGAACTCATCGATCTCTCTGTCATCTGGCACTTTAACGCTGCTCAAAACAACAGTCTGTTTCTTTAGTTCTCTGCCACTTTCCGTAATTGTGTGCATACCATCTTTACATTCTTCAGTCGCCCTTCTGAAACTGGCTGCAATCATTGAAATATTTTCTAATTTGGGCGCCATAGGTTCACCTTCAAGGCTGTCACGAATCAGCTTCTCGAACTCTGCTTGAAATTTATCCAATTCAACATACGTGCCATCTTCCAGAAGATAATGGCATGGAATCTGAACAACGAAACCGCTGATAAGTGCAAGTACTCCAACCACATCATCCTTGAGTGAAAACAACTTAGTAGAGATCTTCTCACATATTTCCATTCTGAGAAGGTGCTGCTCTCTCCAAGTAAAGACTTTCTCCTGATCCTCATCGATCTCCAAGGCATCGTATGCAACTGACAACTGAGATACCAGAACACGATCTTTTTCCAAATTCTCTGCAACCGCAATCTCAAGTGACTGAACACCCTGACGAACCTTATGCGCATCACTTCTCAACTGATACAAATCTGCAAGAAGACGCCGACCAGCAGCAACTAAACTATCAATCCAGTTGTCCAAAAGTCTGCCATGACTAACCAACTGATCTAGTTTCCGTTGTTCTGCAGGTGTACTCTGAGGAAGAACAGATGCTCTATTCGGATTTCCATGAACAAGATCAGAAATATATTGGCGAAGTTGACTATTTTCAGCCTTGAGTAAGGCTTTATCCTCTCCATCCTTCGTGATTCGCTCTTCAAGATTATTAGTGACAATCTTAAGAAGAGTCACATCTGTCTCTCTAGTGGTCCTGCCAAGATTAGCCTTAGTAAATGTAACACGTCACCAACTTTGACTTCATCTAAGCTTTTACCCTCTGGAGGAACGGCAACTTCAATAACAATCTCTGATTCTGGAGTCTTCTCGATATGCACCTGTTTCTTGATCTTCTTGTTCGACCTTCTCTGATAAGGTTCACCGAACTCAGATAAATCAAGGTTGTACGAAGGTTCACGCCTCTGTCTTCCCAAAGACTTTTCGAGCCAACAAGATTGAACAATATTTTCAATTCTAGGAGAAACTGTCCCTGATGTATCAACCTGTGGTGGTTCAGTTGTCTCCGATCCTGCTTGAATTGGTGTCTCAGGCTCAGAATCTATGTCAATAGGTTGTATGTGAGGCGGACTAGGAGGTGAAACATGAGGCTCAGCCTGAATGACTGTCTCTATTGGAACCTCAGGAACACGTTCAACCTGTTTCTGCTTCCTCTTATCAGTAGCTCTTTTCCCCGTGTTTCCACTGAGTTTAACCCCTTCAGGAGGTATTATAATGGCTTTGACTCTGGGTCTTGCTCTAGAAGTAGAAGGCAACGAAGAGAAATCCTTTGGCGGCTCTGCTACAGGAACTGACTTTCGTGTCCGTTTGCTCTCCAAGAACAACCTACTAGTCTTGATAACTGATCTGGAAACCTCTTCGATAGAAATATTCTCCTTAGCATACCAATCTAGTGAGCGAAGTGGCTGCCGAGCAACTTGATCCTTGACATATGAATTGAGAAGAACTTCTCCATCATCATCCGATAGACCATCAACATCTTCTGATAAGTAATCAAAGAGCTGACCGATAGTGAGTCTACAATAGTGACGACGACGAACCTCGAATTCATCTTCACAATTAGCCCAGAAATCTTCAAGTGCTGGCGTATGTGCAATCCCTCGCTCTAACCGATCTGCATAATGACCGAGAGGATCATAGGAACGCCTCTCAGTATAAGACTTGAGTTTGAACCTTTCTATCTCAGTAGACATAAACCTGGCATCTGTTGCCGCATTGCATGTGAAAATTCCCAATGTGAATGGAAAATTAGCTGCAGTCTTATGACGACTACGAAGAAAGAAATGAACATGTTGCATCTGTCTGAGGAACTCCATGAAGATGAGATTATCTGAAGGGTACCTCGGTAACATCAGGGGCTCTCCAACATATCCATAAACCCGGATGTATGTGAAAGTAGGGAACTGGATAAACCAATCCGCCCAAGTCTCCATCGCTGATTTAGCCTCGGCAGAAATACGAATGTGCATCTCGTCATCAAGATCTCTAACGGTTCTCATAGAAAAGTGATCATTCACTGCTCGGAAGTCTTGCTCGGATTGAGAAAACTCCAACTGAGGATAATACTCATGAACACGCTGAACACCGAGAGTGCCATTAGTTTTCAGATGCCTGTAGCTACCTTGAAATGCAACCAAGTAAACCAAATAGGATATCATATGAAACTCATGATACTTGAGAAAGTTAGTAATTTGCCGATGTAAGCAATCACTAATCAACATAGCCTAGTCAAAATGCTCTGTGTCATCAAGAATTCTGGTAATCAGGTAAAACATCCAAGAACGGAAAGTGCTAGCGTCTGATTGACCAGTAACTCGGTTGAGTAAAGTTATCAAAACAGCAACTTCCTCTTTGAATTCGCCACGACCAACCTTCTTAGGCATGTTAGTTTTCTGAACTGTCAGCCATTTCTGAGCCACCTTCCTCTGCGAACGTTGATGATCAGCATCCCATATCTTCTCACAAGCCTCCAGAACCACAGTAAAGTTATCTGAACGAGGAGGAATAGCAAAACATTTTTCTATGTCCTTCGATTTGAGACTGCAAACAACTCTCCCATCAATTGATCTGATTTGTCGTGAAGACGAGTCATAATGCTTAATGCAAGCAAGTACGAGCTCAAGATCGAAAATAGTAACAGGAATAGATGCCACTGCCAGCAACCCTGAACGCTCAAGATTCCTCAACGAATTGCTGCTGACATTCTCCAAACTGCTCAGATTCACCACTGGATAAACATGATTCAGATCCGTATTTGACGTTTTGATGAAATTATGTGTAAGAGCCGATTTGACCTTGTAATCAATGAGATTGAACTGCATTTTGAAAATGATGACTTTTGACTGTAAAGTCGAATATACTTGAAGAACTTTCTGAAAACCTCTGAACAAAGCTAAAAATAGCCTCTGACGAAAGAAATTTTCGAAGTTTTTCTGGAACATGGGTTTTGTGCACAACTGAATTCTGAACAAACCCAGATAGCTGAATTCTCGAAAAAATGTGTTTTAAGCCCACATGCAAAGAAATTCTCGGAAAAAAGCACAGAGCTTTAGAATGAAGACTACGGGGCAATTTTCTCGAAAAAATCTAAGACATGGGTCTTGCTACAAACGCTGAAATATGAGAACCCAGATGATCAGATTCTGAATATGTGTTGAATTTCTTTGACATGCGAAGAAAGTACCTAAGGTGAGAAATAGAAGAAATAAGATAGAAGATAGAAAGTTTTGCTTGTCTGCTTCTGAAAAATCTGCCAACTTCTTCTCTGGAACTTGATGAAACCTGCATGCAAAGAGAAAATAAAGTCTAGAATCGCCTTCCTCTGAACAATCTGAACTCGTTGCTTCGAAGAACACTAAATTCGGACACCTGTAGCACCTTTAGCTTGCTGGTCGCTCAAGAAGAATATGAACTTCAGAGCAAAAGATGATGAAATAATGGACGCCATGGCTGAAATATATAGATTTTCATCTTTGAAAATTCGCACTAAGCAAGGAAACCATGAAAAGTGCGCTTGGCTTCTGATTGGACCTCATTTAAGTTAACTGAAACTCAGATATGCTAATTAAAGCACCATGCATTAGGGTTTGCCTTTCAAGTCTTCAGTTAACAACTTCATATGACTTTGACTTCAGTTAGCAACCTATAATAAATTCGCCATCTTCACACTTGCTTTAAATTCACAAATTTGAACTTAAGCGCCCCCTCTTGATAACTAAAGTTGGCCATAAAGAATTCGCCATATTTCATGCAATAAATATTCTAAAAATAGGGACCCTTTCATGACTTCAGTTGGCCTTCAAGAATGCGCCAACTTCACATGCTTTAATCAATAAAATCTAAATATAACAACCCTTTTGGAACTAAAGTCTCCACTCTTTGAAAAATGCGTAGCTTCATTAATTCATGCTTCATCATTCAAACCTAAATATGGCGACCCTTTTCATAACTGAAGTTACACTCCATGCGCCATACTTCACAAATTAATGCTTCATCAAGATATGGCGTCTTTTCTTGAACTCCAGTTGACATTCAATGAAACGCCATCTTCACTAACACTTCACAATTGCAACCAAATTCGCCATGCATGTGAACTCCAGTTGACATTCACTGATAATCTTCAGTTAAGTGGACATGCAATCAAGTTAGCTCAACATGCAAGATAGTTAACTGAACATGCAAACTAAAAGATCACTCCACATGCCAATATACGAACTGAAGATGACAACCCAGAAATCGTTTAGTCTAACTGAAGTCAGAACTCCAGTTAAGGCGTCCATTCAACTCGCTTTCGAAAATCCAACTTTGAACTCTCAAACGAATTCCAGACTTAGCCAAATTTCATGAAAATTTAAGCTAAAACCTCTGCCGGGACCTCTGTTCATCTTCTGACACTGGTTGACTGACTTTTCCGATTGGCTGACTGACAGGTGCATTGCAGAGCTCAGTAAGAACTGATCAAAAGATATCTTGAGACTGCACGTCATAAAACTGACATTTAAAGGTTCAAAAATCCAAGCGCCTTTTTCAAAAGCTGCGCTTTTCCTCAGACTTAGTCAAATTTCTGCATTTCGTACGAAGGGAAAAATAATTCCTTCATAACTTTCATTTTATCAACTTTCAGGACTGGATCTCAGGTTCACTGCAGAGCTGACTTCATTCCGGATGACAGCTGCAAAGGCACATTTCTCCAGAAAACATCATCTGAAGGGTGAAAAAGAAGGGCGCCTTTTTGAGAAACTGCTCTTTCATTCCAGACTTAAGCCATTTCCGGAACTGGCTAGAATAATATAAAAATTCCGACTGCAAGCTGCTGAGTCATCCTCTGAATTGACGGAGAAAGGCAACGGAAAGCTGAACGTAACACAGACACATTGAATATTTGAAACCATAAAAAAGAAAGCATTAAAGGCCTGAAAAGCTTAGGCGCCTTTCTCAAATGGTGCTCTTTTGCTTTTTCCTCTGATATTCTGACTAAGATTTAACCCTATGTTTGACCTCAGGTTCAAGTACTTCAGCAACTCAGATTCACCCACTGACGGATGCGTCGCGAAGCTTGAACAAAAGTGAGACAAACATCTTGGACGACATTTAGCCAAAATCTTTCATTTGGCACCTCAAAAAGATGGGCGCCATTTCCAAAAGCTGCGCTTTTTACCAGTGTTAGTCAATTTTCACTTCGCCTCGTTTTGCGCTGTATCCACCACAACTTGCTCGAAACAGGTCCGTTTGACAGGCTTGATAGCTCACTGCGAAGCTGACGTGATGCCAGACGAATGTCTGCTGGAGGTGACAAACCCTAAAAATAGGATCTGAGCCCCTAAAAGATAGGGCGCCTATTTGAGAACGTGCTCCCTTCTCCAGAGATAGAAAATTTTGATGTTTTTCGTTCAAATTCTCATTTTCCTTAAATCTCTTCAGTAACAGACTGACATGATACTGACACCAACTCCATATTTAAAAACCCCAAAAACGACCACCTGACAACACTTTAACAGGATTAAGACTCAATTAAGCAAAATGCCTTAGTGAAGCAAAAATTTTGGTTTTGGGTACAACATACATAAAGGCTTAAAGCCAATTTAAAAAAAACATAGCTTATAAGCTATCACTATATGGCACAAACAAAACACATGCATAACCTTATGAAACCAAAACATAAACCCAAAATCTAACAAAAAAGGTGCAAGTGCAGCTATAGTATCTCCATCTCTTTTCATAACCATTACATTGGGCTCAACAAAAGCTCATTCAATATTTATTGAAATTACCCTCACTTGAAAGGTATGTTCCATGGAGTCTCCAAATGAGGGGATGTGGGGATGGGTACCAAAGGCCTAGATTTGGGGATGATGGGGGAAAGTGGGCAGGGGTCTAGGGGTAGAGCCCCAAGCAAGGTCGAGGGGTAGTTCCCTCAATGGCGGTATAGGGGTAGTGCCATTTTCACAATTAAGACCTTCAAAACCACACAAACCTTCATGGCGCATGCCATTTTCTCAATTTTATCAATATATTTTTTGCAGCATCAAGTGCTTACAATTTTTTAATCAAATCTTCATTCTTCAAAAAACTGAATATGAAGCTAAAGAATCTAACTAGTCTAAATTATGAGATATATGCAATTTTTCAATATTCTATAGACTTGGCACTTGCTTTTTGCTTACTCTTGTTCTCACTCTTCCTAATGCTTGCACTCAACTGATGAAGACTTGGAAAATGCTCACTTTTTCTATCATAATTCTCTCATTCTTATAGCCTTTCTCACTTTGTTATGATTTCTTAGGGTGTGGGTGGGGCCCACAAACCATTAGGGTTAGGGTTATTGACACAAACATCAAAAAAACTTTTAAAAATGCACATTTTGAGCTGAATGACATGGTAGACGCTTGAGTGTTTTTGATGCATTCAAGAGATGTGATTGAGTCCCCTGATGGTCCTAGGGATGTCTTAGAAACGTCCCCTCTAAGGGAGACATCCCAAGGATGTATCTTGATAGGTGTTGGTGGTGGGGTAGTGAGGGGTTGTTTCCTAGGAGTCCTTGCATCCTAGGGACATCCCCATGTTCAAAATTATTGTATTTTCAAGGGGGCTATGTCCTTATGGAAAATTTATTGAAAGCGAAGGTAGAATAAAATGTCTTTAAAGCACTAAGTAGTCATTTCGTTGATTGATTCTAAGGTTGTCTATATATGACACCATATCTTGACCAAAACCAACATTATCATCGTAGTTAAAAAACAAAGAATTGTGAGTAAAATATATTGAACCATCTAGAAGTTTAATGTGACCAACTTTACCACCTAGCAATGCATCTTCCTAGTTTAAAATTGACTCACATATAGTTCCTGTGAAGTAGTGGATAAAGCATGAAGTACCCATTCATTCACCACAAGATTTGCTACATGCTTGTCAAGTTTAGAGGCAAAATCTTTCACTATTGACACCTTAGTGCACTTGGCACCAATGTTTTGTAACTTGTTCTTTGACAAAAGCCATGGAAGAATAATCTCTTATTTGAAAAAAATGTTTCAACTCGAGATTAGACATAGAACTACAATACGAAATATGTCATTCATGCTTTTCTTGTAGAATGCAAGAAAAATAATAGAGACCCTCCACAAAGCTATGCTATGAAAGAACTCTACACAACTTAGATTAAACGACTAATATTGATATGAAGGAAAATATTTGATTCATCAAATTAAATAATCGCTTCACACAATCCCCTATAACGGCTGCATTGTTATCTCACTTGTAGCAAGAGGTCTACATGCAAGGCGATGCATGGAGTACAAACCATAGCAGCAAAAATATTCTGGGGAAAAAAGGCAAACCAAAAGTATAAGATTTTTTAAAAAAAATTGGAAAAAATCTGATTTAAAAAAAAATGTAAAAATTTGTAGAACAAGAGATAAAAACTTTTTTTTTTGAAATTGAAAGGCATTTCCATAGCATAGAGATAAAGAGAGCAAATAAAATAAAGAGTTTAACTAATGAATTGTAAAAAATAGATTTTTGTAGTTTATATTCATATCCTTGATTACATTGCATTGCTCATCTTTCAAACTCAAGCATTACTTCGCATTGCATGACTAATAACTAGATGCCGATAGATGACAAAAGTTCAATTACAATATAGTTTTTACAAAGTCAACCTAAGCAGTTATGCAATTACTTCACATTGCATAACTAATAACTAGGAGCAGCTGCCAATTGCATTTGCTTGTCATGGCATTCCATGAGACCACATTTCTTTGAGGCATTTTTTGAAACAGTTCATTGCCTTGTCTATGCTACCACATTTTTCATACATGTTTGCAATGTCCCTAATTGGGAATACCCTAAATTTTCCCTAAATCCTTAATTTCTAATTAAACAAATGGGTTAGAGAATACCTTTCATTTGATTGAAGCCCTGCACACAAATTAGAAAACCATTTACCACAATCACACTGATTAGCAGATTACAACCATTTACCACAATAATACTAATTAGCTGATTATCATAATTAAATATTAGTAAACTCAAGGCCGGATTACTAATCCAATCACAAAGCATCTAATATCCTTGGAAGGTTTGATTCACCATGATGGAGTGTTGATGCGTGTTTTATGACACAACAAACATTCTAGAATAAAGTGTCAAAGACGCTCTATTCTCTCTTGAAAAACTACCTCCTATGCTAAGATTGCAAGTAAGGTCATAGGGTAATTCCAATGTTTAAGATGAATGCAGGTAAGCTCTGTGGTATGGATGTGATTTGCTGTGGGCACAATTGAGATTTACTTTTGCAAGTCATTCGAAAAGCGGAAACATAAATGCAGTATCATTTTGGATTTTATGATTTTTAAAAAAAAGTGAAAAAGAGTAAGGGTTTTAGAGATCCTACGCTATTCCTAAGAAATCAAGAGAAGACGAGGATTAAATGAAACCAAATAAACAATGCTCTGCTTCGCCACGTTAAACGACAACTACATAGAGCAAGTGCAATCTTCTGGGAATGTGCTTATGATTTTCACGTAATGAATAGTTACCATCAAATCGAACAATAATTATTCAAACAGAAGTTAAGCATCCACGATAAAGCTTAGTCTAACTTTACACATTGGGTGAAAAGCATCCACTCAAAGAAAGTATGAGCTCGGTTTCACTAATCTTCGTTATCAATCTATCATTCTTCTAACATACATTTTAATTCAAATTTACTAAGAGAGAAAGAAAATATGCGACCATGCAACCATTCGACAATCAAGTATTCAATGCACCTCATGCATTTGAACTTTATTATCAAAGTAGTATTTTCACAACAATCTCATAAAAACTCTCTCTTTATTTTCTACAATCTAACTATCTTGAATCTGCTCTAACTTCTTAATCTCCTCTATCTGATCTTCTAATCTTCTGTAATGTTCCCTTTTTGAACGGAGATCTAGAGTTAACCAGATTTACCAAAGGTTTCATAACATAAGAAATTTTAATCAGATTAATTATTTAATAATATACTGAAACAATATTATAAACATTTACTTGAAGCATTGTTCCTTAGAGAGTCTATGTTATCTAACACTAATTCCATAATTTGCTTGATTAAATTGGTAAAATGCAAAGTATCCCAGACTATCCTCTATTCTCCTCTAATCCACAGAGGGGTAGGAGTGGACCACGCACAAGGAGGCCCTTAGCGCCTCTCTTCTCAGCCCAAAGGTAGTTGACAAGCGTCTGTTGTACTGACCCCTTTGGCTCCCCCGGGTAGACCCGCAGTCATCCAGGAAAGTGGTTTACTTCGAAGAGATCCTAGTACCTGCTCTCCTTCATGGGCGTCCAAACCTCCCTTCCTATGAATTGTAGGAAAAAGGGCATAGTTTGATGATTCATTCCCCTTAATAAGAAATATCACTGAATTATGTTTATTGAATTATGTTAAGTGCTAATGCCATTACAATTTGAGAAATTCGTATTCAATACTAGCTGTGCTGGCATATCAATTCTTTGTTATTATATTAACAGTGATCAAATAACAAGACTAGGTAAGGCGTCACATACCAGATTTTCGTTCAGCTACTTCGGCCTCCACAGTAAGAAGATGAGTATCTTGTTTCAGATGTTTCTTTTCAAATTCGTGTCTCTATATCGTGCTATCTCCAGACGCGATAATTTTCACCCGAATCTTTTCCCCGTTCTCAACACCACGCCGCATTTTAAAGAGGACGGATAGAGCTTAAAACGAAGTGTTTGCTCGCCTGAGAATCGTGTTCTTTCAGAGAAGCACGTCCGAGAATGCATGACGCTTCAAGAGGTCGTTTTAGGGTTTTCGCGTGTAACATGCCGTTTCAGGAATTCTTTAATCATCGGACTTCCTTGTAATAATATAACCATTAAATTTAAATAAAATCTTCATGCGTCATTTTACCCATTAAAATCTTTCAAAGTTAAATAAGGGCAATCAAATATTATTTTAAATAGTTTGATTATTTTTTAAATGAATATTAAACTTATGTAATTTATTTATTATTATTATTTTTTCTTTATTTGTTTATTTGTAACTTAATAATGTTACAATATTTCCTTGCCTTGGTAAAAAATGACTCTTTTATTATATTTGTACAAAGATAAAATAAGGGTTATTACAATCCACCCTCCCTAAGTTTGCTTGTCCCCAAGCAATTTTAGGTTTGGATGATCCAAGATTCCTGATTTTTCCCAAGTAGTGTCTTCAGTGGGTAAACCCTTCCATTTGACTAAATACTCCTGGAAAGATCTGCTTCTTAGTCTTTTTTCGCGCATATCCAAGATGAGTTCTGGTTCGAGAATTAACTTTCCCTCATTATCTAGTGGGGGTAGTTCTATACTGGGAACCACATGTTGCCCCAAAGCTTTCTTGAGCCGGGATACATGAAACACATTATGGATCTTGCTTTGTGTGGGCAATTCTAATTCATATGCCACTTCTCCTATTTTTCTTAGAATCTTGTAGGGTCCAAAGAAACGGGGCTTAAGCTTTTCTTTTCCACTAACTTTAATGGAAGATTGTTTGTAGGGTTGTAGTCTCAAAAAGACCAAATCACCCACTTCAAAGGTACGTTCCGTCCTTTTCTTATCAGCATACATTTTTTGTTGATTCTGTGCTTGATGGAGGTGGTCCCTAAGTGAGTTCATAATGTCCACATTCTGTTGTACAAAATCTTTGGCCCCTGGGACTCGGCTCTGTGCTTTGATTAAATCCCCAAAGGAAGTAGCCTCATATCCGTACAGCGCTTGGAAAGGACTCATACCAATAGACATATGATGAGTAGTGTTGTAACAATATTCTCCTAGGTGCAACCACTTGATCCATCCATTTTGTTGTCCTGTGACATAGTTCCTTAAATAACCCTCCAACCATTTGTTGACTATCTCTGTTTGCCCATCCGTTTGTGGGTGATAACTGGTGCTTGGAGTTAGTGTTGTTCCAGCCAATCTGAATAATTCTTGCCAAAATAAACTGAGGAAACGACTGTCTCTATCACTAATGATATTCCTTGGTAAGCCATGCAATCTAAAGACTTCTTTGAAGAACATATCGGCCACTTGAGGAGCCTTAAAATCTGATGATGTAGCCATGAAATGAGCATACTTGGTTAGACGATCCACCACAACATAAATGCAATCTTTGTTTTGGACCCTTGGTAGGCCCGTGATAAAGTCCATGGAAATACTTTCCCATTTTTGATCTGGTATAGGTAAGGGTTGAAGTAGTCCTGCTGGAAATACATGTTCGTCTTTATTCCTTTGACATACCATGCATTCTCTAGTATGCCTTAGTACATCCCTTTTTAATCCCTTCCATGAAAACCTCTCTCTAATATTTTTGTAAGTTTTGTAGAATCCTGGATGCCCCGCTAAGGGATTATCATGGTAATCCTTCAGAATTAATGCCCTTACCTTTGATCCTGGTGTAAGATATATCCTGTTTTTGTAAAGGATAAGTTCATCTATTACTTTGAAGTTTTCATCTTGTATCTTCCCTTCCAAAATGCTACTGGAGAAGGTGTCTTTGGCATATTCAGCTATTATGTCTGCTTTCCATTCAGAGGACACAACTGTTACCGAACCCAAGTGGGGTCTTCGCGAGAGGGCGTCTGCAACGATATTATTTTTTCCTTTCATAAACTCAATATCAAAGTTATATGCTTGAAGCTTACTTACCCATTTTTGTTGTCTATCGTTTAAATCTTTTTGGTTAAGGAAGAATCTTAGACTGTTGTGATCGGTCTTCACTATAAACTTTCCACAAATAAGGTATTGCCGAAATTTTTCCAAAGCATGCATTATTGCTAACATTTCTTTATCATATACTGAATAGGCTCTTTCTGATTCTTTAAGTTTCCTACTCTCAAAGGCTATGGGGTGCCTTTTTTGCATTAACACTGCGCCAATGCCTTCTCTTGAGGCATCACAACATAATTCAAAAGGTGAGGAGAAGTCTGGTATTGCCAATACTGGACATGAACTCATGATCTCTTTCAGTTTCTCAAATGCTGATTGGGCTTCTTCTGTCCAAGTAAAGGCTCCCTTTTTGGTTAAGTCTGTCAAAGGTGAAGTGAGTTTTGAAAAACCCTTCACAAATCTTCGATAGTAGCTACACAATCCTAGGAATCCCCTAAGGTGTGTAAGGGTTCTCGGCTTGGGCCAACTTTTTATGGCCTCTATTTTTTCTTCATCAACTCTTACTCCTTCAGCACTAATCTTGTGGCCCAGATATAAAATTTCTTTCATCCCAAATTCGCACTTGGACATTTTAGCAAATAGGGAGTGTTGTTCAAGTATTTCTAACACTTCATCTATGTGTCTTAAATGTTCTTCCCATGTTTTGCTATAAATTAAAATATCATCGAAAAATACAAGTAGGAATTTCCTCAATTGTCCCCTGAAGATATGATTCATACATGATTGAAACGTGGCCGGAGCATTTGTGAGGCCAAAGGGTAAGACCAAAAACTCAAAGTGCCCGAAATGACATCTGAAAGCTGTTTTGTGAACATCTTCTGCTCTTACCCTTATTTGATGGTACCCTGAGCGAAGATCTATTTTTGAGAAATATACGGCACCATGGAGTTCATCTATCAGTTCATCGACCCTTGGAATAGGATACCGATTCTTGATTGTTTTTTTGTTCAGCGCCCGATAATCTATGCACATCCTCATAGTGCCATCTTTCTTCTTCACGAGCACGACTGATGAAGCAAAGGGACTAGAACTAGGTTGTATGTGCCCCATTTCCAATAATTCCTTTATGGTCTTTTCGATCTCCTCCTTATAAGCCCTTGGGTGACGGTAGGGAGTGGTAATAACGGGCTTTGCCCCTTCTTCCAGTTCTATAGTGTGTTCAAATCCCCTCTTGGGAGGTAGCCCTGGCGGTATATCTTCAAATGTTTTTTTGTGTTTCTTAAGGATAGGCTTAATATCCACGTGAATGGTCTTTCCTTGTGATGTAGATTTATCAAGTATCATACATTGCGCTATCCATTCACCCTGCCCTTTCCTAAACATCATGCACACTAAAGACTTAGTAATATAGTCAAGTTATTTTGTAATAATTATATATATTTTATCAAAAGTCGATATCATTCTTACCTTACAATTTTTTCCATTTTTTTGGATGAAACCATCTTTGGTGAATTGTCAGCTAGTCCCTTGAGAAGGACCTCCTCACCATTGTGTGAAAAACATAATTCCATCTTTGGAAGGTCCAAGGAGAAACGCCCTAATGAATGTATCCAAGGTGTGCCCAAAATTAGGTCTGTATCACCTAATTCAACCACATAGAAGTCTTCTTTAGTGGGGTGCTTCCCCAAGACTATATCTAATTGTGAGATCCTTTGGTTGCAAGAAGTAGTGGACCCATCAGCTAAGGCTACTTGAAAACCCTTAAATTCTTGAGCTCCAAGTTTCATCTTTGAGGCTAAGTTTTTGTCAATAAAATTGTGGGTTGCCCCACTATCCATAAGAGCAATTACCCTTCTCCCTTGGATTGTGCTTTTTATACGGAATGGATGATGTTTTGAGACTTTTGAGATAGCTGCCAAGGTACCTTTTTCTTCTTCATTATACCTTATTTTTTTATTAGGTCTTACATATTCTTTTGACATTTCTGAGTTTTCCTTATCTTCATGTTCAAAAAGAGCTCCCATGTTGCGAGCTTGACTTCTACACCTATGACCTTTGAACCATTTTTCTTTGCATCTAAAGCACAAATCTTCTTTTTTTAGTCTCTCTTTTTCCTTCTCAATGTCCTCTTTTTTACACCTATGACCTTTGTACCATTTTTGATTGCAAGTGTAGCACAAATCTTTCCTACGAAATTCTGCCCTTGTGTCATTAGAGACATCCCTTTTATGCTTATCTTTCTTATAAGAAAGTGGCTTTAATGACTTTTCTTGGTTAGATGTATCTTCTAGTGCGAGTGCTTTATCAATGGCGTCATCAAGGGAACTAGGTTTTAAGGCACTTACCAACTTTCTGATGGACTCTTTTAATCCTTCAACAAAAAGATAAGTGAGGCGGTCTTCGTCAACTCCTTTTACTCTAACGGAGATTTGTTGGAATTCCGAAACATAATTTTCAACGGATCCTTGCTGTCTTAAAAGGGTTAGCTCTTTGAAATCCCTTTGAGGGTGTTTCCTATCAAATCGTTTAATAAGTTTTTGAGTGAATTCTTCATAAGAGATTTTATTGTCATACCCTTGTGTGAGGGTGCCATGAAGCCACCATTCGTGAGCCAAACCCTCAAGATGTAAAATAGCAAATTGTACTGCATCTTCTTCTGTCATGGGACTTAGATTTAGATAGGTGTTTAGCTTTTGAATCCAAGAGTATGCTGAGATTTTGTTTGATCCGTCAAAATTTGGTAGAGCTAACTTGTTCACCTTTTGTTTAAGATCCTTACTTGATTGTCTACCCTCTTGTTGGGGGGTTTCTAATTTTTTGGCTTCTAAAAAATTTCTAAAAGATATGATTTCTCTTATATCAGGGTCCAATCTTGCATAAGCTGCAACTATTTCCTCTGCATTTTGTATAGGGGGATTGTTTTCCCTTTCCCTTTGTGTTTCTTTGCCAGGTAGGAAATTGGGTCTTTGAATCCTGGGATTGGAGGAAGCATTGTTATTGTTTTCAGAGTGGTTTGAATTTGTTTCTTTACCATTTGACCCATTATTTCTAAGGTTATTCATGGTTACGTTCATATCTTGCAAGGCTTGAAGTAATGCTTGACTTGTTTTTTCATTTTGCTCTATGAGTTCTAGTGTTCTCCGTTCATTGTTTTCCATAAATGTTCTAAGTTCATTTCCCAACTGCTCACCCATAATGTTAGTTGTTTTACGGTTTCTCCTGTGGTAAACTTGCATGAACTAACCCACAAGGTGGCAGGAAAGTGGCTCTGATACCAATTGTAATGTTCCCTTTTTGAACGGAGATCTAGAGTTAACCAGATTTACCAAAGGTTTCATAACATAAGAAATTTTAATCAGATTAATTATTTAATAATATACTGAAACAATATTATAAACATTTACTTGAAGCATTGTTCCTTAGAGAGTCTATGTTATCTAACACTAATTCCATAATTTGCTTGATTAAATTGGTAAAATGCAAAGTATCCCAGACTATCCTCTATTCTCCTCTAATCCACAAAGGGGTAGGAGTGGACCACGCACAAGGATGCCCTTAGCGCCTCTCTTCTCAGCCCAAAGGTAGTTGACAAGCGTCTGTTGTACTGACCCCTTTGGCTCCCCCGGGTAGACCCGCAGTCATCCAGGAAAGTGGTTTACTTCGAAGAGATCCTAGTACCTGCTCTCCTTCATGGGCGTCCAAACCTCCCTTCCTATGAATTGTAGGGAAAAAGGCATAGTTTGATGATTCCTTTCCCTTAATAAGAAATATCACTGAATTATGTTTATTGAATTATGTTAAGTGCTAATGCCATTACAATTTGAGAAATTCGTATTCAATACTAGCTGTGCTGGCATATCAATTCTTTGTTATTATATTAACAGTGATCAAATAACCAGACTAGGTAAGGCGTCACATACCAGATTTTCGTTCAGCTACTTCGGCCTCCACAGTAAGAAGATGAGTATCCTGTTTCAGATGTTTCTTTTCAAATTCGTGTCTCTATATCGTGCTATCTCCAGACGCGATAATTTCACCCGAATCTTCCTGTCGTTCTCAACACCACGCCGCATTTTAAAGAGGACGGATAGAGCTTAAAACGAAGTGTTTGCTCGCCTGAGAATCGTGTTCTTTCAGAGAAGCACGTCCGAGAATGCATGACGCTTCAAGAGGTCGTTTTAGGGTTTTCGACATGTAACATGCCGTTTCAGGAATTCTTTAGTCATCGGACTTCCTTGTAATAATATAACCATTAAATTTAAATAAAATCTTCATGCGTCATTTTACCCATTAAAAGCTTTCGAATTTAAGGACAATCAAATATTATTTTAAATAGTTTGATTATTTTTAAATGAATATTAAACTTATGTAACTTATTTATTATTATTATTTTTTCTTTATTTGTTTATTTGTAACTTAATAATGTTACAATATTTCCTTGCCTTGGTAAAAAAAATGACTCTTTTATTATATTTGTACAAAGATAAAATAAGGGTTATTACATCTTCTAATCTCTAATGAATATGAGAGAGTGAGGGGGGGGGGGGGTTTATATATAGTTTTCAGATTACAATGAACGACCGAGATTGATTCAGGATCAAAGGCCCAGATTAAACAGAACTAAACCCTAATTAGGGTTTCTAAAATCTCAACCAGTTAACTGAAGAGAACCTTAGACATCTGGAGTGACATCCTTATCCACTTGTGCGGCCTTGCATTCGGCGAATCTGGACACGATCAAGCTGACCTCTTCCATGGCAATGTCGGGCAGCACATTGACATTGTACTCCAGCAAATCCAAGCTCTCAGCACACTCTGCAAAAATGGTCGCCCATTCTGGTTCCTGCAGCAAGAAAGAACTCCTGACGGCCATGAAGTTGAATACTTTGGTGAAGCCTTATTTCATGATTGGCCCGGTGGTGGAGAAAATTATCTGCACTTGTTCTCTTAAATTCTTTGGCCGCAAATGTTTCTTCCGAACAATATCTTTATCGAGCATATCGGCAGCCATCTGGTAAACTTTACTCTGAATTTCTTTTGCTTGCTCTGCAACTCTGCCACCATCCTGCTTCACTTTTTCGAGGACTCCTCTTCTTGAGATCAGAGCATAATACCATCCATTAAAATCATATGCCGCTCCAGCTTCAATAACCTTGTCCTCAATCAACCTTTGCTTCGAGATGCTCTTCAATTCCCGAATACATGGGATGATCCGGCTTTGAATATCTTCGAGACTACTCTATGATTCCGCCAGATCTGCAACTCGTGATAGCATAAAGGAAGCTTGCTCATTTACTTGTGCCAACTTTTCTGCAAACGCCAACGCCTCTTCTTTCCTTCCAGCCATCCAGTCCTTAGCCTCTCTCGCCGTAGTCAGCTCTTCTTCAAAATTTGCACCTGGTTCTTGTGAAGAATTTGGAGGTGGAAGCGCTGCTTGGTCACCTTCATTTAGTGGCTTGGTCAGGTGTTGGATGTAATCTTTTAGGTGCTGAATTTCTTTTTTATATTCTTTTTTCTTGGCAACTTCTTTTTCCAACCTGGACTTGATGGTGGCCACAGAATTGTCCAAGTCCTCGACCTTTTGCCCTTTTGTTGTCGGACCCATGTCAATGGGCGTGATGGCATACTCATCAGGGGCAATTTCATCTTGGAACTTGTCGGTAGTAGGTATTGCAATTTGTACTGTGCGGTTGCCAACCTCATCTCTTTGGATGGTAGAGAATTTCTTGGCCTTCTTCCTTGGGGCAACTTGCTCTAATCTCGCCAGAAAATCTGTGTCATTGTCCTCCTCAGGAACCTCTACGGGCGCCTTTCTTTTCAATCTTTCTTTCAGCCACTCTGGGATTGTTGGCTGCTCAATTCCGTCCTCCTGTTGATCTTGGACGTCTTGTATTAACTGTACCTCCTGCTCTTCCTGAATCTCCGACATATTTTGAACTTCTTGGGCCAATTACATACCTTGAATTTCTTGGACGGATGGGTCATCTTGGATTCCTTTGAGGGCGGAAATCATTCCTTCCTCGAATTCTCCATCCATAATGTCTGTATCATTATCTGATTCTAGGATTTCTGTGCTTGCTGGAGAAGGTTGATCATCATCTTCTACTTGTATTGGCTCCACATTTTCGACTGGAGAAGGGATCCTAGCATTTTCGAAAGACTCTCTATCCATGGCGAGTATTTCTTCTATGTTTCTAGAAGTGGCCGACTGAAGAGGTTTAGACTTGTGCTTCTTTCGAGAAGGCCCTTCATCTACCATTTTATCCTTGTCTTGTCTTGCAGATTTATCAACTTCCTTTCTCTTTCTCGAGTTGGCAGCATCTGTTGGTCCATCTCCACGAGATGCACCGGCGTTTGAAGAACAGGACTTTGTATCGCCCATCAATTCGTAGGTGAATTGCACATTTCTTTGTCTTAGGACTTCTACCTGCTGATCTATCCACCACTGAGAATACTTGAAAACAGGCCGCATGAAAGTTGCTAGGTCACCCATCTTAGGCTCAAACCATCTTATAGGGGGGAGTGGCTCGTTCTCATTGAAGTCCGGCTGCAAGTATATTCCATCATCCTGTAGTTGATCAGGTATTTTGAAGAGCTCTGTTGCCCTTATCATGCTTAATGGCAATCTTGACCACAACCTCCTCCTTACATCATATTCATCTGCTGCATTAGCCCAGAAGTCCTCTAAGTCAACCTGATGCTTGTACCTCTCTCCGTCCACAGTTCTGATGTGATGGAGTGGATCAAAGTTGTTCCTGGATTTGTATGATATGAATGGATATTGTTGAATTTCCAATCGAGCAGCCTTCGCTGCTTGTGCCGTCGGACATGACTCCTCCATATTGCTGATGAAGAAAGGAAAGGTGACAGCTGCTTTCTGCTTTGGTCTTTGAATATTCTGATACGCCTCCAATTGCCTTAGCACTTCCAGCAATACCATCTTGTTTGTCGGATAGATGGGAAGTCTGTAAGGATTTCCGGAGAATCCTTGGATTCTGATGTAAGTGAATTTAGGATATTGAATGAACCAGAATCCATACCGACTGATTAGGCTCTTGGCCTCATGTGAGAGTCTTTGGTGAGTTCCGCCTTGGAGAAGCCGGGTGATGTACATCAGAAAGGCATCATGAGCTCATCGGAAATGAGACTTCTCTTTCAGCTGCAGCTGCGGATAACAATCGTAGGCTTTGAATTGCCCCTCGCCATTGCCGACCACGCCTTTGCAGGTCAAGCCAGGATACTTGTAATATCTTGCAAGTGAATATATGATGTATGAGCTCATGTGAAAAGTTTTGGTCTCCTCAAAGTTGACTAACTGCTCGTGCAGGCTATCACTAATCATCTTGGACCAATTGAACATCTTGACTCCAGTGATTATTTCATCAATAAAATAGTACATCTAGTTTTCAAAAGGTGCACCATGGGAATTGCCTACTATTCTGTTTAGTAGCAAAACGATGTCGCCATATTCCTCTTTGAAATGGGTTCTGATCAATTTCTTTGGCATCTTGCCTGCAGTAGGCTTGGGTTTTAGTAACCAATTCTTGTTTATGTTGGACGCACAGAGATCCTGCTGGCTCTGATAAAGCTTGAGTGCATCTTCCTTGGTGCGGTAAGATGTTCGATTGTACACTGGAATTCCAAAGGTTTCTTGGATTGCTGGCTCAGACAAGTAGGCAAGGACTCTTCCGTCAGGAGCTTCTATCTGTCTGTCTCGTGCATTGTAGTGTAGTGCGCATTCTACCATAAGCTCCGGACATTCTTTTGCTGGTGGAAATCCAGCTGCGTGGACGATTCCATTGCGCATCATCCTCATGGCAATTGGTGTAGGCAGACGTCCATCAGTCTCGTACATTCTTTTTCTGAAGTCTTCGAGGTCAACGTGGCCAAGATCAGTGTCCACAACGTGCTTCCACTTGGACTTGATTTTCGACTGTGTTTGCACACCTTTGCTGGCGAATTTCATCTTCACTGCTTCGAAAATAGATCTGCAAGAAAAAGTAGAGAGAATAATCAGAATTCAAAATTTAAATCAGTTCGAAGGATATTCCAGCTAGTTATCAATTTAGACCTCGTGGAAAAATCAAGCTGGAAAGAAAATAAACGATGGAGTTTCATGCCAAAGTGAAGTGGGCAAAGTAAATCTGCCTGTGACTTCTGGAGAAGTGATCACAATCACAATGCAAGCTGATAAAATTTTATTTCCTTCACTTTGCTGCAGATTTTCTCAACAAGTTTCTTCTCACACCTTCTTCAAAAATCGAATGATTGTGCAAATGAGAAGTGAAATTACTTATAGAGGTGAGAAAATCAATCTTTTTAGCAAATTTGCATTGTTTCCTTCCAATTGAGTTTGAACTCATCTTTCACTTTGCTTTCGGGTGGCAAGTTTTATCTTCAATGATCTTGTCCAGGAAAGTTTCCAATTTCATCGCCAGTTCAATAAAACCTTTTTTGTTCTTTTTCCAATTTCGAATTTTTTCAAGTTTATCTCTTTGGGTTTGAAAAAATGAATAATTAAAATAATTAAAATAATTATTTTATGTGTCAATTCCAACCCATTCGTTTTATGGCGAATTATTTTTGTCCAAGGCAATTTGATTTTCGAAATTTTCCTGCCAATGCCTTAGGCGAATTTGCATTTTGTCCAATTTTCTTGCCATAATTCCTATCGTCCAATTTATTTGGCCACGAATTTCTATCTTTTTCCAAAATTTATTTCGCCATGTCCAATTTTATTCGGCCATAAATCTTTTTCGTCCAAAATTTATCTAGCCACGTCCAACTTTACTTGGCCATATTTTCCTTTTGTCCAAAATTATTTTGGCAAAATTTACTTTGGTATTTGGACTTGGCGAATTTTCAAGCATATTTTGATGTTTTCCAAAGCCCATACTTAGGCAAAATTTTTAATTTTCACACCCCTCTATATATGGTGGACTTGACTCATTTCTTTGCCATTCAACCTTTTCTTTGGGGCGGACTTCATCCATTTTGTTGCCACTTTCAATTTGATTTAGGGCGGACTTCCTCACTTCCTAAGCCATTGTCTTATGCTCAAGGCGGACTTGCCTTGTTTCCTTGCCATTTCACATTTGGACTTCACTAAATTTCATGCCACTTCAACATTCCTCAAGGGCGGACTTTGGCTTTTGCTTGTCCATTGCTTGTTTAGACATGGGGCGGACTTTAGCTTGTGGCTAGCCATTTGGAGGGCGGACTTTGGCTCTTGGCTAGCCATTGCTTCATTGCCTTAGACAAATTCTTCTTTTCCAAGGGCGGACTTTCTCCTTTTGCTTGCCATCTACTCATCTTGCTAAGGGCGGACTTCAGCCTTGGCCTTGCCATTCAATACTCAACCAAGGCGGACATGATGCATGTTCTTGCCATTTAATGCTTTGTCCAAGGCGGACTTTGACCTGTGGCTTGCCATTTAAGCTTATGGCTGAGGGCGGACTTCATTGTTTTCCTTGCCATTCACCATCTCTTGGGCGGACTTGCTCAGATTTGTGGCCATTAGCTCAAGGCGGACTTGAATCTGTAGCTTGCCATTTTGTTTTGGCTTAAGGGCGGACTGACTTGACTATTTAGCCATTGACATCTTGGCTGAAGCAATCCACCATTTGACTTTTCTTTTCAGGCTGAAGCTTTCTTGACTTATTTTCTCCATACTCCATGCTGGTTGAGCTCCATACTTAGGCGAATTTCTCATAAATTTCAGTCTCCTCCATGAATCCTCTCAGATTTCTCATGAATTTCTCGGATTTTTATCAATTTATAGTGATTTCTAGACTGATTTTTCCAGATCTTCCACCATTTTTCTGTGATTCTTGAAGGATTCTCTGTGATTTTCACCAGATTTCTCACCATTTTCAAGCAAATTTTCCAGATTTTTAAACTTTTTCTGTGATTTTCCAGAATTTAGCCATGATTTCAAAAAAATTTCGAATCGATTTTCTGAGAGTTTCGTTGATCTTTTCGAACTTTTGAGTGGATTTTTGAAACTCGAGCCCTTTCCAAATATAGAAACTTTCTAAAAATAGAAATTTTCCAAAAATAGCAACTTTCCAAAAATAGACCCTAAAAAATAGGGATCCCAGAATTGCCCAAAAGTGCCAAAAAAGTAGGTCCTAAAAAATAGGGGGCCCGGGGTGAGAAACCCTAAAAACTTGGAGGTGTCGGAATTGACCGAAATGACATTCGATCTTCGTCTCCCAGGCCTTCTAAGCGTGATGGCGACGTTTATACAGTGATCCAGGCTAAAACTCATTTGCTCGACTCGGGTGACCATTCAAAATTCAGACTCAAAACCCCCAAACGAAGAGTAGACAAAAAGAGGCACGCGAAAGCAAAACCCTAAAAAGCAAACAACAAGGGTCCCCATTTGCAATGGGGTGAGGTGTGAATTAGGTCACAACATGGAGGAGTGTAATGTTACCTTTTTTTCGGGATTTGTATTAGAGCAATGGTTAGCCTACTATTTGGTTCCCGTAGGCTAGTGAGATGTGTAGGGGGCCCTTTGGTGGGTATTTAGGGACTTCAGTAGGCTTGATGTTTTCATTTCGACATCTTTAGCTTAGTGATTGAGTATTTTGCTTGGTAGGCCTTACGAAGGGAGTTCAGAGTTCATTGTTCACACTTTCTATTTATAGTAAGTGCTATCAGGTTCAGTGGCGGAACCCCTGCAGCTGGTATTTGTGTCAGGACACTCTTAAGAGGTTATTGCTAGATCATTGCCGAGAGTAATTAAATGATTAAAGTCATTAAAGTGACTTTATGATTTAATGTTATAAAGTTACTTTTAATAAAGTATTTTATAATATGGCATTATAAGATGAATAAAGTAAATTTAATTAAAATATATCATTTTAAGTTACTTTATTATTATTTCATTGAATGGCACATGTTTCAAAAAGTGAATTTCTTTATTATTTTAATAAAGTTAATTGCCAAGAGGGGTATAGGGTTTGGAGGTGAATAAAAGAGTAAAGAGAAGTCACTTTTCATTATCCAAGTTATCATTTGCAAATTGAAGAAAGCCGAGCATAGCGTTGCAAGTATGAAGTTTCAAGCTATTTAGAGGATGGAAACCCTCAAATAGGACGAAGTCTACAGGGGTGAAAGATCACCCAAGGTCTTCTTGTTTGGATGGTTTCACACAGAGATTATCATCTGAGCATTCACATATTTAATTTAGTAGATTCAATCAACAATTTTAGTATTTTATCAATAGATTAGAAATAAGATAGAGGTCAAATCAGTAGTTGCACTTTTAGGGGCTTGTAGAGTTTCCAGGGTTTAGTGTGAAGATTGATTTTGGGTATGGATTTTATGTATTTCCTGAAGCATTAATAAAAGTTTTGGTTATTTGTCTCTTGCATTTGTTTGGAATTGTTCTTTTGCAAAATTCTATATTATTTGTATTGCCAGAGCAGGGTGGGTTATTACAAGAAGTGGGACTACAACAGGTGCCCTAAAAATGCCATCTCTCCTAGGCCCAAAGGTAGCACCCTTTGAGACAAAGACAAGTACCCCTTTGGCCTCCTTGGGACTACTTGGTCCCCCATCATAGAACACATTGGTTCTCCCTTATAGGATACATTGGTCCTCCATTATAGGACACTAGGTCCTCCATTATAGGACACTTAGCCGTCCATTATGAAACACATAGGTTCTCCATTATAGGACACTTGGTCCTCCATTATAGAACCATAGGTTCTCCATTATAGGACACTTGATCCTCCATTATAGAACCATAGGTTCTCCATTATAGAGGTGGCATACCTAGGAGAGTGCCCCATTGCTGTTCCCTTTTGTAATCTCCCTGCTTCTATCATGGTGCCAATACACACATAGTAATTTAATCAAATTCAGACTTGCAAATAATCATATCAGCAATATCAAATTCAGACTAGCAGATAATCCTATCAACAATACATAATGGGTTATGATTATGCTAGCATAGAATATGAATAATGATATGCATGAAAAGCTTGATCCTATTTAACCATTTATTGTATCCTTTAATTAATTCATCATAAATATATCAACTTGCAATACAGAAAGATTTCTTGTTGCCAACAGTTCTCTTATTTCATTTCCATAAATCCATCCCTTCTTGCTAGTTCATGAATATCCTTAAATATCCCACGATCTATTGAAGAGGCACAGTCTTAATTGATCAAATTGTGAAAATGGTGTGCAGGATGAAGTTTTGTGTGGTTTCAAAGGCCTTAATTTGGGCTTGGTTGCAAGGGCGCTGCCCTTGGACCTCGCGAGGGGTGGTGCCCCTTGACCCCACTTGGGGCATTGCCCTTAGACCCCCACGAGGTGCATTGCCTCTCGACCCCGCTTGGGGCATTGCCCTTAGACCCCCACGAGGTGCATGGCCCCTTGACCCCATTGGGGGTGTTGCCCCCATACCCCGACTACCTCCAAACCCTTGCACTTAGTTGGGGTTGTTTGCCCCCAAACCCCACCCAACTCATTTGATTCATTTTGTAGCTATATTTTGCATAAAGTTTATATTTTTTCAAAAAATTATGCTTTTTTCCAAAAATTAAAGTGTTTTTTAAGGTGCCGAGTTTTTGCCAAATTTTGCTTAGTACTCTCCGAGTCAATTTTTTTTTTGGCTTGCTGAGTATTCTCCGAGTTCGAGTTTGTGAACTATGAGCAAGACAATGTTTAGTTTTATTCTTGATCACCAATTAATGTGGGGAAGTATAATTTCTGTTATATCTATAAGAGGATCATAATGAGAATTGCTCCAACCTTTTTTGCATCACTTGTGTTGTTACATTTTCTATGTCTTATTGTGGGCTGGTTATATAACTAGCTTCAAGAACTAACATATCCACCTATTGATGAGTATCAAACCACATGCTATCCCTGTACAAACTGATTTTAAAGAAGGGGCTCATTGGTAAACCAGCCCATATGGACCTTGTTGTAACATGGTTAATTAGATGCCACTCCAATACATTGCTTGGCTTTCCTTTTGTGCCTTTCTTTCTAGGAGTTTAATGTTAAGCATCATTAACTCATCACTTTTCTATGATATTTTGTGGGATTCTTTTTCTCCTTGAATTTTAATATGGACATTAATAGAAAAAATGTATTAATAGGCAGAGTTATTTTCTTTGTGATTGGATGATGACTAAAACAAGTGTAAAGAAATAAGATCTCTGTTTACAATGACAGACTGGTATGGTGTGTGGGAATAAGAATATAAATACTTTATTTGACAAAGTTATTGATAATAGATATAGCCTTTTTTCTTTGAGGGCTAGAAACTTGTTTCTCAAGTGATTGGGAGATTTTATTTTCTTATATTTTGTTTTTTGGCAGTTCTGGATGGACCATCTATTGAAAGTGTAAACACAGCTACAACAATAATCCAAAATATGCTTGATGAGGTTAGTTACTTTCGAATTTAATTGCTTTTAGACTATTATGTTCTAATGAGGCTGAGTTTTGAGTTTGTCTTAAAATTTGCAGTATTTTGCAATGTGTATTATTGAAACAGAAGCTTTATAAGCTATCTTTATTAAGTACTGGATACAATGATTACATATGATGGCACTAAATCTTATCTTTTTGGGAGTAATATTAATTCTTCCCAAAATATTATGCTATAGAAAATTAGCATCTCCACTTTTATAGTACTTGTCTTGAAAACTAAATTGACCAGTAACCCTTTCTGCCAATTTCATAATTGCATCCATAATATAAGATGATTGCAGATGCTGTAGAAGATAGACGACATATAATGCTTTCTATGTGATCAAGTTTTCCAAGGGGATAAGTCAAATAGAGGAGGTAGTCCAATTATAAGATATTCTTTTAGTTTATGCACTTTCCTAAATCTGGAATGGTCAAGCAACCATTTAGGTTGAAAGATATCTTTCTTCTACACAATATAAGCAATCTTGAAATACATAAATGTGATTTTTTCCTTGACAGTTGATCGATATTCATAATTCTTGTTTCTTGTCATCAAGATACAAATTGTTACCTTTAGTCCTCTTTCTTATTCATTGGGCAACTGAAATATCCATGCAACAGAGACATACAAGATATGCTGTCTATCTGACTACATGTCTAATTAACTTGTCCAAAAACAATGAAAGCTATCTATGTAACTGTCATGTCCTTGAATTGGAGGTATATTAAATTAATTATTTATTAAGTTATTCCAATAAAATATAATATCAAAAGGGATGACTTGGTATTTAATTAATTTAATATAAAGTGACTTAAGTGACTCAAAATAAAATAATAAAATAATAAAAGTCACTTGAGAAATAAAATAATATTTCTTCTAGAAGCTTCTTGAAAATGCATTGAGGAATCTATTTAAGAAGTTGTTGGCTGTGGGCATTTGGACACACTTGATTTGGAATTCATTTTACTCATTACTTGCGTGGTAAGAAGTTGAAGCCGAAAGCTTAGCTCGCTCGAGGGTTTGAAGACTCTAGAGTGTCAGGTTTGGTTGTGAAAGATCAACCCTAGCTGGAGTTGAGAAATCCATCCAAGGTTTCTACTTTGTGCTTCATTGAAGAATTTATTAGATGCAATAGCTGATGTATTATTGCCCTTGTTGAATCGGTGTGGTAGCTGGTTTATTATCACATCTTTATCATTGCAACAGCTCGTTTATTGTTGCAATTAGTTTGAAAGTTGGAGACTTGCAGTAGCTGTTGTATTACTGCAAACATCATTGGAAGGAGGTTTGTTTTTGCTGGACAGGTTATCACCAAAATTTAATGGCCCTTGACCAAAGTTTTGGAAATTCAATTGAAGTCATTTGCTTATTGAAGAATATAGAAATTTAGCACAAGACGAGGGCAGTTTAATGCTATTTTCAGACGTAAAGGGAAATCGTAGCTCTTCAAAAAGTCTAAGCGCAGCCTTTGATATCCAAATGATTCGATTTTCTTTGGAGGTCATATATTGTAATGTCCCCAAAAATTGGACAAAATGACTTAATTATTTAATATTCACCAACTCTTAAATTATTTTCAAAAGAGGGATATTAAATAATTATTAAATCAAGTTATTAAGTGACTTAGTAAAATATTTAAAATATTACCTTGTAAAAGTCACTTATATTTTGAAGGGTGAAAAATCATAAAGTGTCTTATGAAATATTAATAGCATTTCTTAATAAAAAAATAAGAAGAGGGTCACTTGTAATTTGGAATGGAAATACAAAAGAAAGGAGGAAAGCATTCACACTTTTTGCATTGAACATTACTCACGGGAAAGTTCACTTCTGGTTATGGAGCTTTGGAAACCCTAATCGCCATGTTTCGAATGTGGAATATCATTCCTAGCTTGGCAAAGTTTGAAGAAACAAGGCACGTTTTCTGCAGAACTTCGTGATTACCTTTTGATTATTATGACTTACATTTTCATGGGAAGGAGCTCACGCTCAAGAGTCCATCTATGAAGGGTTCGTGCAAATGAGAGGCGTTGCTTGTTAAACCCTAGACGTTTTCTTTTGAGAGACTATGACAGCATAGTGGAAGTCGTGGCTATGGCAAATGAAGGTAAATGAGGAAGACGTGTTTCCTTGAGGGAGGTCGACTCTGATTTGTGCCCTATTCCAAGTCGTGACTTCTTCAAGAAGCTTTTATGGGCTTTGGAGGTGATAAAAGCTGGTCGCACCAGTCTACCTAAGGAATGTGAGCTGCTCATAACGTGGCTCTATTCTCTGCTTGAGGATGGCTAATACTCCAGGACTGGACGTTTGCAAATGCTGGGTATTATCTTACAAGAGTTAGAAAATGCAATAGCTGTTGTAGATGCCAAGGAGAGGTGGTTACAGTGACGACTGAGCAGTGTTTTCTGAGTTTGAAGTGATTTTCAAGAGATCTGGGCGCATACAGAGTCTGCTGTTGGATGCTGCAAGGTCTTACCTCCAAGTCGAGTTCACTCACCAGGTGCTTGACCACACATATCTGCCATAACGGTATTTATCCATTGCCACAAACATACTTTTAAATGTAAATCTGAAGGTGTTAATGGCAAGCTAAACTCAGGAAGTTCATATGTTAAATCTGAAACACTCTGTTTGCTGTCACTACTGTATTGCATATCTTAGAATTACATTTCTGATCGCCTTATAATCTCAGAATATTTGTATAAGATGCTGCAGTGGGTCTTTGAGTTTGTATACTGAATGCAGAGTCTCTAGTTCATCCCATCAAGTTGTTGTGAGGTCTGAAATACATTTTTTGTAGTGGTACACATCTGAAACGAATTTCTGAGTATGCATATCCTGTAAATCAGACCTTTGGTTGATGAAATAACATGATGTTGAATCCCGAATGTGTATTACATTGCATGAAAGTTTCAAGCCAGTATAGAATTCAGATGTTATATAAAAATACATGGTAACTCCCTTGCCCCTACCAAGACTATTGCTTAGAAAGCTTACTTGAAGTTCAGTTTATGTTGTTCAACTGCTTAATATATGATGTCACGATAAGCATTGGAAAAATCAGCATTCAACGAGCTCCCTTCAAATCAAACAACAATCAGAAAATTTATAACAGCATATAATCAGCTCACGCATCCGGTGTTTAACCAAAACTCCAAAGGGGCAATACAGAAGATTTAGAGCAAAAAATTGCACGACTCATTACATATATTAATGGCTGGCGTTGCTTTCTAGTAAGTCGATTTGATTTTAGAAGACTCTCAATTACTTTGGATAAGTTGTATTTATCAGCTTTATCTATTTTATTGCTAGGGATTATTGACAAAGCAGGAAAAGACGAAGTAGAGGCTAGTGTAGCAATTTATTATCAACTCAGAAAAGAAACTAATTTGGAAGCAATAGACAAAGAAGTTGCGATATGTGAGGGAGTCGCTGTAGTTGATAAAAGACGAAGGAGTTAGATTGAAAAGTCACAACAACTTGGCTAGCAACCAGCTGACTCAGCAGCTTCACAATAAGACAAAATAACCGCCAACTTCAAATACGACAACAAAAGGGTGGATCGAATAATTGTATGAAGGCGCATCTCTATTTTGTCAATCTTTGGAGGACCACTTTAGCATTGCATATTCTGGAGGAATTTGCATCTTCATATTATTTGAGCCATTTCTATCATCCTCCAAAAAGGACGTCCTATTGATCAAGTCGGGAGCTGTTGACTCATTGGGACTTGCTTCTGGGAAGTATTTGGCGTCATCCTTGGTTATATGTTAAGGACGGTCTTGAAGGAGTTAGCGTTGGGAGTTGGTTTTCAGCCAGCACGTTTGGAGAGGAGTCACCCCATTCTTGGCATATTGGAGCTTGCTGGAAATCGATATTTATGAACACTTTGCAGCACATTCATGTTTGGCACAAGCCTTAAGGAGAAACGTACCTTCAAATTTAAAGTAATTAGAAGATTCGAAGCTGGAAGGAAACTACTGTATTTTCAATAACGGCAAATTAGGTTCTTTTGCATTTAATATATTGCAGTTAGGGTCATGTTGTCATAGTGGTCCTATACAGCATTACTGTAACTTGCACTTTCAGTTGTATTTGCATTTATGCCTGGACTGTTAGAATACTCTGATGGAATTCTTGCATACCTTGATATATTGTCATTGGTTGTAACTGAACATTGTACAAGTTCTTTAGTCATCTGTTCTGTCAATTAATTTGCTGTCATCGCAGCTTGTTGATTGCATCATTGTAACATTGAAAGGCTGCAAATATAAGTCCTTGGGTTGCTGTTGCTAGTTTGGTAATCCTGTAAGTTGTCAGTAAGTGCATATGATAGTAGAATTGGATATAAATTGATAGCTCAGCATGGTAATTAGATGCACTTTCAGATATATTGAGAATTGGAGATTGTATGACAACTGGTTGTATTAATGTCAGCTGGCTGTAGTTGAGTATCTACATGGAAAATCAGTCACTCATTACATTGGAAAAATCTTGCATTGCATACATAGCTGCATTGGGAGTCAATTAGCATTGTCTAGTTGAGACATATTATGCATTCCTTATCACATCAAAGAGAAAGGCAAACTGAAAACACTTACCGGCCAAGAACAAGTAAACTGTTTGATGAAATGTCCAAGGCTAAAAACTGAAAATAAACACCAAATTTAGCAAGGGACATTATAGTAACTACCCATTCTTGCTTCCTGGTTGCATTCTTTGATTATTCTGTCAATTTATATTCTTTTTAGGATATTTAATTAATATTCTTAAATCCCTAAAAGATTTTTATTGTAACCTTATAAAGTTTTAATGATAGTTGAAGTTGGGCTTATGCTGCAAATATTGTCATTTAAGTGAAGTTATTTTGCTTTTGTGAGTTTGTGATTATAATTTCATGAAGTAAATCAAAAGAAGATTGCATTTAGTCAAGCTTTATATTGACAAAGTGTGTCTATTTAAATTGCAACTTTGAATGTGGTGTAGCTATTTACTTCTTGAAATTGTTTAATTTTCATCTGTTCAATCGTATCTTATTAGTGTAGATCTACTAGACTCTATTTTAGTTAATTACTAAGCATTTGTCTATTTTCCATTCAAATCTTTGTTTGCAATGAAATACTGGTTTTTGCAGTAGCCAATAGGAAGTTGTGTTTGTTCATGCTTGGATTGCTTGCTTTATTTAATATTTGAAAATCTCTTTTGTTGGGCTTGATTATTAATAGTTAAGTGGATGCATTTGGGAAAAAACATAGGCAATTAGTTATTTCCATTTATGCAAACACCCCCATTGAAATCCTATATAGTGTGCATATTTGTAAAATTTGTTTATAATTTTAGTCTAGGTTTAGTTTTAGGTTTAGTTAGGTGTTAGGAAGCTTCCCCTTACAATTTACAGAAGAATTTTATTGTATGTGTTGTTTTGTTTTGTGCTATCTCGAATAAAACAAATTAAAAGATTGACAATGTTAATGTTTAATGATGATTGTAGTTCATAGAGCTTTTAGTTGTCCTCGTTTTAGTTGCTAATGTGGAGAAGCCCATAATAGGCTATGTATTATAATGTAATGTCCCCTTCTCAAACCTGATCTTTCCAGTGACCGTTGGCCCGTTCCTTGGGAACCCGAAGGCTAGACGGAAGATAAATTAGGGTTTCCTAAATTTGAGGAGGTCTTTGCTCAGAGATGATGGATTCAATGGCGGATTCTTTCTGGGTTTTCAGAGAGCTTCGCAGGGGTATGTTCATCTCAGCATTCAGAGTACTTTTTGGAATTTACTATTTTTAGTAAATTCTATTTTTGGCAGCTTTCCAAATGAGTTCAGCTCGGTTGACTTCCTGCTTCAGTTTGGTCAGATGTTTGGTGCAGTATTGGCTTCAGGGCACATCCGGAGGGATAAGTTAAGTCATTTAATTAAAAAAAGTCACGTTTTAAATATTATTTTTTAACGTTGACCAGGGGCCTAGATTAATGACTTAATGTTGTTTTAAAAAAGGGGGTCTTTGAGGGTGGCGCCCTCATTAAAAGATTATTTTAATATTTCCCAAAGTCAAAGCAATGTTATGAGGGGCGTAATTATCAAAGTTGATATTCATTTAAAATATCATTTCTTAAGACTTGAAGAGAAAGTGCGCCCATCCTTGAGGAGAGTGGATTTTGACCTAAAAGCGGATTTTAGGGTTTGAGAGGTCAACTGGAAAATTATAAAAGGAAGGAGTTGAGCATCATTTCATCATCTTTGGTCTATGCTAATGTTATGCTGCCGAAATGGTTGCGGGAATTCTTCGAGGAATGAATGCCTCCTAGTCTGGGCTCGACTTCGTGCTTGAGAGACAGCACCTAGTGGAGAGGTTCGATTTTTGAGTGGTTTTATAGTAAGTTTTGCATTGTTGTAGAGTTATTGCTTTGAAGTTCAGTTTTTTGCATTTCATAACTTTTCTGGAGTTGCTGATTTGATACAGCAGATCCATGTTTTTACTCATATCTCAAAAAATACAAAAATGCTAGTTCTGGGTATTGCATCAATCTTTAAGTTTGTAAGGAGCGTTCATTTTCTCCAATTTATAGATTTTAATGTTGTGTATTGAATTTTTAATGCCAAGTCGAATTCTTCAGCTGGGCCGTACCATTTAATGGCATTGGGATTCGTGCATGATTCATGTGTGGGTTTTAGATCTGTTTTCAGGGTCTCATCTTAGGCGTCTACTTGGTTAAGGCTTAGTGCATTTAATCTCTAGTCAATCGGAGGTCATACGTGGAAGATATGAGCATTTAAGTCATTCATTAGACTGCTGTTTATGCATTTAATGAGCAGATTTGTAACAGAAAACAGAAATCAGTATTTGATCCTTGAAAGCATTGTGGTTTTGATATCACTATCCAAGATACGAGTGGTTCTCAATGAGGTAATACTGATCCTGTAATTTCACAAGAGTTTGGCAGGCGAATACTTCTAATTTGTAAAACTGACAGTAGTACTGGCAGTCTTTCTTTCCTGTGCAAATCTGGTTGTAATTCTCAATTTCATTTGAAGTTTGTAATAGATAAATCTCCGCCCTATGGTAGCTACTTCCCATTCTGGGTGAGCAAGCACATTCTGGGTGTTGAGTACTTTTCAGCTTTCAGCATTTCAATTCAAGCTTTACTTTCTGTAATCACTCCGTCATATGGTCGCCCCTCACTCCGCATTGGATTGGGTAGCACATACTTGACGTTGAGTTCTTTCCTGCATTTAGAATAGAAGACCCTCTGACCAATGCTCGCCATCATTGGCGCCATCCTGGTTAGAGTTACAGCATAAGCAGTTTGTTTAGATCCTCTGACCAATGCTCGCCGTCACCGGCGCCATATTGGTTAGAGTTGTTTCAGTACGTTTGGGTTTATCTCCTAACCTTAACGGGTACTTGATTGTAATGTTGTAATCTGATAATTAAAGAAAAAATTTGGCTCGGAATATTTCATATAAAGCATGGATAAAGCCAAGGAGGCCATTTGATCCATTTAAGGTGGGTAGTGTTGATGTGATTTTTGTGACCGCACCAAAATAGAACGAAGTTGCCAACGGCTACTCCATTCTCTCTTGATCAAAGTATTCAGCACGCTAAGATTGCGAGAGAGATCGTACGTTCAACTCCAAGGTTCCTTCAATGCAATGGAATACACTCAGTTGGCTCGTTGTGATTTGTTTTCACAAGGGGACTTACACAATTGTTCAAATGAAGAAGCTGACAACAGATTAATGATAGAAAGGGGATTTTCACATGATGTGAATATTTGGCAATCAGGTATGAATTTCCTATACTAACCAGAAATGTATTGAATTGAAATGAGTGCAGGGTTTAGAAGGTCTAAGTTCTATCCTACAAGCGGAACGTGGGATCAACTTCAGTAGGCTTGAACCAGACTTTGCTTCGCCTTGCGTTGGACAACTTCAATAAAGTCGGTGCAATCTTCAAGGGAGCAGCGAAAGGTATTCAAATTACAACTCAACATGTAAATACCATCAAGACAATGCATACAAACACATGAATCGCAATCGAAGTTAAGTTTGAAAAGTATTCCAGTTGACCACACAAGGCAAACTTGCCGACAACAAGCTGCTAGTGGTATGGATTAAATGAAGCTGCCTTAATCAAACACCACAATCCACAACTAACATCTACTTGCTTGAAAATAAAAATTACTCTAATAAAAGCTACTTGAAGTAGAAGGGCGAAGAAATCTTGCTAGCTGCTCATAACAAAAGACAAAATCATCATCAATGAAACTCTTTGTATGATGATAGTTTTCACAACAACTCCTTACAAAGTTCTCAAAGGACAACTTTCCTTCTCCAAACTATGCTAAGCTATTTCAACTATCAGTTTCTTTGCTCTATTCTCTAGTCTGATGTCTAATCTAATTAGATACAAATGAGGGGGGATGCCCCTTTTATAGTTGGCCCAGTCCAATGGACGACTTAGATTACAATCGGTTGGATGGCCCAGATTGTGCCACCTCAGTCCTAAACAAGTTTCACCCTAAAAACCGCCACCAAGAGGAGTGGGGTAATAAATGAACAATGGATCCTACACTCACTCTCAAAATAGCAAAGCAATTAATGTCCACTCTCAATCCTCTAGAAGGTCATCATCTAGGAAGGCATTTCTGTTCTCCTTCTCCTTGGTAGCAAAATCAATGAATCTGGCCAGTACCACTTCAACTTCCTGAATTGAAATAGGCGGGATATGATCAAGCTGAAATTCAAGTATTGTCACCATCTGCCCATGTTGAGTGCAAGAATTCTTCCAAGCGGTCAAGGCATCCTGGGTATTCTAAATCAGGTTGGAGAAAGTTGAAGTGTTCTCAAAGTCATGCTGCACAAAAGTCTTCACCTTTGAAAAGAAAGGCGTCAATCCACTTCTCAAACCATCAGCAATCACCTCCTCAGAAGGCAATCTCCTAGCAAAGATACCCTCAAGCGTGTTCAGGACTCCATCAATGATATTCCTCATGGCCTTTCTGACTCTGGCCGAATCTACATGTGCCGCATCAAAAAATCCTCGGCCTATGACAACTGAAGAGTTCTAGCTCGTGAAATCATATCTATCACCCTCCTGAATCACGCCTCCCTCAACCAAAGTCTGTAAGGGAGTATGCATCAAAGCCTCTAAACGCTGAACAACCCTATTTTGATAGATATGAGCATCGCCCCAAGCCTGATCAACTGCATCCATCCATGTCATAATGCTGGAAGCCTACTGGTAAGCATGACCTAGATCCTCCATAAACTTTTTTGTCTTAGCACCAACGCTGACAACCCACTTATCTGCTTCTTGTGCCATCTTTCTCAAATCTTCCAAGCCACTAACTGATTCTCTAGGAAACTTGGCTGGAAGCTCAATCGTCAGATTCTCCTGCCCACAGGGACGAGACAAGTGTTGTACGTATCCTTTTAAAGTCTTGTGCTCCTTTTTCAATTTCTTGTATTTTCCTTCAGTCCAGAGTAATCTGTCCTTGAGTGCCTGGTAGGAGTTATCACAATCTTCAATTATTTGTGCTCTCGTGGGGTGACCTAACTCCATGGTGGTGATCACATAATTTTCTGGAACAACATCATCTCGATCACACTCAACCCTTGGCACAGCCATGTGAAGGGTGTGAGAGCCATCCTCATCTTTTGAAATCTTTGAAAATTTCCTAGCTCTCTTCTTTATTGGAGGTGCACTAATCCTACTTAGGAACTCCTCAATCTCAACTGCTGGATCAACCTCTGCACTAGGGCTCCTCCTCATTCTATCTCTTAACCAATCCGGTGCCACCTGCTGTAAATCTAAAATAATAAGTGGTTGCTCATTCCTTGCTTTGTCTTCACGGACTTATTCTCTAACTTCATCTTGGCGAGGCTCACCAACTTCTACAGGCTGAGTATCTCTTGAACCTTGGGCCTCCTGCCCTGTAACAGTGTCATCCTCTAATGCCGCCTCAATCTCTTGCTGGAAGTGTGTATCTATGGCCGTTTCTTCATCTTCTTCCTACTGGTTATCTCTGATAGGCGCGTTGACACTTTGGCCAACAGACTCCCTTCGAGGTGGCTGATTTGCCTCCTATAATTCTTGTTCCTTATTTCTTTGATCAACAAACAATGAAATCTCCTATATACTTGGAGAACGTGTCTCCAATTGTGTAGGTAATGCCACCTCGACTCTCGGAGGCTCTGGCTGGATTGGCTCTTTCCTTTGTGACTCCGGAGCTCGAGCAACCTGCTTCTTCGTAATAGTCGGTGACCTATGATCTCCCATCAAGTTGTAAGTAAGAGGGATGGACCTGCTCTTCAACCTATTCACATGCCTCTCGACCCATCCTTTGGTGAATGTCAGGACTGGTATGCCAAGTGTATCCAAATCCGCAATCTCCGGTTCCGACCAATCTAGAAGTGGGAGAGATGTATCCCTTATTGTCTCATAATATGGATGAATAACATTCATATCCTCATCTACCTGGTCCGGTACTGGAATAATCTCACACTCCTTGATCATGCCCAAAGGTAATCTTAAAAACATCCTTTTTCTTAGCTCAACTTTACCCAATGCACCAGCCCAATAATCTTCAATATTTGCCTTGTGCCTAAACTCCTCCGACAGTATCCATCTAATATTTCTGTGAGGATCATAATGCTGCCTGCTGGTGTGGTAAGAAAGATGGAAAAACTGAAGCTCATTTTCAGCTTCCTTGGTTGCCTGCAGTGAAGGACACACTTCGTCTGAATTTCCCATGATAATCGGGAAGTCAAGTTCTCCCTTATTCTTTTTCTTCTGAATCTTATCATAGGCAATGAGTTGCCTAGATATTTCTAACATCAACATTTTGTTCGTGGGGTATGTGGGCAGCCTATAAGAATATGAAGAGAACCCTTGCAGTGTGATATAAGTAAATTTTGGAAATTGGATGAACCAACACCGTTACTTTTCTATCAATTCTTGAGCCTCCTTGGAGATCCTGTGATGAGTTCTTTGCTGAAGTGATCTTGTTATGTGCATGGTGAAGGCGTCATTGACTCTCTTGTAATGAGATGTACTTGTCAAGTGCAGCCGCGGACAAGCCTCATGAATCTTAAATTGCTGAGAGCCACACCCAATAGGCTCCTTGTATGATATTCCTCTGTATTTCGTCACACAAGCCAACATGTAGATAATGTATGAGCCCATATAGAATTTTTTCGTTCTCCTCATACTCTGAAGCTGCTCATGCAAATTATCATTGACCATTACTACCCAATTAATAAACTCCTTTCCTTTTAGCACCAGGTTGATGTAGTAAAACATCCAAGGCTCAAAGATGAACTCGCTTGGGGACATCCTGCAACCCTGTTGAGCATTATAATCAAATCACAATATTCCTACTTCAAATCTTCTGAGATTATTTGCTTCAACAACTTTGTGCAAGTGGGCTTGGGCTTGTTCATCCAACGAGAGTTAATCATATTAGCACATCTTTCAAATGTTGAAGCATACATATGCTCAACACGTTCTCTCTTCTTGTAAATCATCTTCTCACGTGAGGGAATTTCAAATGCTTCGCCAATAGCTGCAGGCGTGAGGTTGGCAAACAATCTGCCATCAGGTAAGACAATAGACCTGTGCTCAGGGTCGTAACAGTTAGCACATTCCATGATCAACTCCGGACACTGAATTGCTGGTGGAAAACCAACAGCTGCATATAGTCCACTCTTGATAATATTATTTGAAGTGATCAATGGACAATGGCCCCCAACTCCCATTATTTGACTTTTGAAAGCTTCCATGTTGAAAGAGCCCAAGTTCGTGTTAGCCAGCTTCCCCAACCTCGAAGAGAACTTCGATTCCGGTAGGAAAGACTTGCTCAGCTTCTTGATCACAGCTTGTCGAGACGCATTTGCCTTGTTGGATTCAACATTATTTTCCTTGCTAGTCGCTCTTACTTCAGCCATTCTGCAAAAACAAAAGATAGTCATCAACAATTTAACTTAGAAAAATAAAGTCACATTGGGGCTGCTAGCAGACTTTCAAAAATGAGAAGCTGCAGCACTAAATTTCAACTTCAAACCTCAACTCCTCCTGCAACAACTTTGAATTCTCCGCACTTAGAAAATTCACTTGCAGCAATAAAACTTCAGCACTTAGAAGAAAAATCGGCCAACTTCACTTCAGCCACTCCTCAGCTTCAAACTTATTCACTCTCAAAGTTCAACTTCAGCTTCAACACTCTCACAACTAGAGCCCAAGTTCGAACTTCTTCACCAAGTTTTAGTTTGCACTGCAATCTACTTCAGAGCCCAAGTCATACTTGCTAGCAGACGAAGAGAAATGAACACAACTTCACAGCTCATATAGCCAAGTTGAATTCTAGAAGGAGCCAATTTTAGCTAGTTCATTAAATTTCCACTACTTCACTGCAGGAATTTGAATTTCCCTCCTCTAGCAGCTACAACACTTGGCATTCGGCAGCTAGAATACTTTGACCTTCTAGAATTTCAAAAGGTTCATCTCCACTAGTCTAGGCGTATTTCACTTTAGCATTTTAAAATCATCTTTTGAAAATATTAACTTCAATTGCACCCTCTTTAAGAAATTTATTCACCAGTCGAGGTACTGAACTTTGAGTTTATCCATCTTTGGCTTGAGAAGATTATTCTCATGAAGAATTTAATCAAATTCATCTAGGCAATTAATTTCAAATTCATCAGTCAAGGCCTTTTATCTTCAACATCTTTTTCCTTGTTGCCTTAGAAAATTTTAAAATTTGCCCCTTAGGAAATTCATCAATCAAGTGCCCATCAAAAATATTCATCATAAAATCCTCGGCAAGGCGTGGGAAATTTTAAAATCAACTCCTTGTTGAATATATCCAGTACCTAGAAGAAACTTTTTTTCAAAAAGCATGAAATTCATGGGTCTATAAACAAAGGGGTACATTTAATTTTTTGAATTTTAGACCTTAGAAAAATATTTTGCCGTTGAATTTATCTTCATTCATGACCTCTGGGCGTATTTTTCCTGCTTGGCCTTGACAATTTTTTCTTTTTGCTCAACTTCGTGAAGATGGCACCTTCTGATTCTTTCTTGCCAATTTTATCCATGCCTCAGTGAATTTCATCACCTCTTCAAGCTTAGGCGTATTTTCCTCTAGAGGTGGAATTTTATGCCTTCGAATTTTTTTTAATCATCTTCATGAACATGGGCGCATTTAGCCAGTCTAGAAGGAATTAACACCTTGGCCCATGTCTTAACTTCACCTTGCACTTGGGCGCATTTTGCATATTGAGGAGGATTTAACTTCCAACACCTTAGTCACTTTTTCTTCACACCTCTAGAGATGGGCGCATATGGGGGGTCTAGGAGGATTTTCAACACTTAGCATATTTTTCTTTACACTCCACAGTCTAGCAAGTTGGGCGCATATGGGATCCTAAGGAGGAATTTAACACTTAACAACTTTTTCAACGTCCTTCAAAGCAAGATGATATGGGCGCATTCAAGGGGGTAAGGAGGAATAACCCAACGCCTTGGTAAACTTTTCTTTGATGCCTCTTGAGATGGGTGTAGTTTGAAGGCCAAGGAGGAATTTTGACTTCAACGCCTTAAAACCTCCTCCAGCCTCTTCTACATTGGGCACATATGCAACGTGGTGAAGGAATTTCCACCAACTTTTGTCGTTTTCCCTATCATTTTGGGCACATTTGGGGGTAGGAGCAGGATTTTTGACTTTCCTTGGAAACTTTTCTCAACCTCACTTCATAACAGGGCACATTTAGGGGGTCTAGTAGGAACTTCTTCAGACTTAGAAATTTTTTATCACCTCTATTTCTCCTTGAGGGCACATTTGAGGGTATGAGTAGGAATTTCCAAACTTGAAACTTTTTCCATCCTTCTGCCAGTCTCATCTTGGGCGCATTTCACAGGGGGTGAAGGAAATTTCTCAGACTTAGACATTTCTCTGGCTTGCTCACGCCTGTTTACTATATTTAGTAAGTCTTTGATTTTTATTCCTTTGAAGCTTGGATTGATTTGGAATTTGTGCCACAGGATCTTCATGACCTAGTTAAGCTGTTCACATTGCCATCTCGTGTTGACTTGCTATTTATAGCATGTTTTTGGAGGTGATTTACTATTTATAGTAACTACTTGGTTTTAGGACTTCCACAACTCTGTTTAACTTGAAATCTGAATGAAGTGATCCTCATGGGTTAACTTACCTGTTCACACTGGCGCCTGCTGCTGACTTACTATTTATAGCCTGTTTTTGGAGTGCCTTACTATAAATAGTAAGTGCTCAGATTGCCTTCAAATTTTACCAGTGGATAGCTTGAAAGATACTGATTGCAGTGGGATACTTAAGTTTTCAGAGATTTTGGCATTTGACCCTTGATTTTGGGTCCTGAAGCTGGAAACCCTAATTTGACTTGCATGTTGCTTAAACGATCTCCGTTTGACCCCATTTCTATTGCATGTCAGTCAGTTTGTGATATTGAAGTGTTGGGGGGGGGGGCTATCAGAGTGGATCTGCTAAAAATAGTAAGTCCCTGAAAAAGTGACCAACTTTGCTTGCATGTCACATCACTGCGTAGCTCTTGAAAAACCCATAAGGAATAACCTAACATGCGCTGAAAAGTCTAACATGCAAACCCTAAAAATAGCCTCTGAAGATAGCTCCTGAAAAAGGTCCTGATCCCGGTTTGCATGTTATACCACTGCGAAGCTTTCGAAAAATCCACACAGAAAGTCCAGACATGCGTAGAAAACTCTAACATGCAAACCCTAAAAATAGCCTCTGAAGCTTGAGTGCCGAAAGTCATCCTTTTATTTTGCAGGTTATATCACTGCATAGGTCTCAGAAAACCCAAAAATATTCTTTAGACATGCATTGAAAAACTTTGCATGCAAACCCTAAAATCAACTCCTGAAGGTGAACTTGCTAGAAATTGAAAGTTGTCAGATCTGGTTCAAATTTTGCAGACAAGCAGTTGACGTGTCTTGGATGCAATGAAACGATTAGAATTTCAAAAGTGCTGAGAAAATGTCCCAAATTAGGTACTTACTAAAAATAATAAGTTGTTAGAATCCAATGAAATTTTGTTGGGAACCTGCTGGAAGCTTACTGACTGCAACGCCAAGCTTAGATTTCAATTTGCTCACTCAATTTGACTTCAAATTGGCTAGAAGACTCAAAACCCTAATTCTCAGATTTAGCCAAAATTTCACGTGTAAGCTCAAAGGCGGGCACATCCCCGAAAAGGCAGACAACAAAAAGAGAAAGAAAGGGAGAGAGAGAGACAAAACCAAAGCCAAAAGACGAGGAACGGAGCAAAAATTAGGGGTCCCCCATTTTGAATGGGGTGATGTGTGAAAAGGTCACAACAGGTAGGAGGACAAATATCATGCCATTTGAGATGATTATTGATCAGTGATAACACCATTAGCTTCACAAACCCATATATGTACTTGCCTGTTTTTTGAATGCAATGTTCTGATTCTGCTTGTATTTTAAGGCAGATGAGAAGGTTTTGAGTGGGCTTTACATATTCATAGAGTAGATGCAACTTGCTCCTCAACTTGGAGCAAAAATCATCACTGAGATTGAGATCTATAGACTTTTGTGAGGGGTCCTCTTTGCATGAGATATATGCAAGGAAAAACAGATGACATAGCAGCAAGGTAAAAGCTTGTTAAGGGCATACTTTAAGTTATAGGGAGAGAGTTTTTGTGCTAAGGTGTCAAATCTTCAAAGAATTGTCATTCGTGTCTTGAGCCAACCATGTAGTACTTTAGGATGTGAGTGTAATTAGAGTATGTTTGAGCACATACATACCAAGAGGCGCAAAAGATTGTAAGTGCAAAGGTTGAAAGATCTTGTCTATGATTATTTCAACCTTTACCTCTGTCAAAAATTTTTTTTGAGCATTGACTTATCTCCCATCACATTAGATGTAATGTCCCCATTTAGGATTTTTGTCAATTTTCTGATTTTTTTGTATTTTAATGATTTTTTGAAACAAATCACAAACTGGAACAGCAAAAGAAAAATGGAACTAATCATTGGAAACTTGTTGTCAAAACCCTCTATGGCTGGGAAACAACTTCAGCTTTACCCAATCTAGCAAAAATCACTTATAGATGATGGATAACCCAAATTAAAGTGATGGTTAGGTCTTCTATGAAATGGATAGCCAACTTAACACCCTTTTATATGCAATTATACTTGGACTTGAGTGGTCAATGCTAGAAATCATCAAATACAAGTGTTGATATGATTGAAAATGAATGAATTAACCCTTCAAATGCCAACGATCACACAAGAATGGAACCCTAGAATATAAAACTTTCTTGGATCTGAACTAAGCATTAATTTATTCTTTATTCCCTTCAAAATTCTTTCATTTGATTTGCAACTTGCTGGAGCAACCTTCAATGACTGTTATGCACAATTTCAGACTTACAATATTTGAGTTTTGTCTGGGAACAATGAATGCACAATTACGACATGCTATAGGAGCCTTTATGGTGAATATTAGACAAGTATGGTGGTTGGATTTGATTGTAGAAGTGTTGTAGAAACAACAATTTTGAGGCAAATGACCTAGGGAAGTCCAATGGCAGCTGGAAATGATTAATTAGAGGCTGCACGACAGTCCAAATCCTTCCAAATTTGTGATAATAGTTAAGAATATGCCTGCAAATAGCAATAGTGATGAGCACATGATTATACTGAGAGGGGGGCGGGGAGGGTGGGTGAATTAGTATAATACAATCTTTTAATTTTTAAAACTTAGCAACCATAACAATATCAATTGCACAATATCATTCACATAATATCTAACAATTATGCAACACAAGAACACAAGATTTATGTGGAAACCCTTATGGGAGAAACCATTGCAAAATATTGCTTTATATAAATCTCTTTTACAATCTTTGTAGGTACCAACCTACATGAGACACTAATCTCCTCTTATACAATTTGTGAGCACCAACCCATTGGAGACACCAATCCCCACAATTGAGCACCAACTCAGTAAGAGACTCCAATCTTTTCAGTATGAGGCACCAACCTTGTTCTATACGAGGCACCAACTTTTCCAATATGATATCGCATTCACAATGTTGCTTCTTCACTGGATGATGAACTTATTTTACTCCCCTACTTTTATTCATTCCATGATTTCCCTATTCTCATATATCATAACATAAATATACTTGTGTGCTTGTGAAGAACCCTGCTGGTTCTAACTCCGCCTTTGATGCTAAAAACGTACTGTTTTTGTGTTTTTGCTTGTTTTGATGAATTTTTTACAAAAAATAAAGAAGTGCGCGAGGCAAGAAACAGTACTTAAGCTGAATAACAAGTAATAATAGAGTAATTGCAATGTTATTATGTATCTGGAAATTGCTACAAGTAAATTGCATACAACAAACCTACCTGGAAGTCCTCAGATTAATTAAATAAGAAAGATCTGGTACATGCCAGGAAAAAATAATGAACCTGGTGAAATGCAACACCCACCTCCAGATAATGATCTCCTCCACGTTGAAATTGGATCAAGGCCTTGATGAAGCAAGGCATCCAAGATATAGCAATCAGATAGCACAAAATGAAGGCGTTTTAGCCTCTAGCTCCCATGCCCCAGCCAAATGCAACCACGCACCACTGTGAAGTACGGCCAGAGAAAGAAGAAGGTACGACTCGCTATTTGTGTCTGCAGCTGATGAATGAAGGTGCCTGAACTGATAAGCCCTTCCTTATTGAATACTAGAAATAAACTGAAATGAATAAACTCTGTTGAAGTACAAATGGACTCCAAAATGAAGCCCCCTTAGAAGCAATGATTCAGCTGGTCTTTCACAGCCTCAAGATCACAGATCACTGAAGAATTCCCATTCTCCAATGGTGAAAATACCCTGAAACCCTTGTCTCAACACAAACTTCAAAGAAGCTAGAAAGAGTAAATGTCAAATGCTCATGAATGAATGAGGTCAACTTTCTCCTTTGCCTTTATATTCTCCCCAAAAAAAGCACAATTTCTAATGAGATTAATTAAATACATTAAAAATGTATTTAAATGTTTGATACCCCTTTTAATTACTTTCTAAACTTGGGCGTACTATTTTAGCAAATATTATAATCTCACTTTATCAATAATTTAAGTGGCTTACCTTTTTATAAAGTTAGAATATAACTTTAAAATATTCCCTTTAATTAATTAAATATACTTAACCACTTAAACATTAATATCTCCCTCAAAACTCAGTATTTTGACGTGCCGTCAGAAACTGGCAAACACTGATTTGCAAAGGCCTGGCATTGAACCCACTATTGAACTGAAGGAATGGAAATGACAATACCCTCCATTAACTGCCACTGAGGCCCCTTATCCAAACATATTTTGACGTGCCGTCAGAAACTAGCAAACACTGATCTGCAAAGGCCTGGCATTGAACCCAGTATTGAACTGAAGGAATGGAAATGACAATACCCTCAATTAACTGCCATTGAGGCCCTTATCCAAACATATTAGGCTAACCCATCTGCTACTGATACTGACTAGAGTGGGGACATTACAGTCTGCCCTCCCCGAATTTGCTTGTCCTCAAGCAAACTCAATGCTGGATGTTGTAAAATGCTCTCACTCTCCCAAGTAGCATCCTCTTTTGGTAGATCTCTCCAGTTAACCAAATATTCCTTGATAACCCATCTCTGAAGATGATGCTCTCTAGAATCCAAGATGGCCTCAGGTACTAATATCAACTTCCCCTCATCTTCCAGGGGTGGTAGGTCTGAAGAAGGAACTATATGTTGTCCCAATGCCTTCTTGAGGCGTGACAATTGGAACACATTGTGCACCTTACTGTCTGTCGATAAATCTAACTTGTAAGCCACCTTGCCCACTCGTCTAACAATCCTGAACGACCCATAATAGTGTGGTTTGAGTTTCTCCGCACCCCTCTTCCTAAGAGTGGACTGTCTATAGGGTTGCAGCATCAGATACACCATATTACCAATCTCAAATGATTGCTCAACCCTCCTTTGATCAACATATTGCTTTTGTTGATTCTGAACCTTCTGAATGTTCTCACGAAGGGCTCTCATAATATCCTGGTTCTTCTATAATAGATCCCAAACACTAGGTACTCTGCAATTTCTCAACAATAAATCAAGGAAACTAGGCACATCATAGCCATACAAAGCTCTGAAAGGTGTCATTTGGATAGTCATATGGTGAGTGGAATTATAGCAGTGCTCACAAAGATGCAACCACTTCACCCAAGCCTTCTCCTGCCTAGAAATGTAGTTCCACAGGTATCCCTCCACCCATTTGTTGACAACCTCTATCTACCCATTAGTTTGGGGGTGGTAGCTAGTGCTCAGAGTAAGCTCTGTCCTGCTTAGTCTGAGTAACTCCTGCCAGAAGTGACCCATGAACCTACTGTCTCTGTCACTGACAATACTCCGAGGTAACCCATGCAATCTGAATACCTAACGAAAGATTTAGATTTGCTACCTGTGTAGCTGAATAGGTAGTGATGATTGGAAAGAAATGTGTATACTTGGTCAACCGATCTACTACCACATAAATGTTGTCTCTCCCTTGAGCTTCCGGCAAGCCCGTAATAAAATCCATAGACAAGCATTCCCACTTCCTCTTAGGAATAGGAAATGGCTGAAGCAACCCAGCAGGGTAAGTATACTCTTGCTTGTTCTGCTGACAAATAGAGCACTCCCTAACATAATGAAGAACATCAAATTTGAGACCCTTCCAAGTGAATCTCTCCCGTACCTGCCTATAGGTCTTAAAGTATCCGGGATGACCAGCCATAGGTGAATCAAGGAAAGTCCTCAACACCTTGTTCCTCACATCTAAACCTGGGACTAAGAATATTATCTCTTTGTAAATGATGAGGTCATTCACAAGAGAGTACCTGTTGTCGTGAACTGCCCCATCAATAATGCCAGAAGCCCACAGATTCTTGGCATACTTTGCTACGATCCAATCCTTTGAAATCTCTGCCATGAAGCTCAAATGGGGATGGCGAGATAAAGCGTCAACAACAACATTTTGAGTCCCTTTTACATAGGAGATGTCAAAATCATAAGACTGTAACTTTCTGACCCATTTATGTTGACGTTCATTTAGATCTCGCTATCCAAGGGAATGCCTCAAGCTGTTATGATCAATTTTGACACAAAACTTACTGCCAACTAGGTATTGCCTGAACTTGGCCATTGCATGCATGATGGCCAACATTTCCTTGTCGTATATACTATAGCTCCTCTCAGGACCCCTTAGCTTCTTGCTCTCAAAAGCTATTGGGTGATGGTTTTGTTGATGTGATTTTTGTGACCGCACCAATCAGCAGAACAAAGTTGTTCGAAGACTACTCCATTCTCTCTTGATCAAAGCATTCCGTGCGCTAAGATTGCAAGAAAGTTCGCACGTTCAACTCCAAGGTTCCGAAATACTTAGAATACCCTCAGTTGGTTTGATGTGAATTGCTGTTTTCACGAGGGGACTTACACAATTGTTCAGAATACTTGCAGTTAACAGTAAATGGATGATTGGAAGGGATTTGTATAATGCTGATGATTTAGCAATAAGTACGTTTTCCTAAAACTAACCAAAGATGAACGGAAAGTAAATGAGTGAAAGGGTAAGAAGGTTCTATATTCTACTTTAAGGTGGGATGTGGGACCAATCTTAACAAGCTTCAACCAAACTTTGCTCCGCCTCACGCTGGACAGCTTACACAAAGTAGGTGCAATCTTCAAAGGGATAGCGAGTAATTTTCAAGTCACAACTCAACATCAAGATACCGTCAAAACGACGCATACCAAGGCATGAGCTACAACTGAAGTTAAGTTTATGAAATTCTCTAGTAGACCACGCAAGGCCAACTTGCCGTCAGTAAGCCGCTAGTGGTATGGAATGAAACGAAGTTGCCTTGATCAATGCCACACATCCACAGCTACTATCTACTTGCATGAAATGAAAATGCTACTTCTTAAACTACTTTACGCTATCTTACGCTACTTGGAATTGAAGGGAAGAAGAAACCTTGCTAGCTAAACACAATGAAGACGAATTTCACCATCAATGAAAAGATCTTCTATTATGAAAGTGTTACACAACAATTTCTTACAAAAATTTTCAAAGGAAAACTTTCCTTCTCCAAACTATGCTAAACTATCAAACAAAATGTCTCTCTGCTCTAGCCTCTACTTTGATCTCCAATCTCTAGTCTAATTCTAATGAGGTACAAATGAGGGGGACTCCCCCTTTTATAGATAGCCCAGTCCAATGGACGGCTAAGATTACAATCAAAAGAGTGGCTAAGATTAAGCCACCTCAGCCCTAACCCTAAAAACTGCCAGAATGGGGAGTGGTGCAATAAATGAGCAAAGATTCCCACTCACTCCCAAAATATTAAAGGCAATTAATGCCCACAATCAGTCTTCTAGAAGATCATCGTCCAGTAGTGCATTCCCATTCTCCTTCTCTCTGGTTGCAAACTCAATGAACTTGCCAAGTACAGCCTCAACCTCTTGAATTGAAATGGGTGGAATGCAATCAAGCTGGAACTCTAACACCGTGACTGATGGTTCATGCCGTGCACAAGATTTTCTCCAAGCAACTAAGGAATCCTGCGTGCTCTGGATCAAGCTAGAGAAAGTAGAGGTGTTCTCAAAGTCATCTTGTACGAAGGTCTTCACCTCTGAAAAGAAAGGCACCAACCTACCCCTCAAATTATCAGTAGTCACCTCATCTGGATTCAACCGCCTAGCAAATATGGCCTCGAAGGTATTCTGGACTCCATCAATAATGTTGGCCATAGCCTTCCGTACTCTGGCTGAATCTGCCTGTGCTGCGTCGAAGAAACCACGTCCCATAATTGCTAAAGAATACCATCTAGAAAAGTCATACCTGTCATTCTCCTGAATGACCCCTCCATCAATCAGCAACCGCAAAGGAACATGCCTCAATGCCTCAAGACAAATAACCTTGCTTTGATAGACCATCTCCCCAGGCCTGATCAACTGCCTCCATTCGTGCTAAAATACTAGAAGCCTGCTGAAAAGCAAGAGCAAGGTCCTCCATAAACTTTTCTGAGCACGAACTCCTGTAACCCATTTGTCTGCCTCCTGTGCCATCTTCCCTAGCTCCAACAAGCCACTAATCGACTCTCTAGGTATCTCAGGTGGAAGCTCTATCGCTCTAATCTCCTGCCCACGAGGACGAGACAATTGCTGCACATATCCTCTCTAGGTATCTCAAAGCTCTATAATGCTCTGCACATATCCTATCAAAGCTTATGCTTGTACTTTTCTTCCTTTTTAAATAATCTGTCCTTGAGGGCGAGGTAGGAGTTATCACACTCCTCTACAATCTGTGCACCTGTGGGGCGTCCTAACTCCAAAGTTGTGACCACATAGTTCTCTAGTACTGCTTCATCTCGGTCACAATCAACCTGTGGCACTGCCATGTGAAGGGTGCGAGAGCCATCCTCTTCAGTGGATATCTTTGAAAACTTCCGTGCTCTCTTCTTTTGTGGAGGCGCGCTGATCCTGTTCAAAAACTCTTCCATCTCAACTGCTGGATCAATTTCTTCGCCGGGGCTCCTTCTCATCCTATCTCTGAGCCAATCGGGTCCTGTATACTATATATCAAATGGCTACTATTCTTGTGCCTCTACTTCACGGACTTGTTCAACTTCTATATCATTCTGGCGAGGCTCATCGGCCTCAAGTGGCTGAGTATCTCCTGAAACTATATCATCATCCTCCAAAGCCGTCTCTAACTCACGTTGAAGCTGAGTGTCAGTAGCAGTCCCCTCATCAGTCTGTTGATCATCTCTACTAGGTGCGTTGACGCTCTGGCCAACTGACTCTCTCCATGGTGGCTGATTATCTTCTTGTACCGCTCGCACCTGATTCAATGCATTTCTTTGATCAGCAAAAAGAGAAACCTCCTGTATACTTGGAGAATGTGTCTCCAATGGCGTGGGTGATTCAATTACGACTCTTGGAGGCTCCGGCTGAACAGGCTCTTGCCGAACTGGCTCTTTCCTTCTAAACTCCGGACCTCGTGTGATTTGTTTCTTCCTGCTGGTGGTGGGTGTCCTGTGATCTCCCATCAAATTGTAAGTCAATGCAATCGACCTGCTCTTCAATCTACTCACACGCTTGTCAACCCACGCTCTAGTGAATGTCAAGACTGGAATGCAAAGTGTGTCCAAATCTGCTATCTCAGGCTCTGACCAATCCGGGAGTGGAAGTGGAGTATTTCTCACTGTTTCATAATCTGGATGGATGACATTCATGTCCTCATCCACCTGGTCTGGTACCGGAATGACTTCACACTCCCTAATCATGCTTATTAGCAACCTAGAGAACATTCTCTTCCTGACTTCAGCTTCGTCTGATGCATTAGCCCAATAATCCTCAATGTTTGCCTTGTGTTTAAATTCTTCTGACAGTACCCATTTGATGTTGTTATGCGGATCATAGTGCTGTCGGCCAGTGTGGTATGAAAAGTGGTAAAACTAAAGCTCACTTTCAGCTTCTCTAGCTGCCTGTAATGAAGGACACACCTCATCGGAATTTCCCATGACAATTGGGAAGTGAACACCTCCCTTCTTCTGTTTCTTTTGAATCTTATCGTAGGCAACCAATTGCCTAGATATCTCTAACATCAATATTCTGTTTGTTGGGTACTTAGGCAGCCTATATGGGTATGAAGAAAATCCTTGCAGCCTTATGTAAGAAAACTTCAGAAATTGTATAAACCAGCACCCATACCTCTCAATCAATTCCTGGGCTTCCCTCAAGATCCTGTGATGCATCCGATCCTGAAGTCTTCTCGTGATGTGCATGGTGAAGGCGTCATTGGCACACTTGTAATGAGTGGTACTTGTCAAGTGTAACTGCGGATAAGCCTCATGAATTTTAAACTGGTGAGAGCCACAACCAACAGGTTCATTGTATGAAATTCCTCAATACTTCGTCATACGAGCCAGCATGTAAATGATGTAGGAGCCCATATAAAATGTCTTCGTTCTTCTTAGGCTCAGGAGCTGCTCGTGCAAATTGTCACTGATCATTGCAGCCCAGTTGACGTAATCCTTTCCTTCCAACACGAGGTTGATGTAATAGAACATCCATGGCTCAAAAATAAACGACTGCGGGCAACCTCCAACTCTGCTCAGCATCATAATGAGATCACAGTACTCCTGCTTCAAGTCATCCGCTATAATTTTCCTTGGCAACTTCGTACAAGAGGGCCTAGGGTTGCTCATCCAGTGAGTATTGATTGTCTCTGTACATCTTTCGAATGCCGAAGCATACATTCGCTCAGCTTGCTCCCTTGATTTGTAAATCATGTTTCAATGCACTGGGATCCCAAAAGCCTCGCCAATAGCTGAAGGAGTGAGGTTGGCGAGCACTTGTCCATCTGGTGACATGATTGACCTGTGATCCTTCTCGTAGCAGTTGGTGCACTCCATCATTAGCTCCGAACACTGAATGGCTGGTGGGAAACCAGTGGCTGCATATAATCCACTTCGAACAATGTTGTGTGAAGTGGCCGAAGGTTGATGATGACCAATTCCCAGTATTTTATTCTTGAACGCCTCCAAATTGAAAGAGCCCAAATTGGTATCAGTCAGCTTGCCCAACTTCGAAGTGAACTTTGACTCTGGCATAAATGTCTTGCTCAGCCTCTTTATAACAGCTTGCCTGGATGCACCATTATTGTCCTTGCCAGTTGTCCTTACCTCAGTCATCTGCAAAACAACAAACATCCATCAGCAAATTAACTTAGAAAAATAAATAAAATATTGTGCAGGGGCTGCCAGTCGACTTCAAGAACTTGAGAAGCTGCAATAACATTTCTTATTCGCAAACCTCAGCTTCTTCTTCAACAGATTTCGAACTTCAATCACTTAGAAACAAACTTCTAAGCAAGCTTCAGCAACTTAATACTTCAAGAAATCTGCCAACTTTAATCAGCACTTGGACCTTTGTAAATTCGCACTTTACACTCTCAGCAAATCAGCAAGTGCGCACCTCCTCAATAACCTTCAGCTTCAGTAATGTGATCACTTCAAGCTTTAGCAATATTCTTCTTCAAATCGAAATTTCTTCAATCAACTTCCAGCTACAAACTTTCCTCAAGCAAATTTGAACTTCAGTCTCAACAACTTCCAACGCCTTTCACTCAGCAACTCACTCTCCAGCTTCAAAAATTCGAACTTCTTCAACAATTGCAGCCACAACAAAATTTCGAACTCCTTCAGCACTTCAGTCTTCAGCAACTTCCTCTTCAGAAATTCGAACTTCTTCAACAGATTTCAAACTCAACACTGGACTCAGAGCAAATCGAGTCTCTCTTTAGCTGTGAAAAAGGAGTGAATAACCTTCAGCACTTATAGGAAATTCGAATTCTAGAAGAAGGCTAAGTTTAGCCAGTGAATTAAATTTCCAATACATTTGAATTTCCCTCCTCTGGCATTTTTGACACTTGTTTGAGAATCTCAATCTTCTAGAAGTTCAACTTTACTGCCACATTTCAAATTCACTTTCAAATTTTTTTAATTTAAATTCATCTTTTAATTCACCAACCGGAGCTCTGTCACTTGAATTCAAATTTTACTTCTCTTCGTCTCTGGAAAATTCATCTGTGAAGAACTCAATCAAAAATATCTAGGCAATCCACTTTAAATTCATTGTCGAAGCATTTTCCATTTGAAAACTCATTTTATTCAAATTTGCCTTTAGGAAAATTCATAATTCGAGCACCGATTAAATTCTTCACCCAAAAAGCGTTGGCGAAGTGCAGAAGACATGGAAATCCATTTCTCATCGAAGATCATCAGTACCCAGAAGGAGATTTTCTCGAAAATGTGATGAATCCATGGGTACACAACGAACCAGTTAAATTTTTAAATTTTGAACCTTAGAAAAATATTATTCAATCAATTTAAATCCGTTCTTCGTTTCTGTGAACATCCTGTTGCTCTGACTTGAGAAATTTTTTAAAATTCATCCTGCATTGTCATCATCTTCTGACTTCATCACTGGCAAATCCATCCATGTTCAGGAAAATTATTCATCACCTTCATGTCTAGGCGTATTTTCTTAAGGAAGAAAATTTTGCCTTAGAGAAATTTTAAATCACCTTGCATTTTGAAAATTTCGCCTTGGGAAATTTTTTTATTCAACTCAACCAACTTTGCCTATGGTGAGGAAAAACCATCAACTTCACTTAGAAAATTTTTGAAGGCACATGTCATGGAGGATATTTAATCCCAACGCCTGGCACATTCTTTATTTTACTCACCACCCTGCATTTTGTTTTTTTTTATATCCTCCATAGGCTTAAGAATTCTAATGCTCAACATATTATTTATCACCTCACACACCCTTGGCGCACATCACATGTAGAGAGGAAACTTCACATCCACGCCTAGCATTATTCATTCTACCACCTTGGCATTTTCAACGCCTAGTAACACTTACCACCTTGGGCGCATATGACACTTGAAGAAGAATAATAACCACGCCTAGGAATATTTCACTTCACCTTTTACCTTGTTTACCACCTTACACTCACCTTTACTCACTTCAACTTGTGCGATATTAACATGTGTGAAGGATAAAACCACGCCTTCTTGTGACCTTTCATCTTCCTCATTTTTGTCTTTACATGCCCTCATTTGGGCGCATTTTACCATGGGAGAAGGATGAAGTTTGTTGACTCTTTGATTCTCTAACCTTGGGCGCATTTGAACATGCACGAAGGATGAAACTTGTAACGCCTCCAACAAGTGACCTTTCAACTTCCAGCTTTTTGTCCTTACATGCCCTCTTTTGGGCGCATTTGAGCCTAGGAGGAGGATGAAAATTGTTGACTCCTTTGACTTCTTTCTTTTTGGGCGCATTTGAGCATATGTGCAGGATGGGAGCATTTAGGGGGTGGTGGAGGATATTTCCATGCCTTAGAAATTTTTTTCTCATCAAACTCTCAAGGTGGGCGCATTTTGCTATGTGTGCAGGACGAACTTTGTTGACCTCTTTGACCTTCTTGCTGTATGGGCGCATTTGGCCATGGGAGGTGGACGAGTTTGTACTTAGAAATTTTTTACATACTTTGCTTCTTCATCAAGTAGGGCGCATTTGGCCATGGGTGAAGGATGAACTCCAGACTTAGAAATTTTCTCAGCCACTGCCAGCTTCTTCTTTGGGCGCATTTCAAGGGTGCTACAGGATGAAACTCATGCCTTAGCCATTTTTCCTGACTTCTGCCAACTTCACAACGTCCTGCTATTTATAGTAAGTCTCTTGATTTTCATATCCCGGAAGCTCAGAATGATTTGAAATTTTGAACGCTGGATCTTCACGACTTCATCAACCTATTGACACTGCTATTTCGGGTTGGTTTGCTATTTTTAGCCCATTTCTGAAGGTGGTTTACTATAAATAGTAACTGCTCGTTTTTGATATCTCCATAACTCCGTTTGATTTGAAATTTGAATGATGCGCTCCTCACCACGTGACCTGCCTGTCGACATTGGCGCATGCTGCTGACTTGCTATTCTTAGCATGTTTCTGGAATGACTTACTATAAATAGTAAGTGCTCCGTTTGCCTTCAAATTTTATCAGCAGATGGCTTGAGAGATGTTGATCGCGGTGGTATACACCGGTTTTTGAAAATTCTGACTTTTTACCCCTCTTTTCGGGCCCTGAAGCTGGAAACCCTAATTTGTTCTGCATGCATATCAAATGATCTCCGTTAGTTCTCGTTTCTGTTGCATTGCGATTAGCTCGTGTTTCTGAAGTGCTGGGAGGCGGCTGTGGGATGCACCTGCTAAAAATAGTAAGTTCCCAAATGAGTGACCATCTCCGTTTGCATGTCACATCACTGCGAAGCTCTCAAAAAACCCATAAGGAATATGCAGACATGCAAAGAAAACCCTGACATGCAAACCCTAAAAATAGCCTCTGAAGGCTGAACTCTGAAAGTTGTCATCTCACTTTGCATGTTATATTGTCGCAAAGGTCTCTGAAAACCCAGAAGGAATCTTCAGACATGCATTGAAAAACTCTGCATATGGACCTTGAAATTTGCTCTAGAAGCTGAACTGCTAAAAATAGAAAGTTGTCTGTTTCAGCTCAAATTTTGCACACGAGCAGCTTGATGTGTTCTGAATGCAGTGTGACCGTTAAAACTTCGAAGGTGTTGAGAGAAGCATCTGTAATTGCACACTTACTAAAAATAGTAAGTAGTCATAATCTGATGAAAATTTGCTGAGAGCCTACTGGAAGCATACTGACAGCAGTGTTAGTCTTTATTTTCAATTTATTCACCTTGCTTGACCTCAGATTGACCGGGAAAGAGGGAAACCCTAATTTCTGACTCGGTCGAATTTCACGTTTAAGGTCAATGGCGGGCATGCCCCCGGAAAGGCAGACACCAGAAAAGAGACAGACAACGAGAGAGAGACAAAAACCAAAGCCCAAAAGACCAGAATGGAGCAAAAATTAGGGGTCCCCATTTTGAATGGGGTGATGTGTGAAAAGGTCACAACAGGTTCTACATAATCATTGCACCAAAACCCTCTCCACAAGCATCACACTGAAGCTCAAATGGCTTGGTGAAATCTGACAAAGCTAGAACTAGACATGTAGTCATCAATTGTTTGAACTTCTCAAAACACTCCTGTGCCTAAGGTGTCCAAACAAATGCTCCCTTCTTAGTCAAATCTGTATGTGGTGCAGCATGCCACGAGAATCCACTGACAAACCGACAGTAGAAGGTGCATAACCCCACAAATCACTTGAGTTGAGTCAAAGTGTCAGGAGTAGGCCAATCAATAATGGCACGAACCTTATCAGGATCCATGAGAACTCCATCTCTGTTGATTATGTGACCCAAATAAAGAAGTTCTGCCATGCCTAACGCACACTTGGACTCTTTGGTGTACAAGGACTCCCTGTCAAATATGCCCAAAATAGTATCCAGGTGAACCATGTGCTCCTCCCAAGATCTGTTGTAAACTAAAATATTGTCAAAGAATACCAAAACAAATCTCCTCAACTAAGAGTGGAAGACCCTGTTCATAGTGGATTGAAAAATAGCTGGAGCGTTGGTTAAGCCAAAGGGCATAACCAAAAAATCATAGTGTCCAAAATGACATCTGAATGCAGTCTTCTCAACATCCTGCTCTTTGACTTTGACATGGTGGTAACTTGTTCTCAAGTCAATCTTTGAGAAGTAACAAGCTCCATGAAGCTCATCTATCAACTTGTCGATGCGAGGAATGGGATACCTATTCTTAATTGTTTTCCTTTTCAACATTCGGTAATCAATGCACATCTTGAGTGTACCATCTTTCTTCTTCACGAAAACAACTGATGAAGTGAAAGGAGACTTACTTGGCCTTATGTGTCCCATAGCTAAAAGTTCCTTGATTATTTTCTCAATTTCGTCCTTCAAACACTTTGGGTGCCGGTAAGGTGTAATCATGATGGGCTTGGTGCTCTCTTCCAACTCAATGATGTGCTCTATGCCTCTATCAGGAGGTCTACCACGTGGTATGTCACTGAATACCTTGTATGATATACTCTGAACTCTTGAACATTTAGATGATAGGGTGTTTTGTGCTGCTCCTCATACGAAGGCATCAACTTACACTCTGCTGCCCACTCTATCATGTCATGTTTAATAAGTCTCTCCATTCTCCTGAGAGTTATTACCTTCAAGTTGCTGTCCTTAATGGCCTTAAGTACATGATTAGTCTCGTCAACCTTGAATTTCATTTCCATATCTCTAAGGTTGAGTGTAAATTCTTCAATTGCATGAAGCCACTTCATGCCAAGGACCACATCATTGCCTCCCATATTAACCACATAAAAATCTGCTTTAAACTCATAGTTATTGAGTTTCATAGGCAGATCTAGAATCATTCTCACATTTGAGAGCATAACCATCAACAACTTTTACCCTTATCCCTTCAAACCCTTGAGTTTGAATTCCACGCTTTTCCACTAACCGTGAATCTATGAAATTGTGAGTTGCACTTGTGTCAAGCAAAAAAATGACTTTTTGACCAGCCAAGAGTCCACACAACCTAAAGGAGCCTTCTCTTTGCATGCTAGACATATGAGCTTCTTGTAGCTCCATTTCTCCTTTAGTTTCGACTTCAATTTCCGAGTTTTCAGTCCTTGAATCCTCTTGATCAGCTTGTTGGTCTGTTATATCAGTCATGTTTTCACCCTCATAAAACCACTCCATATGCCTATTTTTCCCCTTAGGACAATCATGGTTTAGATCATAAGGACCCTTGCAATAAAAACACAGCTTCCTCCTACGCAAATCATTAATTGTTTCCCTATCCAAAGGGGCTGCAAATTTCTTCTTTTGATCAACATTTTCTGATTTCTTTGGATCTGATTTACTATTATTATAGGATGAAGATGGTTTTGATTTGAACTTACTATGTGGAGCTGTAAGTTCGATGCTACGAGCTTTCCTCATAGCTTCTTGCAAGGTAGGGGGATCAAAAGCCTTGATCCAACCTTTCCTAGGCTCATAAAGACCCTCTACAAATAGTATGGCCAACCTCTTCCCTGAGATACCTGTAACCATGATCGAAAGCTTTTGAAATTCACCAATGTAAGATTCCAAACAGCCCATTTGTTTCAGCTGAGCTAGATCTCTGAAGTACAACTTTGGATCGCGTTTGTCAAAACACTCAACTAACTTGTCAGTGAACTCCCGATATGTATTAATATGGTCATGTTGCAAGGTAACCAAAGTCATGGGCTACCCCATCCAAATCTAAGGATGAGAACTTAATGGTGTCTTCTTCTACCATAGGACATAGGGTCAAGAAAGTGTCCAACTTGCTAACCCAAGCTCTGGCCATAACCCTACCACTGCCATCAAAAGTAGAGTGTGAGCTTGTTAGTTGCATGTCTAAGATCATTGTTTTTGTTCCTTTGTATCGTGTCAGTCTTGTTCCTATTGTGCTCTCTTTTTTGGGTCATGAACCTGTCAAAGTTAAGATGATTCTTAACTCTCTGTGGTAATGCATCCCACTCATCATCTAGTGTCATCACGTTATCTCCAAAGATCATGTCACCTTCCTCCTCATCCCTGTTCCCCTCTTCAGGTTCATTTCTCACAAATGTAGGGTGTGTAGGCCTATCATAGGTGCGTGTTGGAGTTACTCTCATCCATGGGGCTCCATCAACACTACCATCCTCCTTCTGGACTTGATTCAGTCTCCTAGGAATGGTCAAATGCTGAACGACTGTACTAAGCTGCTGTAACACATTTGCTGCTTGTTCCTGCCCAGCTACAAGACCCCTCAGAATGTCTCTGGCTTCTCTATCCTCTTTGTTACCATGGTTTTTGGGCGGCTCAACCTCTTCCCTGTCGCCCATGATTTCAAATGGTGTCTCCTCAAACTAGAAATCTAATGGTATGTCCTCAAACTGGTTTCTCTGTAACCCAAGTCTCCTGTGTGAGTAATACCTGTGAGGTCTAACCTGATGAGGCCGCATATGAACTTCTAACCCTCTAGGATGGCAGGATCAGAGCTACAAGACCCCTCAGAATGTCTCTGGCTTCTCTATCCTCTTTGTTACCATGGTTTTTGGGCGGCTCAACCTCTTCCCTGTCGCCCATGATTTCAAATGGTGTCTCCTCAAACTAGAAATCTAATGGTATGTCCTCAAACTGGTTTCTCTGTAACCCAAGTCTCCTGCGTGAGTAATACCTGTGAGGTCTAACCTGATGAGGCCGCATATGAACTTCTAACCCTCTAGGATGGCAGGATCAGAGCTTTGATACAACTGTGAAGAACCTTGCTAGTTCGAACTTTGCCTTTGATGCTAAAAATGTATTGTTTTTGTGTTTTTACTTGTTTTGATGAATTTTATACAAAAAATAAAGAAGTGTGCGAGGCAAGAAACAGTACTTAAACTAAATAACAAGTAATAATAGAGTAACTCCAATGTTATTATGTATTTGGCAATTGCTACAAGTAAATTGCATACAACAAACATTCCCGAAAGTCCTTAGATTAATTAAATAAGAAAGATTTGGTACATGTTAGGAAAAAATAATGAACCTGGTGAAATGCAATGCCCACCTCCAGATAATGATCTCCACGCTAAGACTGGATCAGAGGCCTTGATGAAGCAAGGCGTCCAAGATATAGCAATCAGATGGCACAATGAAGGCATTTTAGCCTCTAGCTCCCACGCCCCAACTAGATGCAACCATGCACCACTGTGAAGAAGTACGGCCAGAGAAAGAAGAAGGTACGACTCGCTATTTTGTGTTTGCAGCTAATGAATGAAGGCGCCTAAATTGATAAGCCCTTATTAAATACTGCAAATAAACTGAAATGAAGAAACTTTGTTGAAGCACAAATGGACTCCAAAATGAAGCCCTCTCAGAAGCAATGATTCAGCTGGTCTTTCACAACCTCAAGATCACAGATCATTGAAGAATTCTCGTTCTCCAATGGTGAAAATACCCTGAAACCCTTGTCTCGGCACAAACTTCAAAGAAACTAGAAAGAGTAAATGTCAAATGCTCATGAATGAAGGAGGTCGACTTTCTCCTTTGCCTTCTTATATTCTCCCAAAAAAGCAAGATTTCCAATGAGATTAATTAAATACATTAAAAATGTATTTAAATGTTTGATACCTCTTTTAGTTACTTTCTAAACTTGGGCGTACGATTTTAGCAAATATCGTAATCTTACTTTATTAATAATTTAAGTGGCTCACCTTTTTATAAAGTTATAATATAACTTTATAATATTCCCTTTAATTAATTAAATATACTTAACCACTTAAATATTAATATCTCCCTCAAAACTTAGTATTTTGACGTGTTGTCGAAAAATGGCACACACTGATATGCAAAGGCCTGGCACTGAACCCAATATTGAACTGAATGAATGGAAATGACAATACCCTCCATTAGCTGCCACTAAAACCCCCTATCCAAACATATTAGCCTACAAGGGTCCAAGTAATAGGCTAACCCATCTACTACTAATCTAGACTAGAGTGGGTACATTACAATGCTTGTATGTTCTCACCTTATACTCTTCTTATCTTTTCAACATCGAATGATCTTCATATATGTTCTATTCATTTTCCCATACTCATATCTTCTTCATTAAATCAGCCATAAATTCCTCTTTTATAACTGTTATGCACCAAATTTGCACCCTACTAAAACTTTTAAGCTCAGTAATCTGGCATAACATGGGACTTAAATTCTACATGTGGGATATGCAATACTGAAAATGAGACCTCCGGATTATAGGCCGGTTCCTGTTGAATAAACATCTATTTTTGCTCTTCAAACCTAAAGACTTTAGAGGAAAAGGGGAAGAAAATAGATAAAAGAACTTGAAGATTGAAACTAATTAATGGGTGATACACCAAAATCACTTCCCTAACACAGAATGAACCCACAACTATTCATATGATGATGCAATACCTGATAAAACCCTCAACACATAAATATTTCAAAGGAAGATATGAGATCAGAATAATATTTAAAGGATATTAACCACAATAAATACTCTTAGAAATAAACACAACCCCTGACCTGTGAAGAGAATTCTTAGTCACAAAGATGCTAAAATGAGACAAACTTAAAAGGTTTCAGATAAGAAACACAGAAAAGAAAAAAATCAATCACCAATCTGCATACAAATGTGACACCAGAAATAGATCAAAAATGTTGTATAAAGGTGTAACGACCCGACATCTACGTAAAATTTTTTTTCTATCTTTTACAACTTTTAACCAAAGTAAACGAGTAAACAACAACATAACAAAATTTTTCTTTTCTTTTCGAAATAAAGTACAACATATAAATATGATTTCAAACTTTTCCAAATTAAATAACTTTAACTTTTCATTGAATAACAGAGTATAAGAGTACAAGAATACATACACAGCTTTTAAAAGCTTTTGCACAAATAGAAGTAAGATGGTCCAGGTTCTTCCCTTGCAAATCTTGGTTCTTCGGTTGTCAAGTTATGGAGGAGAAATATCACTCGGGTGCTTTTCCGCCAACCACGGACTAATAATGCGGTCCCCCGCACATTCATTTTTCAATGAATGGCCCTCCCTTCGTCGAAGAGATTGGTTGAGTGACCGATTCCGTTAACCAACTGAGCATAGTGTCGTGTCCTACATTACTAGATTCTTGTGCCTTACAATCCCAACCTAGTATATGTGTTTTGGATCACTGTGAACTGACAATGTAATCATCTTCCTAAACAAAGAGGATGTAGGTACATTACATTACTATGGCCATAGTGTTTGATTCAGTAAACGACTGATAAGTCATCTATCACTACACTACTCAGGGCCGATTTGCCTTCGGGCTACCTTACTCTACGCGTAGGTCGTGTCCTTCAGTGGGTTCAGTTTACCCCAGACTACCTACCTCAAACAGTTTACTAGAAATGAGTTTTTAAGCAAGTGTTTGCTATCCTATCTCCTGTTTCCGGAATTCTTTATCCTAGGAGAGAGCTTCCTAATGTTAACCTAATAACACAAGCTAGGATTACACTTTATTTTAAACATCATTTCGTTCCTAGAATTTATTACATATTCTACGTATTCTCCATATACGGAGATCATACAAGTTTAGAACTTCAAACAGTTGCATAATCATTTATTACTACCAATCAACTATCATACACAAAAGACAGTCTTGAAGTGCAATGCATATAATTCCCTATTAATGCATATAACCAAATAGAATCCTTTCTTTTTCAAAACCCCCTTCCTAATCACATTTAAATCTCTTCTTTCCAAAATCCCATTCCTAATTAAATCTTCTTTAATTAAATTGTATGCAACAAGTTATTCTTTTAATTGTTCTGATATTCCCTAATCCTTACCCATGCATAAGTATTCCCTAATCCTTACCCATGCATAAGACGAAATTCTTTTAAATCTTTATGTCATAAAAGATTATCATCAACAAATGGTTACTAAAACAATTCATTATTCTCAGTTCAATACAGACAGCGAATACAAGACAGTAAAGAAAATAACTTTAAAGTTTTTAAACTTTAATTCAGAATCATGCCTGTTTTAAGCTCCTTTTCCAGTAATACTCCTTCAGAAATCTTCTAATGTTGTTCCTAGCTAACAGTATCCTCACTCAAAGATTTCTCCAAATAAAGAATTTTATCGTTGTCTCACAGAAATTTATACTGAGAAAACTCAGCACACACTGAAACACTTGAAACAGATAACTAGCACAAGCTCACACTATTTGCAGTGGATAAGCTCTTTCTAAAAACGTCAAAGAAGAGAAAAATCTGAAGTGAATTCGAATGAGAGCTTGTGAGGTATTTATAGGTCGCAGTTAAAACAACTTCCCCATTTCTGGGCATGAATATTGACAAATTTCAATATTTACTCAGTCAAAGTGATACCTGCCATGCATCCAAACCTTTAGTCATGTTCTTTTATGATGAATCGACTCCTATACAGCCAGCAATTCGAAGAATCTTTCAACTTGAAACCAAAACGAAATCTACAGTCACGTTTTTCTGCCAGGCGTCAGAATTTTTCATGATATTTTTGCTGCGTTTTAGGTTAAGTCCCAAATCGACCCAGCTCAGTTGTTTGTTGCTATTTTCTGGTTTTAAAACTTTGACATTGTCTTCTTCCATTCCCAGCTGTGCAGGGAGCTCCGCCATTTTCACGGGTAAGTTTTTCATTTTATATTTTCTTTCATCTCCTTAAGTTCGACTTTTAAATTTTCCTTTTTACTTTTTCAAATGCATTTTGAAAGGTTTAAGAATTATACACGGCTATCTTCTAATATTTAGGCTTTCACAATAATAAAATGCGAATTTAATCTTTCCACAAAAAATGCGAATTTAATCCTTTCGAAATTGAAATTGTTTTAATAATTTCTATTTATATATTTTATTTATACATTTCTTATGTATTAATATTTATATATATAAATATATATATTAATAATCTCCTTATTAATATATATATATCATATATATATAAATATATAATTAAATCCTCCAGATAATAATACTTGAATATCATTTATCAAGATACCAGGCGGAATGTGTACGTGTAAACATGTTTACATGTACTCTATGTATATACATATGTATGCGTATATACATGTCGATACATATGTACGAGCATATCCATCTACTTACGTACATATGTGTCGATATGTTTATACATTTAGATATGTGTATACAGTGTATACATGTGTATACGTACCTATTCGACCTGCATCACATTCTTTCTTTTACGTTCATTCACAGGGATTCACAGTAAAGTCAGACTAACATTCAATCACATCATATAAAGCATAGGGAAGTAAATCTTACTCCTAAGCCTATGGATGTCTAACTTATCTGACCTGTTTCTCTATGTACTGTTCATAATGTGTGTGTATGCTCAACTGATTAACTTTACCGGTCAAACGACCAATACCCCTCTCCCAAGTGATATTTCCCCTCTGTCTTGAGGACTGGATCTCATTCCTGCATTCACAATTATAAACTCACGGCAGTCAATTGCTCACAAAATTAGCAATACATATAAATTTTATAAGATATAAAAACATCACACATAAATCACATTATGTACGTTTTTCACCATGATTAACATCAAATAATAACACAAGAATGAGATGATTAAAACTCATATTGAAAACAAGGTGATTCACATCTTTATTCATTCATAGAATTGTCTTTACAAACACATAATCCTTATTCAATTCTAATAGCCTAATAGCTATACAATTTGGGATGTAACAAAAGGCTCTCAAAGGCTCTGAAAATGCATACTCCAAAATCTGATACAATACTTGGAACAAAATAGCACAATGTTCTCCAGAAAGTACAAAGTCTCTTCCACTCCAAAATTTTGCATAGTGTTCTTGTTGAATCAGCAGGCTGGTTTTATTCTTCTTGGCTTGATCATCTGTATTGAAGATAGATTCCAATGTAACAAGCCCCTTGGGCAACTTGTTAGACTTGAGCTGCACCACCTGATCTTCATAGTTCCTTTTTAGCCTATCTTGATTTGAAGCTGCAAAAACGCTCTCTTCTAGCAGAAACTTCAAAATCTGTTCATCACTCTCAAAGACTTGTCAACTCACATTATTGTCAGGAATTGATGGCCTAACAATAATTTTAATATGCTGCTGATCACACCCCCTTTTAATATTGTTAAGAATGTCAAACTGTGCCCCTATAGCAGCCAATCTATCAACATGTTGATTCAGCTTTCTAGGAATTGTAAAAATATTGAAAGCAGAAAAATCTTCAATAACATCCCATATTCTCTGTTTATATGCTTTCAGAGTATCATTCTTAACAGAAACTAGCCCTCTCACCTGATTCACCACGAGCTCACTATCACCATGAACCTTTAGAGCCTTAACACCTCTCTTTCTTGCCCATTCCAGCCCATTAATTAAGCCTTCATACTCGGTTGTATTGTTGGTGCAAGAAAAGCTAAATTTAAAGGCTGCATAGTACTCAACTCCATCAGGCGACACTAACATTGCACCTCCACCAGCACCATGCTTACTTTTAGATCCGTCAAAAAACATATTCCAGACCTCATTGTGCTGTTCAGAATCAGCGTCCTCCCTTTTAACCAAATTTGGCATAACCAAACCAGCCTCCTGAAACATATAGTTACCCATACCAGCGTCTAACACTAAATCACTTCCAGTGTGATGAGTACTACTTTTAGCCCATTCATCTAAAAGGATATCAGGAATTCCAGCAGTGGATGTATGTGAAACAGGAGCAGCATGATCATCTTGGTCAAAAATGACACAATTTGCATTTATCATACTGGGTGTATAAGGTTCAATGATATCCTTTGCAAGTAATTTTGACTTTATGTTTACTTTTGTTCCATACCTTGTACGGAAAATCATGTGAGACCAATCGGATGAGAGATAACCTCCTATCTTGGCTGTAAATTCTCTTGATAAGCAAAGGCCAAAATAGGGAGGCAAATCTATTACATATATGTCTTGTGGAATAGAGAAAGTAGGGTAGGCATGTAAGGTCAGACTAGCATTTTTTATAAGGCCTATTGAGTTGACAGATGTACCATCTAACTGGACTACTCCCTTTTCTAGAGGCTCATATTTTAATTCTAACAGATCAGCTACCCTTTTTGGCATTACAGAACGAGTTGCCCTGCTATCAAACATACAATTATGTACCAAGTTCTTTCCAATGACTAAGGAAACATAGAATAGAGGAGGTCTCACATCGTTACCTTGAACCGTGACATTTGGCTTGCTGTCCATCTCTTTTACTTGATCAACATTTGTCATGACTACCTTCTCACGATCACCAGCTGCATGTTCTTGCGTATCTTCACCACTCAATGCTTTCTTTAACATTTCAGCTTGTCCGGGAATGGATAAAGAATCCCACATAGTCATTGATACGCTCATTCTTTTCACGCTGTCCACAATGTTGTAGGGCATAGCTGAATGCACTTTCTGGTGTATCTTAGCAACAGCTGGATCTGTTTCTTTGTGAGGCTGATTGCTGGTTGGCTGATTTGAAGACTTCTGTGGGATATCCGGATTTTTTGTGAATGATGGTCCCGCAGTTGTAGGTTCTTTATCTTTACCAGCTATTTGATTTTCTTCTAGAGCCCTTTTCTTTGCTCGGGTGAGCATTGCAATTGTTGGATTACCATTCATGCCACAAAACTCTTCACTTTGCCAATTTAGGAATGCAGTCTCATTGGGATGCACATCTCGTTGTTGCTCAGGTACCTCAGTAGATGCATCCAGTTGTCAACTTGTGGCATTTTGAACCATCAGTGCTTGATTGATAATACCGTCGGAACATGTTGCTTGATTATGCGCTTGATTACATGGAAAACACCATTCATAAGCTGCTGCAAGATTATTCTGAGCTGGAACAATATCTCTTATCGGATTTGCTGCATTCATAGGCGGTGTATTATGTGTCTGAAATGGCCTTTGGTTAACATTTTGTCGCTATCCTTGATAATTTCCTTGGTATAGTTGTCTATTTTGCTGATACTGCTGATTAAACCCTTGATTTTGATAAGGCTGATTCGCTCCTTGCTACTGCTGGTTATACTGTTGAAATGGTGGCCTCGGACCTTGGTACTGGTGCTTTTTCATGCTGGTTAGCTCATTTCCCAAAGTCTGCAAAACCATTTCAATCTTTTGTTGGCTGCTTTTAATCTCTTGCAGCTCAGTTGAAGGTCCAGCAGAGGCATTTGTTTGATTTCTAGCAGTCTCTATGGTTGGAACAGTCGGTATTGCAGCAAGAGGAGGTATATGCAATGGCATATTTGGGTGAATATCTGGAAAATATGGCATAGGAGGCCTAGGAGCTATTTTTCTTGCCTGAATAAGACTATTTTCTGCTCTTATAGCTATACTATAAGCCTGAGGTGATGATTGACCTCCCAAGGATTGTATCATCACTGATATATCACTATTGAGACTCTTTAAATAATACAAAAATGCGTAATCAGCAGAAGGCCTTACCGTAGCAGGTATCCTATTCCAAGTCTTCTGGAAACGGATGTTGAAATCCGTCATTTGCTCTTGAGGGGCTCTTTTAATAGTTGTCAACTACTCTACCAAAGATAAGTGATCAGACTTTTCTTCAAAAAATTTGGTAAATTCGTCACCAAGCTCATCCCATGTTGCAATAGAGGCCACTGGCAAGCTTCTGAACCATTCCAGCGCCTTCTTCTTGAAAGATACAGCCAATAACCTCACTGCTACATTCTCTTGTGTTACGTGATGCACATTGCACAACGCTGCCACATCTCTGATATGTTCAAACGGCGTTATTTGCCCTTCTCCAGTGAATTCTGGCAATCCCTTTAATGCTGCCAAAGGAATATCATTATGCTGTACTAAATTAAGGGGACTACCCTGATCAAATGGAAGAAAAGCAAAGATTCTTGGTGCAGCCATATTATGAGTCTGTGTTGATATACTTGCTGAAACTGAGCTTGCGCTCGTTGGTATAATACTTGAAAATAATGAAAAAATACTTGTAATTGTAGTAGAAAAGCTTGCACTTCCTGTACCAAAATTGCTCCTACCTTTTGGGAAGTCGAAATTCCTAGAAACAACAATAGGTGGCTCTTCTTTGACAGTTGGTGACGCTGAATGTCTCACAGGACGTTCACTATTCAATGATCTTCCTCTTTTGACATATACTCTTGGAGGAGTTGTTTGCACTCTTTTTGCACGAGGAGTTCTGATTGTGAGTTGAAGGAAAGTGACCAATGCAAAAGTTTATATGAGAAAGGTGCAAACCAGAAGTTCTCAGACTTTTGAGTATTTGCAATTGTCATCAGCCAAGAGGAAAGGAAGGACTCTTGATCGAACTCCTCATGCAAAAAGAGTGCAAACAACTCCAAGAGTATATGTCAAAAGAGGAAGATCATTGCATAGTGAACGTCCTATGAGACATTCAGCGTCACCAACTGCAGAGAAGAGCCACCTATTGTTGTTTCTAGGAATTTCAACTTCCCAAAAGGTAGGAGCAATTTTGGTATAGTAAGTGTAAGCTTTTCTACTACAATTACAAGTATTTTTTCATTATTTTCAAGTATTATACCAGCGAGCGCAAGCTCAGTTTCAGCAAGTGACCAATGCAAAAGTTTATATGAGAAAGGTGCAAACCAAAAGTTCTCAGACTTTTGAGTATTTGCAATTGTCATCACCCAAGAGGAAAGGAAGGACTCTTGATTGAACTCCTCGTGCAAAAAGAGTGCAAACAACTCCTCCAAGAGTATATGTCAAAAGAGGAAGATCATTGCATAGTGAACGTCCTGTGAGACATTCAGCATCATCAACTGTCAGAGAAGAGCCACCTATTGTTGTTTCTAGGAATTTCGACTTCCCAAAAGGTAGGAGCAATTTTGGTATAGTAAGTGTAAGCTTTTCTACTACAATTACAAGTATTTTTTCATTATTTTCAAGTATTATACCAGTGAGTGCAAGCTCAGTTTCAGCAAGTATATCAACACAGACTCATAATATGGCTGCACCAAGAGTCTTTGCTTTTGTTCCATTTGATCAGGGTAGTCCCCTTAATTTAGTACAGCATAATGATATTCCTTTGGCAGCATTAAAGGGATTGCCAGAATTCACTGGAGAAGGGCAAATAACGCCGTTTGAACATATAAGAGATGTGGCAGCGTTGTGCAATGTGCATCACGTAACGCAAGAGAATGTAGCAATGAGGTTATTGGCTGCATCTTTCAAGAAGAAGGCGCTGGAATGGTTCAGAAGCTTGCCAGTGGCCTCTATTGCAACATGGGATGAGCTTGGTGAGGAATTTACCAATTTTTTTGAAGAAAAGTCTGATCACTTATCTTTGGTAGAGCAGTTGACAACTATTAAAAGAGCCCCTCAAGAGCAAATGACGGATTTCAACATCCGTTTCCAGAAGACTTGGAATAGGATACCTGCTACGGTAAGGCCTTCTGCTGATTACGCATTTTTGTATTACTTAAAGAGTCTCAATAGTGATATATCAGTGATGATACAATCCTTGGGAGGTCAATCATTACCTCAGGCTTCTAGTATAGCTATAAGAGCAGAAAATAGTCTTATTCAGGCAGGAAAAATAGTTCCTAGGCCTCCTATGCCATATTTTCCAGATATTCACCCAAATATGCCATTGCATATACCTCCTCTTGCTGCAATACCAATTGTTCCAACCATAGAGATTGCTAGAAATCAAACAAATGCCTCTGCTGGACCTTCAACTAAGCTGCAAGAGATTAAAAGCAGCCAACAAAAGATTGAAATGGTTTTGTAGACTTTGGGAAATGAGCTAACCAGCATGAAAAAGCAGCAGTACCAAGGTCCGAGGCCACCTTTTCAACAGTATAACTAGCAGTAGCAAGGAGCGAATCAGCCTTATCAAAATCAAGGGTTTAATCAGCAGTATCAGCAAAATAGACAACTATACCAAGGAAATTATCAAGGACAGTGACAAAATGTTAACCAGAGGCCATTTCAGACACATAATACACTGCCTATGAATGCAGCAAATCCGATAAGAGATATTGTTCCAGCTCAGAATAATCTTGCAGCAGCTTATGAATGGTGTTTTCCATGTAATCAAGCGCATAATCAAGCAACATATTCCAACAGTATTATCAATCAAGCACTGATGGTTCAAAATGCCACAAGTTGACAACTGGATGCATCTACTGAGGTACCTGAGCAACAACGAGATGTGCATCCCAATGAGACTGCATTCCTAAATTGGCAAAGTGAAGAGTTTTGTGGTGTGAATGGTAATCCAACAATTGCAATGCTCACCCAAGCAAAGAAAAGGGCTCTAGAAGCAAATCAAATAGCTGGTAAAGATAAAGAACCTGCAACTGCGGGACCATCATTCACAAAAAATCCGGATATCCCACAAAAGTCTTCAAATCAGCCAACCAGCAATCAGCCTCACAAAGAAACAGATCCGGCTGTTGCTAAGATACACCAGAAAGTGCATTCAACTATGCCCTACAGCATTGTGGACAGCGTGAAAAGAATGAACGTATCAATGACTATGTGGGATTCTTTATCCATTCCCGGACAAGCTGAAATGTTAAAGAAAGCATTGAGTGGTGAAGATACGCAAGAACATGCAGCTGGTGATCGTGAGAAGGTAGTCATGACAAATGTTGATCAAGTAAAAGAGATGGACAGCAAGCCAAATGTCACGGTTCAAGGTAAGGATGTGAGACCTCCTCTATTCTATGTTTCCTTAGTCATTGGAAAGAACTTGGTACATAATTGTATGGTTGATAGCGGGGCAACTTGTTCTGTAATGCCAAAAAGGGTAGCTGATCAGTTAGAATTAAAATATGAGCCTATAGAAAAGGGAGTAGTTCAGTTAGATGGTACATCTGTCAACTCAATAGGCCTTATAGAAAATGCTAGTCTGACTTTATATGCCTGCCCTACTTTCTCTATTCCACAAGACATATATGTAATAGATTTGCCTCCCTATTTTGGCCTTTGCTTATCAAGAGAATTTACAGCCAAGATAGGAGGTTATCTCTCATCCGATTGGTCTCACATGATTTTCCGTACAAGGTATGGAACAAAAGTAAACATAAAGTCAAAATTACTTGCAAAGGATATCATTGAACCTTATACACCCAGTATGATGAATGCAAATTGTTACATTTTTGACCAAGATGATCATGCTGCTCCTGTTTCACATACATCCACTGCTGGAATTCCTGATATCCTTTTAGATGAATGGGCTAAAAGTAGTACTCATCACACTGGAAGTGATTTAGTGTTAGACGCTGGTATGGGTAACTATATGTTTCAGGAGGCTGGTTTGGTTATGCCAAATTTGGTTAAAAGGGAGGACGCTGATTCTGAACAGCACAATGAGGTCTGGAATATGTTTTTTGACGGATCTAAAAGTAAGCATGGTGCTGGTGGAGGTGCAATGTTAGTGTCGCCTGATGGAGTTGAGTACTATGCAGCCTTTAAATTTAGCTTTTCTTGCACCAACAATACAACCGAGTATGAAGGCTTAATTAATGGGCTGGAATGGGCGAGAAAGAGAGGTGTTAAGGCTCTAAAGGTTCATGGTGATAGTGAGCTCGTGGTGAATCAGGTGAGAGGGCTAGTTTCTGTTAAGAATGATACTCTGAAAGCATATAAACAGAGAATATGGGATGTTATTGAAGATTTTTCTGCTTTCAATATTTTTACAATTCCTAGAAAGCTGAATCAGCATGTTGATAGATTGGCTGCTATAGGGGCACAGTTTGACATTCCTAGCAATATTGAAAGGGGGTGTGATCAGCAGCATATTAAAATTATTGTTAAGCCATCAATTCCTGACAATAATGTGAGTTGACAAGTCTTTGAGAGTGATGAATAGATTTTGAAGTTTCTGCTAGAAGAGGACGTTTTTGTAGCTTCAAATCAAGATAGGCTAAAAAGGAACTATGAATATTAGGTGGTGCAGCTCAAGTCTAACAAGTTGCCCAAGGGGCTTGTTACATTGGAATCTATCTTCAATACAGATGATCAAGCCAAGAATAATAAAACGAGCCTGCTGATTCAACAAGAACACTATGCAAAATTTTTGAGTGGAAGAGACTTTGTACTTTCTGGAGAACATTGTGCTATTTTGTTCCAAGTATTGTATCAGATTTTGGAGTATGCATTTTCAGAGCCTTTGAGAGCCTTTATACAACATTTTTGATCTATTTCTGGTGTTACATTTGTATGCAGATTGGTGATTGATTTTTTTCTTTTCTGTGTTTCTTATTTGAAACCTTTTAAGTTTGTCTCATTTTAGCATCTTTGTGACTAAGAATTCTCTTCACAGGTCAGGGGTTGTGTTTATTTCTAAGAGTATTTATTGTGGTTAATATCCTTTAAATATTATTCTGATCTCAGATCTTCTTTGAAATATTTATGTGTTGAGGGTTTTATCAGGTATTGCATCATCATATGAATAGCTGTGGGTTCATTCTGTGTTAGGGAAGTGATTTTGGTGTATCACCCATTAATTAGTTTCAATCTTCAAGTTCTTTTATCTCTTTTCTTCCCATTTTCCCCTAAAGTCTTTAGGTTTGAAGAGCAAAAATAAATGTTTATTCAACAGGAACCGGCCTATAATCCGGAGGTCTCATTTTCAGTATTGCATATCCCACATGTAGAATTTAAGTCCCATGTTATGCCAGATTACTGAGCTTAAAAGTTTCAGTAGGGTGCAAATTTGGTGCATAACAGTTTTGGCACGCCCTGTGGACCCTCAACCCCTCCCTTCGGACCCGTGTGGTCTCTGGCTAACCTCTTTGATGGCTCCCTCACTGACAGTTCGAGCTTTTGGTGTAGTGGTAGCCGGTCTGTGTTAACAAACTGGCGACTCTGCTGGGGAGAGGTTCGATTCCCGTCGGTGCTCCTTACTTGCCTCGTGGTCGACTGTGTCCATTAAGGACCTCTCGGCTCGGGGGGGCTAAGCTGTTATCACGCGGGACCCTTAACCCCTCCCTTTGGACCCGTGTGGTCTCTGGCTAACGTCTTCGATGGCACCCTCACTGACAATTCGAGCTTTTGGTGTAGTGGTAGCTGGTCTATGTTAACAAACTGGCGACTTTGCTAGGGAGAGGTTCGATTCCTGCCAGTGCTCCTTACTTGGCTCGTGGTCGACTGTGTCCATTACGGACCTCTCGGCTCGGGGGGGCTAAGCTGTTATCACGCGGGACCCTCAACCCCTCCCTTCGGACCCGTGTGGTCTCTAGGTAACCTCTCCGATGGCACCCTCACTGATAGTTCAAGCTTTTGGTGTAGTGGTAGCCGGTCTGTGTTAACAAACTGGCGACTCTGCTGGGGAGAGGTTCGATTCTTGCCGGAGCTCCTTACTCGCCTCGTGGTCGACTATGTCCATTACGAACCTCTCGGCTCGGGGGGCCTAAGCTGTTATCATGCGGGATCCTCAACCCCTCCCTTCGGACCCGTGTGGTCTCTGGCTAACCTCTTCGATGGCACTCTCACTGACAGTTCGAGCTTTTGGTGTAGTGGTAGCCGGTCTATGTTAACAAACTGGCGAATCTGCTGGGGAGAGTTTCGATTCCCGCCGGTGCTCCTTACTCGCCTCGTGGTCGACTGTGTGCATTACGGACCTCTCAGCTCGGGGGGGCTAAGTTGTTATCACACGGGACCCTCAACCTTCCCTTCGGACCCGTGTGGTCTCTGGCTAACCTCTTCGATGGCACCCTCACTGACAGTTAACACAAACTGGCTACCACTACACCAAAAGCTCGAATTGTCAGTGAGGGTGCCATCAGAGAGGTTAGCTAGAGACCACACGGGTCCGAAGGGAAGGGTTGAGCTTAGCCCCCCCGAGCCGAGAGGTCCGTAATGGACACAGTCGACCACGAGGCGAGTAAGGAGCACCGGCGGGAATCGAACGTCTCCCCAGCAGAGTCGCCAGTTTGTTAACACAGACCGGCTACCACTACACCAAAAGCTCGAACTGTCAGTGAGGGTGCCATCGGAGAGGTTAGCCAGAGACCACACAGGTTCGAAGGGAGGGGTTGAGGGTCCCGCATGATAACAGCTGTCACGAGTTACGGACTTAGTAGAATCATGGGATGGCCTCGAAAATATTCAAAAGAAGATTATCCCATGTATTTTAGAATTAAAAGGCATCTTGAAGCTAAAGTTGATTGATGACAAGATTATTGAAGCTGGAGCTGCATATGATTTCAGTGGCTGGTACTACGCACTAATTTCACGTAGAGAAGTCCTGGAAAGGGTGAAGCAATATAGCGCCAAATTTTAAGAGCATGCGAAGGAGATTCAAAGTAAGGTTTATCAGATGGCTGCAGATATGCTTGACCGGGATGTTGTTTGAAAGAAACACTTGCGGCCACAAAATTTAAAAGAACAAGTCCGAAGAATTTTCTCCACCACCTCTTGGCCAATTATGAAAGAAAATTTTACGAAGGCTTTCAGCTTCATGACCGTCAGAGACACTTTCTTGCTACAAGAACCAAATTGGGCGACCACCTTTGCAGAATGTGCTGAGAGTTTGGACTTGCTTGAATACAACATCAATGCACTGCCGGACATTGCCATGGAGGAAGTCAGCTTGATCGTGTCCAAGTTCGCTGAGCATGCTGTTGTACGAGTGGATAAGGATGCAACTCCAGATGCCTGAAGTTCTCTCCTGTTAACTGATGGATAATTAGGAAACCCTAATTAGGGTTTGGTTATGTTTGATCCTGGCCGTTGATCTTATTTCAATCTTGGCCATTCATTGTAATTTGGGATGCTCTATAAACCCCCCCCCTTCTCTCTCAATGCATTCAGTATTAGATTAGAGGAGATTAGAGGATAAATAGAGCTTAGAAGAAATTGTAGAGAATAAGAGAGATTTTTATGAGATTGTTGTGAAAACACTATGTTGTTAATGAAGTTCATATTGCATGAGGTGCTTTGAATCCTTTGATTGTCAAATGGTTGCATGGTTTCATATTTCTCTTTCTCGTCTAGTAAATTTGAATTAGAATTTAGATGTATGTCAAAAGAATGATAGATTGATAGCAAGGGTTAGCGAAACTTAGCTCACACTTTCTTTGAGTGGATGCTTTTCATTCAATGTGTAAAGTTAGACTGAGCTTTATCGTGGATGCTTCAACGTTTACTTCAAACAATGTTGTTCTATTGATGGTATTGTTTGTGGTGGAAAATTTTTAGGCACAAATCCCAGAAGATTGCACTTGCTTTGTGTAGTTGTCGTTTACCGTAGCGAAACAAAGTATTGTTTATTTGGTTTCACTTAATCCTTGCCGTCACTTGATTTCAAAGGAATAGCATAGGATTCCTAAACCCTTATTCTTTTTTCACCTTTTTTATAAAGTCAAAAAATCCAAAATGATACTGTATTTATGTCTTTGCTTTTCTGAGTAACTTGCAAAAGTAAATCCCTATTGTGCCCCCAGCAAATCACATCAAACCACAGAGCTTATCCGCACTCATCTTAAACATTGGAATTACCGTATGATCTTACTTGCAATCTTAGCATACGAGGTAGTTTTTCAAGAGGGGATATAGCATCTTTGACACTTTATTCTAGAATGTTTGTTGTGTCATAAAACACGCATCAATAGAACCCATCATCTATAGGTATATTTCTGACCTCATCATGAACAGTCATATGCATGCCAAAAATGTCTTCTTGATCACTTGTCATAAATTCATCTTGTGAAAACTCTTGAGGAGTTTGCACAGCAACAAGAGGGAAATCATCCATCACCAACTCTTCAACAAGACGTGATACAAACATGTTGGAATCATTACCAACATTATCAATTTGGCAATGGTCATAGGCTGATTCAAAGGCACCATCAGTATTTCCTTCTACTTGCTCTTCTTTAGCAAACTCATCCCACACAATAGTACTACTAAAATCATCTGTGAAGTCATTTCTCTCAAGCCCTTCATTGTCTTTAGTCGCATGCATGTCTAGGGGAGTATTGTGGGGTTCTATCACAAAATCTTCAATTCATAAGCTCTCTCCAACTTGCTTATTTGTGAGCTGCAAACCAAAAATAGGCACCTTTGCTGCTTCCTTCCTTGATCCTTCAACCAAGGCTTGTTTTGCTTCTCTTTTAATCATTTTCTTGATGTGGTTGACCATATCCAACTTTCCAGACTTCAGCATCCCCACACAATTCAAATGGGAATCAAATGAAACATTGTTCCTATACTCATCTGACATGTTTTGATATTCTTCACGAAATATGGCAGCCTCATGTTCACATTGTCTTTTGTACTATTCGGCATACTCAATGAAATCCCTTGCGGCCACACTAATCTTTCCTTCCTCAAATGCCCTAGTCAAATCTGACTTCTCACAATTCCTGGTCCTCAGAAATCACAACATCATCAGAACTTCTGAAAGCTAACTGAACTTAGGTGAGGAATTTGTTTTCTTTGCAACTAATTTGTTAACTAACTCTGTCTTTTTCACAGGATGGCAGGATCTTGGCTCTAATACCACTGTAACGAACCAGACCAATTTTTTCCGGTTTTTTAATGAACTCAATACAAACAAGAACCGTTAAGGTTAACCCGAAACCAAACAATGTTGAACTAACTCAACCCAAGAAGTGGGCCCTAAAACCCAATGTGGGTGAGGGACTCGCACACGGTGCTAAGGGTCGTTAGAGCTCAATCCAAAACAGTACTGGAATGTAATATAATGCTGAAACAAACTCAATGCCAAGAATGTGCTTCCAAACCCAATGTGGGCAAAGGAGCTACCATATGGCGAAGGAACTGAAAGAGATGATGCAATGCTGAAAGGTAAACTCAACACCAAGCATGTGCACTCGAAACCCAAGGTGGGTACGGCGCTACCATCTGGCGGAGATTCTATTGTAGATGATGCAATACTAAAAGTAACTCAATCACCAAGAATATGCACTCAAACCCATAATGGATGAGGTGCTAACATATGCTGCTGAGGATCTAATGCAATACAATGAAGATTGTACAGTAGCTAGTCTCTTTCATAGCCATGGGAAAGATACAATGAAACTTTCCAAGATAAGAAAGATGGTTGAATAGTACTACTATAGCAGCCTTACAATGAGAGTGAATGTCTGCAAGAACACTATATTAGAAAGACCTCAAAGCTACAAGTAGAACACACCCCAAACACTATATAACTCACTCAACACCAACCCAACCTCAAAATGACAACTCCTCAAATCTGATATAACAGACTAGCTACAGACAATGCTCAAATCAGCAACACTGCAACTCACCAAAATGCTCATAGATCACTCCACACTCACCCAAATCACATAAAATTTGATGCAAATGAACCCTAAGATGATGGCAACGATGCCAAGGCTGAAAAACTACAAACAAAGATGAACTATTATTTAGTGCACACTTCCCAAGACACCCCAGAAATGTACGGCCCTCAAGAAGGGTGATTCCTTCTCAAAAATCCCACACTTGACAATAAAATATGCAATTAATCATGAAGGGTCACCCCTAGCAAGGAAGTCCATTAGTTCAGTACCCAGAACAAAACAAAAATCACACAAATACTTCTAAGCAAAAATGACTTCCAGCTATGCTAAATCAGCAAACCCCACAAATGCTCAAAACACCATAAACTTCAACTATAAGCTCCATTTGCATTCTCTGATTGAGAAGCAATCACTAAATCAGCTAGATATTGTCTTTCAAACATGAAGACTGATCCTTGCTAGGAGGTATGCATTCCTCGAAGCACTTTGCCTATATTCATTCCAACAGCATAACAGTAAGATAGACATAAGATGATCCAAATGAAGACCCAACCTCTCCTTATATAGCTTTTGATAAGAACTTCTAGAAGCCTCCAGAAAGTGTGCCCAAATCTCTAGGAGTCAACAAATTCAAATTTCAAGTTGACCCAATCCCCTTCTCAAGTTGGCATCCCAATTTCATGAAGGATAATATTTGATAAAATAATCCTTTTCTCAAAGTGTGGCATCCACTTTATAAGTCACATTTTTGATGTTTGAAAATATTAATATAACCTCTTGATGAGGTGTCAACCCTTGAATCCACCTTTTCAGAACAACATTAAGTTATTATATTAGGCCAAGGGGGCCATAACATTAAAATATAACCTTATTTTAATTAAAATAACTTATCCCTCCAAAAATGCATCAAAAGGCCAAAAATCAAAGTTACCCACTGAACTACCTGAAGAGGAAAGCCTGTTGAGCTGATGCCAAATGAACCACTGCCGAAAACAAAATTTACTAAAAATAGTAAATTCGGAAAGTTGCTCGGATCAAAGTGCATGCGATACCATTGTGAAGCTTTCTAAAAACCCAGAAAGAATCCACAATCCAAAATCCCCAACTCCAAGATGTAGCCGTCATAACTTACTAAAAATAGTAATTTCGGAAAGGTTGCTTGATGCAGTTGCATGTCGTACCACTGCAAAACTCTCTGAAAACCTAAAAGGAATCCAATATCCAAACATCCAAACTCCAACATGCAAACCCCCAAATCTTAAGAAGAAACCACCAAGCAGCCAAAAACCCTAATTCTACCTCTGACTAGCCTACAACACACCGGTGATAGGCTATCAATCACTGGAAAGTGTAGTGCTAAAAGTGGGGACATTACAAACAACATCAAACACCTAATATTAAATTATGCATGAATCCCAAGGCTCTCACAGGCATGGTATGGCCTCCCAGGAGGGGCGACCTTCAAGATAAATTCAGAAACTCATTCAAAAAGCCTGAAAATTTGCAAATAGGGACACCTAGGACATAGAAGAAGAATGAGCAACTACCTAGAAACAAACAAAAATTGTACAATGACTTATGATTGAAAATCTCCTTCAGCACTACAAAAACCAGCAACCTGTAACTGGCAAATTCATCAAAAACTTCAACTGTGATGCTCAATTTGCATTCTTTGAATGAGAAGCATTCTCATAATCAGCTAGGTGTTATCTTTCAAATACGAAACTAAGTCCATGCTAAGAGGTATGCATTCCTCGAAGCCATAAGCTTGAAATCACTTTGGTAGCAATTTGATATGATTAGCAATGAATGAAGAATGAATGAGCAAAGGCTTGCTTTTATAGAGTTTGAGGTGACTCTTTAGCTTCCTCCAAAAGGGACACCTCCACACATCTTGGAAATAATTTAATTTTTAAATCTTCTCCTTCTTTCATTTTGGTGTCCAAAACCATAAGGGAAATAATAACTTTTGAAATAGTAAGATTCATCTCTAAATGTGGCATCCAACCTTGGAAATATTAAATTTACCTCTTGATGAGGCGTCCACTCTCAAGGGTCTCTTTTTTTAAAACGACTTAAGTCATCACATTAGGCCAAGGGGGGCCAAAGTGAAAATATAACATTAATAACTTAAAATGATTCATTTCTCCAAAATTGCACCTCAAAAGCCAAATCCAAAAATACTCAACTGCCCTGCCTGAAGTGGAAAGCTCACTGTGCTGCTACCAATCGGAACACTACTAAAAATAGTAAATTTTGAAAAGTTGTCCAATGCATTTGCATGTCATATCATTGTGAAGCTCTTTGAAAACCTAGAAAGAATCCGCAAACCAAATCTTGAAACTCCAAAGTACAACTGTCCAAAAATACCAAAAACCTCCAAACACTAGAAACCCTAATTTTACCTCCGACAAGCCTACAGGCATCTAGAATAGACTAACGGGCTATTGTACTACTCACTGATGAGAAGGGGACATTACACAAACTCATTTTAACCATATTTTGAGTAGTCGTCGAAATTTACTAAAAACAGTAAGTCGGGAAAAGTTGCCTGAGTCAGATGCATGTCATACCATTGCGAAGCTTTCTAAAAACCCAGAAAGAATCCAGAATCCAAATCACAAAAGTCCAACATGCAAACCCGTAAAAACACCAAAAACTTCTAAATAGCTAGAAACCTTAATTTTACCTCCAACGAGCCTACGGGCATCCGAAATAGGCTAAGGGCAACTGCATTGACTACTGCTAAGAAGGGGACATTACAGTCCGCCCTCTTGGAGATTGCTTCTCTTCAAACAACCGCAAGTCTGGATGCTGCAAAATGTGCTCACCTTCCCATGTAGCATCCTCGATTGGCAAGTTCCTGCATTTCACTAAGTACTCTTTGATTGTTTTTCTCTTCAAAGAGCGCTCTCTAACATCAATGATCTCCTTAGGAATCAACACCAATTGTCCTTCTTCATCCAATGGAGGTAACTTTGAAGTTGCAACAACATTGTGCCCAAGCACCTTCTTTAGGCATGACACATGAAATACATTATGCACCTTGGTACTAGCTGGAAGCTCTAACTCAGAAGCCACTTCACCGATTGCTTGATGACTCTGAAAGGGCCATAGAAACGTGGCTTAAAATTTTCTACTCCACTCTTCTTGAGAGTAGACTGTCTGTAGGGTTGAAGCCTCAAATAGACCATGTCTCCATCTTCGAATGTATGCTCAACACGCTGCAGTTTTATTGGGAAAATGTAATGTCCCCTTCTCAAACCTGATCGTTCCTATGACCGTTGGCCTTTTTCTGGAAACCCGAAGGCTAGTCGGAAGGTAAAATTAGGGTTTCCTATTTTTGAGGATGTCCTTGCTCAGAGTTGGTGGATTTAGTGGCGGATTCTTTCTGGGTTTTCAGAGAGCTTCGCGGTGGTATGTTCGTCTTGGCTTTCTGAGCATTTCCAGGAATTTACTATTTTTAGTAAATTTTATTTTTGGCAGTAAACAGGTTGGTTTCAGGCAGTTGACTTTCCCCTTCAGTTGACTCAAGTGGCGTATTCAGTTTCGGGCTTCAGAATGCAGTTTTGGAGAGTTGAGCTCATTTCACTTGAAAATAACATTATAATTTAAATGTTATTTTATCACCTTGGCCTAGTCAAATAACTTAATGTTATTTTAAAAGGTGGACTTGAAGGGTGGCGCCATCATTGAGGTTATATTAAATTTATATTGAATTTATCAAAGTCAAAACTAAGCCTTAAGGAGGACGCATTTATTTAAGTGAGAAATTTAATGAAGTCAAAATTAAAGATGCTTGGAAAAGGACGCCATTTCTTGGGATTAGGGTTTTGACTATGGAAAAGAAGTTAGGGTTTCAAGGAAGGTCAACAGAAACTTATAAAAGACAGCCTTGGGTTCTCATTTGATCATCTTTGGACTACAGTACTATTATGCTGCCGGTTTGGCTCTGGAACTGCTTCGAGGAATGAAGGCCTCCTAGCTCGGGCATCGCTTCTTGTTTGCAAGACAACTACTAGTGGTGATTCAGTCTATGTGTGAGTTGCATTTAGTTTGTGCTTTGTTCTCAGCTTATTGCATTGTTAAGTTTTGTTTGGCATATTAGTGTTTCAGCTTATTGCATTCATGACACAGCAGATCCATGTTTTAAATCATAAATCAAAAAATACCAAAAACAGTGTTCTGGGTAATAGCCCATTGTCTTTGCTAGGCTTAGGCGCCATTATCCTCAAAGTTGTAGAATTTTTAGAGCTGGCATTAATTTTAAAAAGAAAATCGCCCCTTTCAGCTGGGCCGTACCATTTAGTTGCATTGGAATTCGTGCATTAATTATTAGTTGCATTTTGGGTCTGTTTTTGGGTGTTAGTTTGGGCGCCATCATAAGAAGAGTATTGTGCATCAGGAATCATGCCAATTGAGCAAGTTGTTAGTGAGATATGAGCATATGAGCATTTCCATAGATTGCTGTTTATTTCTTTTAAGAGCAGATTTGTAACAGAAATCAGAATTATTGTATTGCTCTTTGAAGGTATTATTGTTTTGGCATGCCTATCCAAGAGAAGGGTAGTTCTCTATGATGTAATGCTAATCATTTAGCTTCTTAAGATATTGGCAGGCGATTGATTCTTATCTTGTAAAACTGACAGTAGTACTGGCAGTCATTCACATTATTGCTCAAATCTGATATGTAACGTTCTCTTTCATTGAAGTTGTTTTGTAATAGATTTATCTCCGCCCTATGGTAGCTACTTCCCATTCTGGGTGAGCAAGCACATTCTGGGTGTTGAGTAGTTTCAGCTTTCAGCATTTCTTTTCAAGCTTTGAATTTTGTAATCACTCCGCCATATGGTCGCCCCTCACTCCATTCTGGATTGGGTAGCACATACTTGGTGTTGAGTTCCCTTTCTGCAATTAGAGTAGAAGATCCTCTGACCATATGCTCGCCATCATCGGCGCCATCCTTGGTTAGAGTTGCTTTTGCACGTTTTGGTTTATCCTCTAACCTTAACGGGTGCATTGATTGTAATTTGCAATTTGTTAAAATCGAAAAAATTTGGCTCGGAATATTTCAAAAAAGTTGGAGATCACCTCATTTATGTTTAGGCTCTTGAATGAATCCATCATCCAATGTTGAGGATTAGTCAGATGATAGATATTGCGGATCAAACAAAGGCAGAAACAAGCGAAATGAATAAACTTAAAAATTTGAAAAACCTCAAATTTTGGCTGTCTGGAAGTCTTGGGCGCCCCTAGCCAAGAGGGGCGCCCAACTTCTCATGCCTTAGAATATTTTTCGCGTTTTTCGAAAAACGTTCAAAACTTCTTCGACAATCCCGTTCCAGCTTTCAGAAAATTGTCAGATGCAATGATAAAGGCTGGCAGATGGTACCATTCAACTTAGATATGATCAGGCTTGCCACGATGACGCACTTCCAAACCCTGTTGTTCACCGGCTATCCAAAAACGAAGATCAAACAGGGGTCATTAGCAACACATGAAACAGAGAAAGTGGAAATTTGAAAATTTCAGAAAAATGGTTAAGTCTGGAAAGGCTGGGAACCCCAGCTAGCCAGGGGTGCCCAAGGTTTCATGCCTTAGAAATTTTTCAAGCTCCAACATGCTTTATCCATTTCGTCCTTCGTCAACAGTTTTTAGCGGGTGCAATCATGATCAAATGGTGGTAGATGCCCAATATGAAGTTGGGGATCACTTCAATAGTGGTCATGCATGAGATTGCCAAGGTCAAACAAAATTTATCGATTAACAGTGCCAGATTCTTAGATTTTCGAAGTTGGAGGCAAGCCTTGCCAAGAGTAGAAAGAAGCAAAAATTGAAAAACGTTAAAAATGGCTAACACTGGAGAGCCTAGGCGCCCCTGTCTAGTCAACACTCCCAAGAATTCATGCCTTAGCCATTTTTCAGTTTCTGTCATTCCTCGTTTGAAAAAGTTACTACATTCAACATTTCTGATTTCAGATAGACTTCAAAGTTTTAAAGCTTAGAGATTAAAGCGCTTTTTCGTCCTCGAATTCTATTTAAGAAGGCTTTTGGCATTCATTATTCACATCTTGCAAGTTTTCGCTCAGAGGAGGAAAGATAGGATTTTATTCACATTAAGATTTGGAAGCTCAAACGTAGTGCTTTTTCAATGTTCTTCGTGGATTTGGGATTGAGAAGCACAGAGGCACGCTTTTTCATGCTTTACATTTCTAGGGAATCACATTTTAGAAAAGGTGGTCATCTTTTTCAGTTTTCATCAATCTGGGTCCACTTGCTTTCTACTCCCCTTGAAGATTGGGAAATTTTATATTTCAACAAACCTACTTTTTCGACGCTTTTTCGAAAAGCCCTCAGCTTTTTCAAAATCTAATGAACTAGGTCTTTTTAGAACGTGATTGTCTACAAAACCTAGAAATCAGCTTTTTTTTTTGGAATCTACTTTTTGGAGAAAAATTAGCAACTTATTTTCAGCAGTTTGAATGAAACTTTTCCGAACATAGGTGTGTTCATAGTCAAAGTTCAAGGTTTTAAACATTTAGTATTTTCCAATTGAAATTAGAAACAAATCAGCTTTTTGGCAGAGAGTGAGTCACCTTTTGGGGCAGCAATGTTTTCTAAGAATAGAACTCAAAAAGCAGCAATTAACTTGATGTCTTTTCCAAGTTAAACTTGCTATTCTCATTCATGCTTATCTATTCTTTGAAATAGAAAAATCAAATGTAATAGTTGGAACTTCCCCTGCTTTTTGTTTTAGCAGGTTGTTAGTTAGTTGTCATGTTTTAGTTTTAGAAATAAAACTTGCGAGTTGGCAATTTTAGTTGTAAAAGAAAAGAGATTTTAGGGTTCCCTACTCCTTGTTTGTGTATAAACAAGGGCAGCCTTTCCCATTTCTTTTTAACTATTATTGTGATAACAAATTGCTGAGCCTACTTTTGTCTGCAACTTTGTTATTCAGTGTCTGTTTGCTTTGTGTAAGAGCAAGTTTGCATGCCTGCCTTTTTCTGCAAATCATTGTTCAGTTCATGTTTAGTTTGTGTCAAGTGTAATATGCTTTGATCACTAATTTGTAAGCCTGTTTTTGCTACAAATTTGCTGTCCCAAAAGTGTAATTGTTATCAAAAATTTGAGAAAGGAAATCTTATGCCTGCTTTGCTCTGATCTACTATCTCAAATTTTGTTTTATGTGTTTTACTTATAATAATCTTTATTTTGGCTTGCATCTAAAAGTACAACGAGTCTTCAGGTGTGCGTTGAAAGTGAGTTTATTTGAGTTTTTGTATTGAATCATTCCTTGTTTACCTCTGATTCTCAAACTCTAAGTTTATTTGAGTTGTTAGAAGCATCATTAGTTTAGGCTTAGTTGTAGTTGAAGTTCTAAAAAGAGAAAACCTCAGCTGCAACGCGAAGAGTTTTACAACCTTGTGCTCTTAGCTGAGAACAAAAAGATTGGCAATAGTTTAGTATTCTTTCTTTTTAAGCATCATCAGCAAAGAGGGAGCTTCCCTCCTAATTTGAGAGCAGTTCAACTATGCATAGCTATCTGTTTCTAATCCGCATTCCAGAGGTACGAATTGAAATGCCAACAAAGTGAAAAGGTGGAAAATATTCTTACTAACAAAGGGAAGCAATCTATAATAGAAGGGTGCTTCTCTTGGAAAGAATGCATCCATTATGAAAAGGTATCTCTTTTCATTTAGAGATGAAGATATAAAATGAAGGTTGTGTAGTGAGATGAGATGTGTGAGAGAGGAATAAAAGATCAAAAAAACAAATTCAGATCTGCATATGAGGAATTCAATGGAGATTATTACAAGATTGTTAATGCAGATTTAAACGAGAAGATTGTGTAGTTATTGTTAACACAGACCGGCTACCACTACACCAAAAGCTTGAACTGTCAATGAGGGTGCCATCGGAGAGGTTAGCTAGAGACCACACGGGTCCGAAGGGAGGGGTTGAGGGTCCTGTGTGATAACAGCTTAGCCCTCCCGAGCCGAGAGGTCTGTAATGGACATAGTCGACCACGAGGCGAGTAAGGAGCACCGGCGGGAATCGAACCTCTCCCCAGCAGAGTCGCCAATTTGTTAACACGGACCGGCTACCACTACACCAAAAGCTCGAACTGTCAGTGAGGGTGCCATTGGAGAGGTTAGCCAGAGACCACACGGGTCCGAAGGGAGGGGTTGAGGGTCCCGCGTGATAACAGCTTAGCCCCCCCGAGCCAAGAGGTCCGTAATGGACACAGTCGAGCACGAAGCGAGTAAGGAGCACCGGCGGGAATCGAACCTCTCCCCAGCAGAGTCGCCAGTTTGTTAACATAGACCAGCTACCACTACACCAAAAGCTCGAACTGTCAGTGAGGGTGCCATCAGAGAGGTTAGCGAGAGACCACACGGGTCCGAAGGGAGGGGTTGAGGGTCCCGTGTGATAACAACAGCAAGAAGGAAGTTTGCTCATACACATATGCCAGCTTGTCCGCGAATTCCATTGATTCTTCCTTCTTTTTAGTCATCCAGTCTTTAGCTTCTCTTGCCGTAGTCAACTCTTCTTCAAAATTTGCAACCATTTCCTGTGAAGAATTTGGAGGTGGAAGTGTTGCCTGGTCACCTTGATTGAGTGGTCTGGTTAAATGCTGGATATAATCTTTTAGACGCTCAATCTCTTTCTTATATTCTTTTTTCTTTGCCACTTCCCTTTCCAGCCTAGACTTGATGGCGGCAACTGAATTGTCCAAGTCTTCAACTTCCTGTCCTTTTGTCGTTGGACCCATGTCAATGGTCGTGATGGCATATTCATTCAGAGCAATCTCATCCTGAAACTTATCAACTATAGGCATGGCAACTTGCACTATGCAATTACCAACCTCATCCCTTTGTATGGTAGAGAATTTCTTGGCTTTCTTTCTGGAGGCAGCTTGCTCTAGCCTGGCCAAGAAATCTGTGGCATCATCTTCTTCAGGAACCTCTATTGGCGCCTTTCTCTTTAATCTTTCTTTTAGCCAATCTGGGATGGTTGACTGTTCAATTCCATCTTCTTGTTGATCCTGGACACCTTGCATTTCTTGAACTTCTTGCACGTCTGGAATTTTTGGCATATCTGGGGTTTCTTGCACATCCTGAACTTCTTGCACCGATTGGATTTCTGGCATACCATGAATTTCTTGCACGGATGGGTTTTCTTGTATTCCTTTGATGGCGGAAATCATTCCCTCTTTGAATTCTCCATCCATGATGTCTGTGTTGTTGTCCGATGTCATGTCCCCAAAATCGTAGCACCAAAATAACACTGAAGTACAAATAGCAAAATCAAATAAATATCAAAATGGAAATATAGGCAATCTCAATTATAATATAATCTAGACAAGTAATAATTTAAATATCATAAACATTATGATATAGTAAGTATTAAAAATATAATTGTAAATATAAGAATATACAAATAATAATAATTTAAATATTATAAGGGATATTAAGATATACAAGATTAAAATGAAACAAAATAATATATTATAATTATAATGAAATAAACAGCTGAATATAATATAAATATTGACAATTTATTATTATACAATAAAATAATGATAATCTAAGATATCATTGTATATGAACATATTGTAATGAGAACAGATATCATAACCATATAAATTAATAAGAAACCACCCTAAAGACCTCTCGTGGGACTATATTAATATTTGAATATGAAAGCATCGATCTGAAGCTTGAAGGAGCAGCAAGTAAGGATCGAAGAACAGAAATTAGCATATTTTACAAGGCAGTGATTTCATTCACTAAGAGGCTACGATTCAGTATAAAAAGGCAGCGTTTATATTAAGACCATGCGAAATAATATACGAAAGCATTTAATGGTAAACAAAAGAATTTAACAGAAGTCACGTATTTCTGAAAAGGCATATCTCTTGAAAAGGGATGTCTCTTCTTAGAGACATAGAGAAATAAATGGAATAAGACGGGTGAAGAAAAAAAAAAGGAAAAAACTATATAATTTATGACTGCTGGCTTAAAAAGGTCTTCTACATGACGTGGCTGGGAGGAGGAAAAAGTAGATATAATCTGAATTCACAGCCAGCAATCTGACAGTCAGAAATCAGAGGTCTGGCTGTGTTAGGTGAATTTAATATGATTGTCAATTTATATATAAACTAAAATATATATAGGTAAAACAAAATAAATATATATATGAGTTTAATATGATTATTAAATTGATTAATTATTTATATATAAATAATAAATATATATATAGATAATTAATAATGATTATAGTATATGTATAAAATAAATGTATATATAAATAGTTAGTAATGACCAAAGTTTATATATTTATATATCTGAGTATGTATATATGTATATAGTTATACGCTTTATATGCGATTATGTAATAATGATGCTTGCAGCAATTATTGGGATTTATAAGCAATAATGCTTCTATTTGTTCACTATGATGATAAGTGGCATAATAAAATTCCATCTATGGGATCTTGAAAGACGATTAATATCTACTCTGATGTATTTATGAAATATGTGATTTAGAATCATTCATAGTGAGTGATAAGGAGGAAATGAATAAACCTTTGACAAGAACGAAATATTTATATCATCTTCGGTCTTATTAGAAGCTATTACTGAAATTTATTGATCTCTAACGTTTCTAATGACTCTTGAGAAACACTTTGAATGCAAGACTCAGCTTTAAGTGCTTCCACTAGAAAGGGGACATTACATCCGACTCCAGAATTTTTGTGCCTGCAGGGGAAGGCTGAGCATCATCTTTTGATTGCACTGGTTCCGCATCTCTGACTGGAAAAGGGATTCTAACATGTTCCCAAGACTCTTCATCCATGTCTAATATTTCGTTTATATTTCTGGAAGTGGCCGATTGAAGAGGTTTGGATTTGTGCTTCTTTCGAGAAGGCCCTTCATCCATTATTTTATTCTTGTCTTGCTTTGTAGATTCATGAAATATTCCGAGCCAATTTTTTTCGTTTTTTCACATTATCAATTACAAACCAATGCACCCGTTAAGGTTAGCAGCTAAACCAAAACGTGCTGAAGCAACTCTAACCAGAATGTACACCAGGATCCCGATGTGGGCAAGGTGTGAGCATTGGTCAGAGGATCTAATCAAAATGCTTATGCAAGAACTCTAACCAAGAATGGCGCCGATGATGGCGAGCATATGGTCAGAGGGTCTTCTACACTAAGTACTGAAAGGGAACTCGACACCAAGTATGTGCTACCCAATCCAGAATGGAGTTGAGGCGACCATATGGTGGAGTATTACAAATAACGATGCTTGAAAGAAATAACTGATTTGCTGAAAGGACTCAACACCCAGAATGTGCTTTCTAACCCGAACTGGGAAAGTAGCTACCATAGGGCGGAGATGTAACTATTACAAAATAACTTCACAATGAAAAGTGAGCATTACAAATCAGAATTGAACAAGATTGAGAATTACTGCCAGTACTACTGTCAGTTTACAAAAAGAAGATCATTCGCCTGCCAAGAGCATAGGAATATGAAAGATTAGAAGTACATAATATAAAGGACTCTCCTTGGCTTGATCAACGATGCCAAATCAATAACTCCTCTCAAGGACCATAATGATAATTCTGATTTTTTGCAAATCTGCACTTTTAAATTAAAAACCAGCAACACAGATCCCTAGCAATATGCTCATAACTCTCCCATTTCTCACCCAAATGATCTCAAATCTGATGCAACAGACCCTCAAAATGATGGCGCCTAACTTAGTAATAAGAAATGGCATCTAAAAATGGTTATTAATTATTGACACGAATCCCAAGGCACTCCAGAAAGTACGGCCTTCAAGGAATGACGAATTTGCATTATAAAATCATAAGCTTCATATTAAAATCTGCAAATATTCATGAAGGGGCGCCCTTACCAATAAGATGCAATGACACAATACCCAGAATGAGATTATTTTTGTTTTCTGATTTATGAGGGAAACTACAGATTCAGCCCTGTTATCAGCAACTCCGGAAAATGACATACAATGCAATAAACTGAACTTCTAATGGCAAAACAACACTGCAATGCAAACCTTACTACCAAAAACACTCAAATTAAGCAAACCTCTCCACTAGGTGCTCTCTCAAGCACGAAGTCGAGCCAAGGCTAGGAGGCATTCATTCCTCGAAGCAATCCAGCAACCATTTCGGCAGCATAACAATAGCATAGACAAAAGATAGTCAAATGAGAACCCCAGGCTTCCTTTTATAATTTTCCGTTGACCTTTCTCGAAACCCTAACCTTCTTTTAAGAGTCAAACCCTAATCCTTCAGCAAATGGCGTCCTTTTCTTCAAGCTGCAATTTTGACTTTTAATTAATAATTTATAACCTTGGAAATGGCGTCCCACTTAAAGCTTTTAAAACATCCTTAATAAATTCAATATTAACTTAATGATGGCGCCACCCTTCAAATCCACCTTTTAAAATAACATTAAGTTAATAGACTAGGCCAAGGTGATAAAATAACATTAAAATATAATGCTATTAAATAGAATGAGCTTATCTCTCCGAAACTGCATTCCGAAGCTAGAAACTGAATAAGCCAATTGAGTCAACTGAAGAGGAAGGTCAATTGTGCCAAGACCAACAGGTTCACTGCCCGAAATAGAATTTACTAAAAATAGTAAATTCCTGAAGATGCTCAGAATGCCAAGAAGAATATACCATTGCGAAGCTCTCTGAAAACCCAGAAAGAATCCGCCATCGAAACAACCAACTCCAAGCAAGAACTTCCTTCAAAATAGGAAACCCTAATTTTACCTTCCGACTAGCCTACGGGTCTCCGGAATAGGCCAACGGTCACTGAAAAGATCAGGCTTGAGACGGGGACATTACAATTCATCAATTTCTTTCCTCTTTCTCAAGTTGGTGGCATTCGTTGTTCCATCCCCACGAGATGCTTCGGTCTTTGAGGAACATGACACTGAATCGCCCATCAATTCATATGTGAATTGCACATTTCTTCGCCGCAAAACTTGCACTTGTTGATCTATCCACCATTGAGAATATTTGAATACAGGCCGCATTAATGTCGCCAAGTCACCCATCTCAGGTTCAGACCACCTTATAGGAGGAATTGGCTCGCTTTCTTTGAAGCCTGGATGTACAAGAACTTCGTCATCCTCCAATTGATTGGGTACCTTAAAAAGTTTCGGCGCCCTTATCATACTTAGCGGCAACCTCGACCACAGCCTTTTCCTTACATCATATTCGTCAGCCGCATTAGCCCAGAAATCTTCTAAGTCTATCCGGTGCTTGTATTTCTCTTCGTCCACAGTTCTAATGTGATGGAGTGGATCAAAGTTATTCCTGGACTTGTATGATATGAACGGATATTTCTGGATCTCCAGTTGAGCACTCTCCGCTGCTTGCGCTGTTGGACAGGATTCTTCCATATTACCGATGAAAAATGGAAAAGTGACAGCTGCTTTCTGTTTTTGCCTTTGAATATTCTGATACGCTTCCAATTGCCTTGGAACTTCCAACAAAACCATTTTGTTGGTTGGATAGATGGGCAGTCTATAAGGATTTCTTGAGAATCCTTGGATCCTGATGTAAGTAAACTTGGGATATTGGATGAACCACGATCCATATCTGCCAATCAGACTCTTGGCCTCACGGGTGAGTCTTTGATGTGTTCCGCCTTGGAGAAGTCGAGTGATGTACATAAGGAAGGCGTCATGTGCTCGCCGGAAATGTGATTTCTTTTTCAGCTCCAACTGTGGATAGCAATCATAAGATTTGAATTGTCCTTCGCCGTTGCCGACTACACCCTTACAAACTAGGCCAGCATACTTGTAAGTTTTGGCAAGCAGGTATATCACGTAAGAGCTCATATGGAAAGTCTTGGTTTGTTCTAGGTTGATCAGTTGCTGATGGAGGCTGTCACTGATCATTCTAGACCAGTTAAACATCTTGACTCCAGAAGGTATTTCATCAACGAAATAATACATCCAATTTTCGAAAAGCGCACCATGAGGATTGCCTACTATCCTGTTTAACAGCAAGACGATGTCGCCATATTCTTCTTTGAAATGTGTTCTGACCAATTTCTTTGGCATCTACCCTGCAGTAGGTTTGGGCTTCAGCAACCAATTCTTGTTTATGTTTGATGCACAAAGGTCTCGCTGATTTTGGTAAAGCTTAAGTGCATTCTCTTTGGTGCGGTAGGACATTCGGTTGTAAACTGGAATCCCAAAAGTTTCTTGAATGGCTGGCTCGGACAAGTATGCAAGAATCCTTCCGTCAGGAGCTTCTATCTGTCTCTCCTGTGCATTATAATGTAACGCGCATTCCACCATAAGTTCTGGACACTCTTTTGCTGGCGGAAATCCAGCTGCATGAACAATTCCGTTCCACATCATTCTTCTGGCAATTGGTGTAGGCAAACGTCTATCACTTCCGTACATTCTTTCTCTGAAATCGTTGAAATGCATGTGACCAAGGTCGGTGTCCGCAATATTCTCCCAGGTGGATTTAATCTTTGACTGCAGCTGCGCACCTTTGCTGGCAAACTTCATTTTTACTCTCTCGAAAATAAATCTGCAAGAAGACACAAAGAGAATAATTAAAATTCAAAATTTAAATTACTCGAAAAATATTTCAGCTAGTTGTCAAATCAACTTCGTGAAGAATTATGCTGGAAAGAAAATAATTAACGAAGTTGCCATGCCGAAATGAAGCAAAGAAAATAAGTCTGCCTGGCTTCTTTGAAAAAAATGGAATGATCACGATCACAGTGCCAACTGGGACAAATTTGCTTCTTTCACTTTGCTTCAAACTTCTAACTTTCTTGCCTTAGACAATTTTCTTCTCACACTTTTCTTTCGAAAATCGAATGATTGTAAAAATGAGAAGTGAATTCCATTTTAAAGATGAGAAGTTCGACTCATTTAACAAATTTTGATTGTTTCCTTTAAATCAAATCCAAACTTGGCTTGCACTCAGCTTCTAAATGGCAAGTTTTATCTTCAATGACGGTCTCCGGGAAAGTTTCCAAATCTTATGCCAGTCCTGTGAAGTTCTTTTTTTGTCTTTTTCCAATTTTGATTTTCAAGTTTATCTCTTCGAGGTGTTGAAAAATAAAGAATTAAAATAATTAAAATAATTATTTTATGTGTCATTTTCAACCCGTTCGTTTTATGGCAAATTCTAAGGCAATATTTAATTTTCCAAAAATTTTCCTTGTCATTGCCTTATGCAAATTTTTTCTTTCCATCTTCATTTCGCCATGATTTTTATCTTCCAATTTCATTTTGCCATGATTTTCTTTCCGAATCATAAGTCTTTGGCAAAAATATTTTAGACATATAAATGTTGGACTTAGAAAAAAAATTCTTATTTTCTCCAAGCATGGCGAATTTCTTCAAGGCCAAGCATATTTTTAGATTTCCCAACGTCCCCACTTAGGCAAAACTTTAATTTTTTTCCTCCTCCTTAGCATGGCGGGTTTCATCTATGTTCAAGCCATTCTATTTTCTTTCAAGGCGAATTTTCATTTGTCTCAAGCCATTTAATTTTTTCTTGGCTATGCCTTAGCCACTTCTTCTTTCTTATGGCGGACTTTGCTTGTGTTCATGCCATCAAATCTTAAGCTAGGCGGACTTCATACATCTACTTGCCACTTTGGAGCGGACTTCATCAAATTTCATGCCACTTTGGAGCGGACTTAGCTTTAGTTTGTGCCATCTTACATGGGGCGGACTTCATATACTAGCCATCCTTTTCATCTTGCCCAAGGCGGACTTGGCCTATGTTTGTGCCATCAAATCTTAAGCTAGGCGGACTTCATACATCTACTAGCCATCCATCATTTTACTAAGGGCGGACTTCATCAATTGTCTTGCCATACTAGGGCGGACTTTACATGTTTCCATGCCACTGTTGGGCGGACTTAGTCTCATCTTAAGCCATTGTCTTCTTCTGGCTGAAGCTCTTTGCCATTATTTTGTCCTTTCTCCATGCTGGTTATGAATTTCAGTCCTTTTCCATACCTCCATGAATTCTTGTCATGATTTTCAGACAGTTTTGCCATGATTTCTCAGATTTTCACCACTTCCCTTTGATTTCTTAACTGATTTTTCCAGATTTTATCAATTTTCTGATTTTCAACATGAATTCATAAAATTTTCGAATCAATTTTCTGAGAGTTTTGTTGAGTTTTTCGAACTTTTGAGTGGATTTTCAAAATTCGGGACCCTTCCAAAAATAGAAACCCTAACAAAAATAGAAACTTTCCAAAAATAGCAACTTTCTAAAAATAGCCCCTAAAAAATAGGGATCTCAGAATTGCTCAAAAGTGCCAAAAAAGTAGGTCCTAAAAAATAGGGGGTCCGGAGGGGCAATCCCCAAAAAGTAGATGTCGGAATTGACCGAAATGACAGTCGATCTTCGTCTCCTGGGTCTCTTAGGCGTGATGATGACGTTTGCATAGTGATCCAGGCTCAAATTCTCCTACTTGACTCGGGTGACCATTCAAAACTTCAAAACCCTAAACCCCACCAAAGATCAGACAAAACAATGATGCAACGACGAAACCCTAAAAAAAACAAGCTATGAGGGTCCCCATCTGCAAATGGGGCGAGGTGTGAATTAGGTCACAACAGGTTCATTAAAGATAATGATGGTGAAGTTTTCAAAACGGCGAGCATCGAAGTTTTTTCACTTCATTTCAGTAGTGACATTGTTGGACTTGGCTTTGACTAGCAAACCGAACCATTAGAAAGAAATGTTTTTGAAGATATCAGCTTAAGAGATTCAGGAGCTGATTTATTCATTGAGTGAATACTTCCAGTGATGCATGAAAAACCTTTTCCTGTTGACCATCTCAGTCAACCCCTTGGCATTTGGGATCCGGGTGTGTTGGCATCAAGTTATGATAAAGGACCTATGTGGGATAAGTTTCCTTTTGACCTTGATGAAGAACAAGAGCCAAATTGCATGACAAACTATGAGGTGGCCATTGGAGGAAAAGTTTTCCTTGAAGAAGAAGATTGTCTAACAAAGCTCCATAATGATCTCTTTGAAGTGGTTGCAGCCACTAAAGAGGAATATGTGGTTATAGAGACTGTCCGAACAGCGGACAATTATGATTCATTGATCAAGTTTGAGGCTACCATAAGGTTTTATCAAGAAGACGGTGATAAGGAAGAAGAGCTTGATGACCATATGGCTCTTGAAGTTGGAAAGTTTGAAGGAGTTACCAAACACAAGTCTGATTTATCAAGGCATGAAGCTGATTGCAAGCAACGGGTTGAAGACTTAGTGGAGTATGATGCTTTCCAAGACATTGAGCATTCTCCGCTAGTTGGTGGTGAAGAACAAGAGTGTTGGAGCAGCAATGAGGGAAGCAAAGGCATGAGATCAAGGTCTGATTTTCAGTTGCAGCCTATCAGTAATTCACCATCTTCACATTTTCATGAAGGGAAAGGTCAATTCAATGTGTCCCTTGAAGATGAACTGCGAGCTCTATCAAGATTTGATCGCACACATAGTTTGGTTGAAGATCTCTACTGGAAGGCTTAGTTTGAAGAGAGACGAAGTGGAGTTAAGGATGAAGTTGCTCTTCCTAATTTGCAACTTATCAAAGGTTTCATGGAGACATTGAAATCAGCATACATACACTTGATTGAAGATCGAGATTATGCCTTCGAAATGGCAAAGAAGACCATTGGTACTTTCCAAGAAAAGGAGAAAAAGGTTGATGAGCTTACTCTTGAGCTTGAATCAACAAAGGACATGTTGGAAGAAACTTAGTTGGCCCTAATGGAGGTTGAAGACCAATTTGCTGACTTCAAACTTTTCAAGGAGCAAGAGGGTGCACAAAGAGTTGAAGAAATTAAGCAAGTAATTGGTGAGCTTGATAGTCTTCGAGAGGAGTTTCATCTTGAAGGTTTCACAAGAAAGACTGAAGTTGCAAGTGCAGATTTGGATCAACAAGATGGAAAGGATGGCTTCCAAGTTTTTGACAATCCTCTCTTTGAAGTGGGTGCAGAGGCAACTTATGACAATCCTCTTTTTGATTTGCAAAAAGAGTCATGTAGTGAAGAAACCAAGCAAGAGGTCGAGTATAAACTTCTGTCTAATGGTGCTTTGTTATCACTCCATGACGATATGCCACGTTTGTTGATTAGTAATGAATGCATAAGTGGGTCTGGGAATGAAGAGTCCACATGGGAAGTGTCGAAGCAAGGTAACTTCAACATCTATGACATCAAGGCATTGATGAGACAAGTTTTGATAGCTGCTGGTAACTTCATTACAGCAGCAAGGAGTGAAGATTTCAGACCTACTACTCAGGAGGAATGGGAGAAAGGTGCACTCTTGACAATCCATCCTTTCGGTGGATTGGCATTTGGGCTCATACTAGTCCGTTTTTGGAGTTGGGATTGACAACAACATTTGTTTCATGTTCCACAAATGTGAACGCTTTCATGGATTGGTTTCAGTGGTTCTTGAGTGAAGCTATCAATTTCTTTAGTATGCACTTGGTTAGTACTGGCACTTGGGAATGCATTGAGATTTCTTTGCATTATGTTGAAAATCATTTTCAGTTGGGTATCCATGCTTGGGATTCTCAACATGGGTTGATGGAGTTTATGGCTTGTGGAAAGAGGACTTTTTGGAGGGATAATGACCAAATTTTCAGACCTCGGGGTGTTGTCCTTTTCTTTACCAACCACTTGACAACTCCATTTGTTCATCAAAAAATAGATTGGAGAGAAATTTTGAGTTTGGATTGGGGAGATGAACGGTCGGTGGCTCTTGAGAGTGATCCTTGTCCAAGGCAAAATCAGATTTGGAGACTCAAGCTTGCTGATTGGAGGCAGGCCAACCACCTTACACGGAGAATTTCTCTCATTTAGGAGAGTTGGTTCATCACTTCCAGTCAAAGAAGTGGTAGATTTCATACGGAGATGGCTCTAGTGTGTTTTCCAGCCACTTTGGAGGTTTGTGATGTAAACTCTAATAGTTTACTTTCATCATTGGTTTAGGATAGCGAGCTACCCCATGCTTTGATTCATCATTCCAAGACTCATAGGATTGGAATTATGAGAGTTTTTTGTAGTCCTCGGGGTAGTATTAGTATAATTCAGATAAGGCATAGTAGCTCCATGAGGAGATATGCATATGAGTTTGTTGAGCTCTTGCAAAGGATTGCTTTACTCCTTGCAAGAAGATTTGAAAATGTCACATATGCAGTCATGGCTCCATTTGTTACCGTATGGAGGTATGCTGTGGAGTTTGATTTTGAGTTGAGTAGCCTATCTTTCTTCTTGCCTAGGATTGTGATAGACAGTGGTATGGTTGACATTGTTGACTTTGAGCATCTTGGACATGAGACGCTGCATGATATTGATCTCAGTCCTTTAAGATTTTTCAGTTTGAGGATCATGGACGGTAACATTTTGGAGTTATAAGGGAGGTTAGTGCAGCATTGGCATGATGTTTTCACTTATGTGATTAGAGTAGTGTAGCATTGGCATGGTGGGTCCTTCCTAAGACAGACATGGGACCTTGGGGTCATGCTTGTTTTGGTATGGATTAGTTCTAAATTTTCAAGAGTTGTGGTGGTATTGCTTGAGGACAAGCAATTTCGGGAAGGCTGGATTGTAATGTCCCCTTTTTTAGCACTACACTTTCTAGTAATTGATAGCCTATCCTTAGTGTGCTGTAGGCTAGTCAGAGGCAGAATTAGGGTTTCCGACTGCTTGGTGGTTTCTTTTGAAGATTTGGGGGTTTGCATGTTGGAGTTTGGCTGTTTGAATTTTGGATTCCTTCTAGGTTTTCAGAGAGCTTCGCAGTGGTATGACATGCAACTGCATCGGGCAACCTTTTCGGACTTACTATTTTTAATAAATTATGACAGCTACATCTTGGAGTTGGGGATTTTGGATTGTGGATTCTTTCTGGGTTTTCAAAAAGATTTGCAATGGTATTGCATGCACTTTGATCTGAGCAACTTTCCGAATTTACTATTTTTAGTAAATTTTGTTTTCATAGTGGTTCAGTTGGCATCAACTCAACAGACTTTCCTCTTTAGGCAATTCAGTGGTAACTTTGATTTTTGGCCTTTTGATGCATTTTTGGAGGGATAATTTACTTTAATTAAAATAAGGTTATATTTTAATGTTATGGCCCCCTTGGCCTAATATAATAACTTAATGTTGTTCTGATAAGGGGGACTCAAGAGTGGACACCTCATCAAGAGGTTATTTTAATATTTTCAAAGGTAAAAAAATGTGACTTATAAAGTGGACGCCACACTTTGAAAAAAGGATTATTTTATGAAATATTATCCTTCAAGAAATTGGGATGCCAACTTGAGAAGGGGATTGGGTCAACTTGAAATTTGAATTTGTTGACTCTTGGAGATTTGGGCGCACTCTCTGAAGGCTTCTAGAAGTTCTTATCAAAAGCTATATAAGGAGAGGTTGGATCTTCATTTGGATCATCTTATGTCTATCTTACTATTATGCTGTTGGAATGAATACAGGCAAAGTGTTTCGAGGAATGCATACCTCCTAGCAAGGATCAGTCTTCATGTTTGAAAGACAACATTTAGCTGATTTAGTGATTGCTTCTCAATCAGAGAATGCAAATGGTGCTTATAGTTGAAGTTTATGATGTTTTGAGCATTTTTGGGGTTTGCTGATTTAGCATAGCTGGAAGTCATTTTTTCTTAGAAGTCTTTGTGTGATTTTTCTTTTGTTCTAGGTACTGAACTAATGGACTTCCTTGCTAGGGGTGACCCTTCATGATTAATTGCAGATTTTATTGTTAAGTGTGGGATTTTTGAGAAGGAAATCGCCCTTCTTGAGGGCCGCACATTTTTGGGGTGTCTTGGGGAGTGTGCACTAAATAATAGTTCATCTTTGTTTACAGTTTCTTAGCCTTGGCATGGTCGCCATCATCTTAGGGTTCATTTGCATCAAATTTCATGTGATTTGGGTGAGTGTGGAGTGATCTATGACCATTTTGGTGAGTTGTAGTGTTGCTGATTTGAGCATTTTCTGTAGCTGGTCTGTTATATCAGATTTTAGGAGTTGTCATTTTGAGGTTGGGTTGGTGTGGAGTGAGTTATATAGTATTTGGGGTGTGTTCTCATTTCTTGCAGATTTGAGGTCTTTCTAATACAATTTTCTTGCAGACATTCACTCTCATTGTAAGGCTGCTACAGTAGTACTGTTCAACCATCTTTCTTATCTTGCAAAGTTTCATTGTATCTTTCCCACGGCTGTGGAAGAGACTGGCTACTGTACAGTCTTCATTATATTGCATTAGATCCTTAGCACCATATGTTAGCACCTCATCCATGATGGGTTTGAGTGCACATTCTTGGTGATTGAGTTACTTTCAGTATTGTATCATCTACAATAGAATCTCCGCCAAATGGTAGCGCCTTACCCACCTTGGGTTTGGAGTGCACATGCTTGGTGTTGAGCTTACCTTTCAACATTGCATCATCTCTTTCAGTTCCTCTGCGATATGGTAGCTCCTTTTCCCATGTTGGGTTTGGAAGCACGTTCTTGGCATTGAGTTTATTTCAGCATTATATTCCTTTCCAGTACTGCTTTGGATTTAGCTCTAATGACCCTCAACACCATGTGTAATCCCCTCACCCACATCGGGTTTTAGGGCCCACATCTTGGGTTGAGTTACTTCAGCGTCGTTTGGTTTCGGGCTAACCTTAATGGGTTATTATTTGTATTGAGTTGTTCATTGAAAAATCGGAAAAAATTGGTCTAGTTCATTACACTGTTTTTAGTGTTGCAATTTGGGTGCCATCTTCCTTAGTATCATTTGCAATTTATTTTAGGTCTTTTGGATGAGTTTTGGAGGAGTTGTGAGCTTTTGGGTGTGTCTAGGCTTGCTGGTTAGAGTTTTCTGTTTGTTGGTTTTTATATCTGATTACTAGCAGTTTTACTTTTTTGGCTTTTAATTCCATAGTTGAGAAGCTGAGAAATTTGAAGAATCATCTTTCATCAATTGGCAGTGATTATACAGCTATAACACTTCGTAATTTGTAGATTATTTGCATTGTAAGGCTGAAATCAGTAGTACTGGTTCAGTCATTTATATTTCCGCATTTACTTTGTTATTTTAATGCAAACACTTGTAACCCCTCAACGGTTTCCCACTAGTGAGGAGGAATAAACAATTGCATCTCCCTTTATTCACCCATTGAATAATGTAAGAGTCCAGGTGACTCTCAACCCCAAACCCTGACTGAAATCACTGTTTTTGTTTGTTTTGTAATTTTTAATGTTTTTGATGGGTTTTTGCAATAAACAGGAAGCTGCGATTTTACTCTAAAAATGCTTAAAAATTCATAATAAATCTAAAGACCATAAATATGCTTTGAAACTGCTCAGAAGATGTAGGCGCATAACTTTATTAAGTTTCCAGAGCACATACAATGAATAAAATGAACTTATGAAGGAAATACAACTTTATTTCAAAAGAACCTGATTGCTGTTGCAGCCATGTGAAAGAATGAAAGTAGATAGTACGGCCAACTCCAGGACATAGATCTCCAAGCACAAAACAAAGAGAAATCTTGTCATGTCCCCATTTTTTGGCGAGCATCAGAGTCGTAAGAGTTAGCCTATTATGCGACCTTTGTAGGCTGATAGGTTGGATAGAGGGTCATTTCGGAGTTTGGCTCAGCTTCAGATTGGCAGTTTTGATCAATTGGCTTTCGTTTGGGCTCGATCGGAGTCTTCTTGCAGAAGTTGCTATTTTTAGCAGTTCCTGGCAGTCAGTGTGGGACCCCTGCTATTTTTAGCAGTATGGATTTGTCAGCATTCAGAATCATTTCCTTTGTCGACAGCATCAGACGGCTCGAGCATCGGGTTAATAATGAGCGAGATATTAATATTTAATTGAATTAATTAAATATTAATTAATTGGGATTTTAATATTAAGTTGTAATATTTAATATTACGACTTAAGTGATTCTCATAAAGGGGGCGCCCAACATCAGGGAAGGGGCCATTTTGCATATTAAATTTATAATTTAATATTTGGCTGAGACTATGGAAATAATAAAAGAATTAAAAGTCAAATATTTTAAAATTCCCTATCTTTAAGGAAATCGCACTTTTGAGAAGAATATAGGCTTTGCATTGGGATTTGTGCCATTATGACATTTGTGAATTGAAAATTGATCAGTCTTTGCAGAGAACAGAACCTTAGGGTTTGAGTTCGAAATTCTTTGGAGAACGAGCCATCTCCATCGAAGCAGTTCAGAGGGTGTGAAATAACACCTGATCTATTGCAGCTGAGAGATTTCTTCATTCTGGAGAAATCACAGAACTTCAAAGATATTTACATTCAGGGTTTACTGAGAAGTTTTTTGTCCAGAAGACATCCATCTATCAGGGCGCACCATATTCAGAGGTCCAGACATTGATTACAAGGAGGCCGTACACTTTAGCATTTATTACTGCTGCAGCCGTACCACTGCTGACAGCCGTACATCTTCAAGCTTCCTAATGATTAAAATCTCAGAGGTTTTTGTCAGGGTTTTCAACCAGAGGACAGTATTCCATCTAGGCGCCAACTTCTAGAGATCTGGAGACTTCATTAAAGGGCCGTACTTAATTTGCTGATTGCTGTAGCAGGCCGTACTTACTTGCAGCAGGCCGTACCTTCTTTATTCAAGCCGTACTTTCTTGTCTTGGTAAATACGCCTCTCTTTTGGTCTTTATTCTTCATCCATCTGGGGCGCAGTTGTACTGGGAGCAAGCTGAGATCACCAGACACAGGAAGAAAGGTCAATTCATGTGAAGCCGTACCATCTTCAGCAGATCATTTATTGCTGTATCAAAATCAGGTTTCAAATAAAATCTTTGCTTTGTCATTTGCATGTAACTGGGTTATGTTGTAATCGTCTTCAGAAGATTCTATAATGAATAAGCTTCAGTATTTGCCGTATATTCTGTAGTTTCAGAGTTAGATGAATTTTTATTGAGTTTATTTTAAATTCTAGCAAAATCGCATTCTTTACATTTATGCTCAAAACTCCAAGAAACGTCAAAAAAATCAAAATTTGCAAAAACTTCAGAAAACATCAGGAAAAACAGATAGTATCGGAAACGGAGGGAAACTGGGGTTTCTACAAATCTCCAGAAACCCCAGGCGCACTAGATCCCACTGACAGAGGCTGAGAACCAAAGGCGTTTCACTTGCAATGAAAAGTATGGCCTTCCAGCAGTAGTACGGCCTGTACCAGCAGCAACAATAAATATAGTACGACCTTGTTGAAAGTAGTGCCAGATCCCTGTGGAATGTTCTCTAAAAGGGTCGCCCCAAATAACTGATGATTAACCTTTGCAAAACTCTGCTTGAATCGATCAATAAACTCAACTGCAACTTCTGTGTGAAGTCACCAAGTAGACAATCTTCAACTGGTATTGCACAGTCTCAGTATGCCAGATTCTGAAGAGGTATCGTTCTCCAAAATCCTCTGTTTGCTGAAACCCTAGGTTTTGCAAACTTCAATGCTCAGAGCAAAAAGAAGACAAATTGAATAATCAAGACATAAGAGTTCGATTTGTCTTTAGCTGTGAATATATAGTTTCTCTTCAAAATTCGACCCAAAACCTCTTTTTAATAATCATTTAAATAAATGATTAAATATGCCCCTTTTGACTTAGGAGAAATATAATTAATAATTGGCGCCCCATCATTAATGAATAATTACTTATTCATTATGTTAATTTTCACTTTATTATAAAGTATAATAAATACTTTATAATACGCCATTTATTAAATACTTAAATAAATTAATAAAGTGACTTTAATATAAAGTCAAAAATATTAATTATTCAATAAATCATTAAATACTCCGTTATTTCTCCATCTGACCATCAAACTGATGAACTGGGTCGACTCTGAGCTAAACAACTGAACTAGGTGCCGCTGCCCAAAATAGTAGCTTCCGCCTGTCTGACTTTCTAAAAATAGAAAGTCTCTGAAAACCCACTCTGAAGGATTCTGCGAAGGCCTAACCAGAAACAATTGCAAGAAAGAAGCTCCTGAACACCGGGTAACTGCCTCAATTGATCCTCTACACATAACTGTCTGCCTACGAGGACCGGGATGATAGGCTAACCACTTATCCAGCTGCGCTGACTAGGATGGGGACATCACAAATAAGTTGTTTATTCCCACTACACAATTGGATGCCTGCTGAAAAGAAAATGCCTGCTATTAGCAGATGATTGTACTTTCAGTTCAGTTTTATTGCTAAGGATCCTCGACACCATATGCTATCACCTCGCCGATCTTGAGATCTTGGTGAACATTCTTGGTGTAGGGTTACTTTCAACTGGCATATTTGGTTTTGCTAACACTAACTGGTGAAGTTGTTGTGGCTAAATTCAAAAAAATTATAAGTGGGATATTTCAGTGGAATCGAAGCCAAGATCTTGCCATCTTGTGACAAATAGAATTTAGTTGTCAAATGAGTGACTAGGAAGTCAGATACTACACCAGAGGTTAGACAAGAACTCAATATCAGATTCCACTAGTTCCAGAGGTAGAGACACTTTCAAAGGCTTTGAGAGATACTGGTAAAGCAGTTGAAAATGTGTCAGAAGGTCCTAGACCTTCAATGGAGGAAAGAGAAGCTAGAGCCTAAAGAAAATTTGATAATATGTTGGATATGATGTCGTACTTGTTGGCAAAGTTGGATCAGCAAGCAACTCCAAATCAAACCCAACCTCAACAAAACCATGTTGGAGAAAATAGTGGTATCAATGGTAACAATGTGTTACACCCCGATTGTATAGCTACTAGGCTATTAGTATTGGATAAGGATTATGTGTTTGTAAAGACAATTTTATGAATGAATAAAGATATGATGCACCTGTTATCAATATGAGTTTTTATACATTAATGATTGTCTCATTCTAATGTTGTTCAATTGATGTTAATCATGGTGAAAAACGTGCATTATGAGGTTAATGTGTAATGTTGTTATATCTTACGAAATTTATATATATTGCTATTTTTGTGAGCATTTAACTGTCGCGAGTTTATAACTGTGAATGCAGGTATGAGAACCAGTCCTCCAAGGGGAAATATCACTTCGGAGAGGGGTATTGGTCGTTTAACTGGTAATGTTAATTAGTTGAGCATACACACACACATCATGAAGGGTATAGAGGAACCAAATCAGATAAGTTAGTCTTGATAAGTCATCCATAGGCTTTAGGAGTTTGATTTACTTCCTTGTGCTTTATGAGTTATGATTGTTTAAATGTCATACTTACTATACTATGACTCTTTGTATGAACGATGTGATAGATATGTGTTAAAGGGCGAGTGGGTACGCATACACATATATACATTGTGTACACGTATCTAAATGTATACACATATCAATACATATGTACATTAAGCAGATGGATGTGCTCATACGCATGTGTTGACATGTATATACACATACATACGTATACACAAGAGTATATATGGTTATACGCATGTTTATACGTACACATTCCGCCTAATATCTGTGGTGAAAATAATATTTTAATATTGTTGTCTAGGAAATTTACATATAAATGTATGTATAAATGTATATATCAATAATGTGATTATAATTTATGATATATACATAAATACATAAATGAATGTGTAAATATTTATATATTTTATAAAGTATAGAATATATGTATAAATATTAAATTAATAGATGCATATATATAAATATATATATATATATATATATATATAGATATATTTACATATAAAAATATATTAATATTTGATAAAATACATATATATTATAAAATATATAAATATATAATATTAAATATTGAAAATGAAAACATTTATAAACTTCAAAGTGAAAATATTTGCAAATATTTAATTGAATAAACATTGAACTCCAATTAATAAAGTTAAAAGAATTATATCTTTTAACATATGCAATTTATTGGAGATGAATATTTAAAAAAAGTAGCCGCTAGTCTTAAGGAAATATTGAACTTCATAAAAGTGTCGAACTTTACTAAGAGACAAATATTTGAATGCAAACATTTGAAAAATAAATAAAACTCAACAAAGGGCTTTCTTGTGAAAATGAAGTTTTCAAACGCAGCAAAAAAATGGAGGAAGAAGCTTTCAAATTGGAAAATAGGGAAATGCCAACAAGATTTTTGTGCTATAACAAGCTGAACCTTGACCTAAAATGCAGCAAAGTGAGTCATTCAATTTTATGCGCCTAGCAAAAACGTGTTACCTGTAGGTGGCGTTTTGGGAGATTTGAGTTGAAAATTTCTGCATTTGCTGGCTTTATGGAGGTCGAATCACTCCTCTGTAAGGTGACTTAGGGTTTAAACACTTGCCAAGTGACGTTTGACTGAGTTTATATGCCTGGTTGTCATTTTACATGCCCAAAATGGACGAAACAGTTGCTAATAGGGGCCTATAAATACTTGCCCAACCATCCATTGAAAGTTATCTTGTGCAATTTATCTTTGGCAAATTGGAGAGTTTTCTTGTTAGTTTCTAAGCTGCTGCTGTGAGTTTGCTAATGCTGCATTTCATCAAATTTCTTAGAGTGTGAGAACTAGAGCTTTTAACAGCTGCAAATATTAGACTGTGCTAAAATACCTTTTAGTAAGCAGTGAAATAGCAATTTCTTATAGAGAAGTGTTGTTTAGAGAGAGTGCTTTGGAAAGAGTTTTCTATATTTAAGAGAGAGATTAACTGCAATCTGCCATCTTCAATTGGGAATTTTGGAAAACTTCTGCCAGAACAGTGCTGGGAGAGAAGCTCATTATCATAGGCATGTTATCTAATTTGTGATTTTTGCTTGAATTGTCTTCTCTTTTATTCTTGAGTTTGCTGGTTGCAATTAGCATGTTATAAGCAAACAATTCTTAGCAAATTATCATTGTTTGATAAGCTTCATTAAGAGTAAATGCTTAAGGGATTTCATTGTAATTGAAGGGAAAATGAATAAGGAATATCAATGCAATTAAGTGTAGATGCTCTGGAAAATCAATAAATTTTATTGATAGATTAAAAGAAAGATTTAAGGAAAGAGGGGTGTTGATGTGTGTTTTATGACATAACAAATATTCTAGAATAAAGTGTCAAAGACGCTATATCCCCTCTTGAAAAACTACCTGGTATGCTAAGACTGCAAGAAAGATCATACGGTAATTCCAATGTTTAAGTTAAGTGCGGATAAGCTCTATGGTTGATGTGATTTGCTGGGGGCACAATGGAGATTTACTTCCGGTAGGTTACTCAGGAAAGCGAAGACATGCATACAGTATCATTTTGGGATTTTCTGACTTTAGATAAAAAAAAGTGAAAAAAAGTAAGGGTTTAGGAGTCCTATACTATTCCTACGAAATCAAGAGACAGCTAGGATTGAGTGAAACCAAATAAACAATACTTTGTTTCACCACGCTAAACGACAACTACACAAAGCAAGTGCAATCTTCTAGGATTTGTGCTTAAAATTTCTTTACCACGAACAATACCATCAATAGAACAACATTATTCGAAGTAAACGTTGAAGCATCCACAATAAAGCTTAGTCTAACTTTACGCATTGAATGAAAAGCATCCACTCAAAGAAAGTATGAGCTAAGTTTCACTAATCTTTGCTATCAATCTGTCATTCTCTTAACATACATTCAAATGAAATTCTAATTCAAATCTACTGGACGAGAAAGAGACATATGCAAACATGCAACCATTTGACAATAAAAGGGTTCAAAGCACCTCATGCATTATGAACTTTATTATCAAAATCGTTTTTTGCAACAATCTCATAAACTCTCTATCTTATTCTCTATAATCTCTTCTAATCTCTAATCTCTAATTGTCTATTGATTCTTCTCCTAATGATGATGATTTTGAAATGAGAGAGAGGGAGGGGTTTATATAGTGTTCCCAAATTACAATGAATGGCCAAGATCAAAATGAGATTAACGGCCAAGATTTAAAATAACTAAACCCTAGTTAGGGTTTCCCAAACATCAACTAGTTAACTAGAGAGAACTTTAGGCACCGGGAGTTGCATCCTTATCCACTCGCAAAGCACTACGTTCGGTGAACCTGGACACGATCAGGCTGACTTCTTCCATGGCAATGTCCGGCAGCGCATTGACTTTGTATTCGAGCAAGTCCAGACTTTCAGCACATTCTGCAAAGGTGATCGTCCATTTTGATTCATGTAGCTAGAAACTATCTCTGACGATCATAAAGCTGAATGCCTTGGTAAAATTTTCCTTCATGATTGGCCCAAGGGTGGTGGAGAAAATTCTTTGAACTTGTTCTTATAGATTTTCTGGCCGCAAGTGTTTCTTTCAAACAATATCTTGGTCAAGCATATCTGCAACCATTTGATAAATCTTACTCTGAATCTCCTTTGCCTGCTCTTCAATTTTGGCGCCATCTTGCTTTACCCTTTCCAGGACTTCTCCTTGTAAGATCAATGTGTAGTACTAGCTGTTGAAATCATATGCAGCCCCAGCTTCAATAATCTTGTCATCAATCAACCTCTACTTTGGAACGCCCTTTAGCTCTCGAAGACATGGAATAATTTTACTCTGAATGTCTTTGAGGATATCCCATGCTTCTGCTAAGTCTGCAACTCATGATAACAGAAAGGAAGTTTGCTCATACACATATGCCAGCTTCTCCGCGAATGCCATCGCCTCATCTTTCTTTCCAGCCATCCATTCTTTACTTTCTCTGGCTATAGTCAACTCCTCTTCAAAATTTCTGATTGGTTCCTGTGAAGAGTTTGGAAGTGGAGGTGCTAATTGGTCACCTTGATTGAGTGGCCTGGTTAAATGCTGGATATACTCTTTTAGACGCTCAATCTCTCTTTTATACCCTCTTTTCTTTGCCACTTCCCTTTCCAGCCTAGACTTGATGGTGGCAACGGAATTATCCAGGTCCTCAACCTCCTGTCCCTTTGTTGTTGGACCCATGTCAATAGTTGTGATGGCATATACGTTTGGGGCAATCTCATCCTGAAATTTATCAACTATAGGCACTGCAATCTGCACTGTGCGATTACCGGCCTCCTCCCTTTGTATGGTAGAAAATTTCTTGGCTTGCTTTCTTGTGGCAATTTGCTCTAGCCTAGCCAAGAAATCTGTGGCATCATCCTCTTTAGGTACCTCTACTGACGCCTTTCTCTTTAGTCTTTCTTTTAGCCAATTCGGGATGGTTGATTGTTCAATTCCATCTTCTTGTTGATCTTGGACATCTTGCACGTCTTGGATTTATGGAATTTCTTGTATGGATGGGTTTTCTTGGATTCCCTTGAGGGTGGAAATCATCCCCTCTTCAAATTCTCCATCCATGATGTCCATGTCATTATCTGATTCTAGAATTTCCGTGCCTGTAGGAAAAGGCTGAGCATCATCTTCCAGTTGCATTGGCTCCATATCTCTAACTGGAGAAGGAATTTTAACTTGCTCCCAAGATTCTTCTTCCATGGCTAGTATTTCATCTATATTTCTGGATGTGGCTGATTGAAGGGGTCTAGATTTGTGCTTCTTATGAGAGGGTCCTTCATCTACTACTTTATTCTTGTTCTACTTTGCAGGGTCATCAATCTCTTTTCTCTTTCTCAAGTTGGCGGCATCTATTAGTCCATCTCCACGAGATGCACCGGCATTTGATGAACAAGATTTCGTATCACCCATCAATTCATACATGAATTGCACATTTCTCCAAAGTAGAACTTGCACTTGCTGGTCTATCCACCTTTGGGAATATTTGAATACAGGCCGCATGAATGTTTCCAGGTCACCTAGCTCAGGTTCAGACCATCTGATAGGAGGAAGTGGCTCCTTTTCATCAAAGCCCGGCTGCACATATACCCCGTCATCCTCTAGCTGATCAGGTACTCTGAAAAGTTCTGTTGCCCTTATCATACTTAGTGGCAATCTTGACCATAGTCTTTTCCTCACATCATATTCATCAGCTGCACTAGCCCAAAAATCTTCTAAGTCTATCCTGTGCTTATATTTTTCTCCGTCTACAGTTCCAATGTGATGGAGTGGGTCAAAGTCATTCCTGGGCTTGTATGATATGAATGGATATTTCTGCATCTCTAGTCGACCACTCTCTGTCGCTTGCGCCGATGGACATGACTCTTCCATATTGCCGATGAAAAACAGAAAAGTGACAGCTACTTTCTGTTTTGGCCTTTGGATATTCTGATATGTCTCCAATTGCCTTAGAACTTCCAACAAAACCATTTTGTTGGTCAGATAAATGGGCAGTCTGTACGGGCGTCTTGTGAATCCTTGGATCCTAATGTAAGTAAACCTGGGATACTGGATGAACCAAGATCCATATCTACCAATCAAATTTTGGCCTCACGGGTGAGTCTCTGATGTGTTCTGCCTTGGAGAAGTCGAGTGATATACATAAGAAAGGCGTCATGTGCTCGTCTGAAGTGTGACTTCTCCTTTAGTTGCAATTGCGGATAGCAATCGTAGGACTTGAACTGTCCCTTGCCGTTGCCGACTATACCTTTGCAAACCAGGCCAGCATACTTGTAAGTTCTTGCGAGCAGATATACGACATAAGAGCTCATATGAAAGGTCTTGGTTCTTTCCAGGTTGACCAACTATTCATGGAGACTGTCACTGATCATTCTAGACCAGTTGAACATTTTCACCTCGGAAGTTATTTCATCAACGAAATAATACATCTAGGTTTCAAAAGGTGCACCCTGAGGATTGCCTACCATTCTATTCAGCAGTAAGACGATGTCTCCATATTCTTCTTTGAAATCTGTTCTGGCCAGCTTCTTTGGCATCTTCTTGGCAGTAGGTCTGGGCTTCAACAACCAAGTCTTGTTTATATTTGATACACAAAGGTCTTGTTGATCTTGGTAAAGTTTAAGTGCATCATCTTTAGTTCCGTAGGATGTCCGGTTGTAAATTGGAATTCCAAAGGTTTCTTGTATGGCTGGCTCAGTCAAGTATGCAAGTACTCTTCCATCACGCGCTTCTATCTGTCTTTCCTATGCATTATAATGCAATGCACATTCCAGCATAAGTTTTGGACACTCTTTTGCTGGCGAGAATCCAGCTGCATGAACAATTCTGTTGCGCATCATCCTTCTTGCAATTGGCGTAGGCAAACATCCATCATTTCCGTACATTCTTTTCTTGAAGTCGTTGAAGTCAACATGGCCAAGGTTGGTGTCCACAATGTTCTCCCACTTGGATTTATTCTTTGACTGCAGCTGCGAACCCTTGCTGGCGAACTTCATTTTTATTCTCTCGAAAATAAATCTGCAAGAAGATACAAAGAGAATATTTAAAATTAAAAATTAAATTACTCAAAAAATATTCCAGCTAATTGACAAATCAAACTTTGTGAAGAATTATGCTGGAAATGGAAGAATTAACGAATTTTATGCCAAAATGAAGTAAAGAAAATAAATCTGCCTGGCTCTTTGGACAAACTGAAATAGTCACGATCGCAATGCTGGCTGGTATGAATTTGCTTCCTTCACTTTGCTTCAAACTTTCTTGCCTTAGCCAACTTTCTTCTCACAACTTTTCTTTCGAAAATCGAATGATTGCAAAATGAGAAGTGAAATCAATTATAAAGATGAGAAGTTCGACTCATTTAGCAAATTTCAATTGTTTCCATTAAATCAAGTCTGAACTTGGATTGCACTTAGCTTCCGAATGGCAAATTTTATCTTTAACGACATTCTCCGGGAAAGTTTCCAAATCATGCGCTAGTTCAGTAAAGTTCTTTTTGTCTTTTTCCAATTTTGATTTTTTAAAGTTTATCTCTTTGGGGTGTTGAAAAATAAAAATTTAAAATAATTAAAATAATTATTTTATGTGTTGTTTTCAACCCCTTTATTTTATGGCATTTTATTTTTTATCTAAAACAAGTATTTGATTTTCATTTAAAATTTTCTTGCCATTGCCTTAGGCAAAAAAAATTTCTTCCAATTTACTTTGCCATAATTTTCTTTCCATCTTCTTAACTCCCAGGTGAAATTTTTTGAAGCATATTAATGCTAGACTTAGGAAAATTTTTCTTATTTTCTCAAAGTGTTGCAAATTTCTCAATGTGCCAAGCATGTCTTTTAATATTTCCAATGTTGAAGCTTAGGCAAAATTTTGATTTTTTATCACTTCTCTAAGTATGGCGGACTTTGCTTGAAGTCAAGCCATGCATTTTATTCCAAGGCGGACTTTCCATTGTCTCAAGCCATCCATTCTTTACTTTGCCTATGCTCAAGCCACTTCACTTCTCCATATGGCGGACTTGCCAATTGTTTAGGCCATCTCCAAATGCCTATGGTGGACTTTACTTCATTTCTTTCCATTCTCTATGGGGCAGACTTTCCTCATGTTTATGCCATCCCTCATGGTGCTGGGCGGACTTGTCTTGACTTCATGCCATAGCAAGGCGGACTTCATACTATGTCAAGCCATTGTCTTGTTCCTTTGCTGGGCGGACTTGCCACATGTTTGAGCTATTGCTGGGTGGACTTGTCATGATTTCATGCCATAGCAAGGCGGACTTCATACTATGTCAAGCCATTTAATGTTCCTTTGTTGGGCAGACTTACCACTTATCCATGCCATTAGCTAGGTGGACTTGGTCTCATGTCATGCCATTGCTTTTGAAGTTGCTGGGCGGACTTTCCATGAGTCCATGCCACTTCCTTGTGAGCTGGGCGGACTTGGCTTGAAGTCATGCCATTGTTTTTGCCCTTCATTCCCCCTGCTGGTTGTGCTTTTCAGTCTTTTCTCCAGATTTTTCCAGAATTTTCAACACTTTATTGTGATTTTTGGACTGATTTTTCTAGATTTTCACCAATTTTCTAATTTTCATCATGATTTCATGAATTTTTCAAATTGATTTTCTGAGATTTCTATTGATTTTTTGGAGCTTTTGAGTGGATTTTCGAAATTCAGGCACCTTCCAAATATAGAAACCCTGACAAAAATAGAAACTTTTCCCAAAATAGCAACTTTCCAAAAATAGCCACTAAAAAAATAGGAATTCTAACTCGGGCCAAAAGTGCCAAAAATGAGGTCCCTAAAAATAGGGGGTCCGAAGGGGCAATCCCCAAAAAGTAGGGGATGTCAGAATTGACTGAAATGACAGTTGATCTTCGTCCCTCAGGCCTACTAAGCCCTATGATGACGTTTGCACAATGATCCAGGCTCAAAATCTTCACTTGACTTGGGTGATCATTCAAAAACTCAAACCCTAAACCCCAAACAAAGACTAGACAAAACTGAGATGCGCAACGGCGAAACCCTAAAAGGCAAACTACCAGGGTCCCCATTTGCAATGGGGTGATGTGTGAATTAGGTCACAACAAGGGGTTTTTAGAAGGGAATCAATTGTTTAAAAGGCTTAAGGGTAGCTTAACTTAACATGCATTATGCTTTGAAGGACTTGTATGTGTATTTGCTTGAGTTTACAATTTTGTATGATCTCCGTATATGGAGAATACGTAGATTAAATATTATCTTCTAGGAACGAAATGACGTCAAACTAAGTATGATCCTTAGCTTATGTTATTAGGTTAACTCTGTCAAGCTTCACTCCTAGGATAAAGATTTCCGGAATTAGGAGTTAGGATATTAGATACTTGTTATTGGCTCATTTCTAGTAGACTGTTTGAAGTAGGAAGTCTGGGGTAAACTAAACCCATTGAAGGACATAGCCTACGCATAGAGTAAGGTAGCCTAAAGTCAAATCGGCCCTGAGTTGTGTAAGTGATAGATTACTTACTCAGTCGTTTACTGAACCAAAATACTATGGCCATAGTAATGTAATGTACCTACATCCTCTTAGATTGGAAGGTGATTACATTGTCAGTTCACAGTGATCCAATAAGTACATACTAGTTTGGGATTGTGGGATACAAGAATCTAGTTATGTAGGACACACCACTATGCTCAGTTGGTTAACAGAATCGGTTACTCAACCAATCTCTTCGACGAAGGGAGGGCCATTCATTGAAAAATGAATGTGCGGGGGACCGCAATATTAGTCTGTGGTTGGTGGAAAAGCACCCGAGTGATGTTTCTCCTCCACAATCAGACATCTGAAGAACCAAGATTTGAAAGGGAAGATCCTGGACCGTCTTACTTCTATTTGTGCAAAAGTTGTTTAAGCTATGCATGTACTCCTATGTGATGTCCCCTTCCTAGTCAGCACAGCTGGATTTGAGGTTAGCCTATTATTCTGATCCTCGTAGGCTGACAGATATGTGTAGAGGATCTTTTGAGGCAGTTATCTGGTGTTCGGGAACATTATCCCTTCAGTTGATTCAGGTTGGGCCTTCGCAAACTCTTTTAGAGAGGTTTTTCAGATACTTACTATTTATAGTAAGTCAGCAGGCGGAAGCTGCTATTTTGGGCAGGGCACCTGGGTTAGCTGGTCAGCTCAGTATCGACCCGGTTTGATGTTTGGTTGAGCAAACGGGGGTTATCAGAAGCATTTAATAATAAATGATGGAATAATTAATTTGACTTTATAATATAAAGTCATTTTAATGAAATATTAAAGTGAATATTTAAATGGCGAATTATAAAGTATTTTAATAATTTATAAGGAATGAAGGGAAAATTAATATTTAATGGATTTAATATTCATTAAATCAAAAGGGACGCCATTTAATAAATATTAGCCAAAGTATTGGAAAAAGGGCGAATATTTATTATTAAATGCAATTTAATGATTTAATGAGAAAAGTCGAATTATTGAAGGAAGCTATATATTCTTTCAAAGAGCAAATCGAACTTATGTGATTAATTATTCGAATTTGTTAACTTTTCTCTCTGAGAGCATTGGGGTTTGAGAAACCAGGGTTTCTGCAGATCAACAAGTTTTGAGGAACGTTCCCTCCTTGAGATCTGACATACTGAGACTGTGAAATATCAGTTGAAGATTGTCAAACAGGGTAACTTCATTCAGGGGTTGCAGTTGTGCTTATTGGATCGATTCAAGAAGGATATACAGAGATCATTGATCAGTTATTGATGGCAACTTGACTGGGATCATTTCACAGAGTTCAGGCACATTCTTCTAGAAGCCGTACCACATTTATTGCTGCTGGCTAGGCCGTACTTTTCTGTACCAGCAAGGGCCGTACTACATCTCCAGAGGAAATCGCTTGTTTTCTTTATCTTCTGTCTTTTGCAAAGTTGGCGCCTGGGGTTCCTGGAGCTTTCTCATTGATCTGAGCCTGGAGATCTGTGTTCTGGAGTTGGCCGTACCTATTCCTCTTCATTTCAAGGCGGTTGCAATAACCAGGTTTTCATTAATAAAGTTGTTTCCTTTTTGTCTGCATATTGATTTCTCACAGTTGTAACTATCCAGCATGATGAATAAACTATCTGGCAATGAGCTTTGACCTTTGTTCTGTAGTTTTTAAGCATCTACTATTTTATTTAAATTTTCCAGTCTATTTCTTGCAAAATCGCAAATTCTTCTTTAAGTGCAAAAACACCAAAAAAATCACAAAACTCAGAAAATGAAACAAAATCTCAGTGTTATTGATCAGTGTTTGGGTTGAGAGACACCTGGTCTCTTACATCCTATGCTTTTGTACTCTGTTATTCGTTTTGAAATAGTAAAAGTTATTTTATTGGAAAAGCTTTGGAATTGTATTTATATGATGTATTTCAATTTGAAAAGAAAGGAAAAATTTTATTACTATGTTATTTACTCGTTTACTTTTGTTGAAAGTTATAAAAATTAAGGAATTTTTATTTTACGTAGAGGATAGGTTGTTACACAATGGTTTAGAGGTCAATGGAAGAGACATAACTATTGGTCAACATGTGGCAACCACTAGAGGATCAGCCTCTAGACCTCTTTTTCCTACCTTTACTCAAAGGGAGGAACCACAAGCAGAGACCAGAGTACCCTTGGTGGATGATGCAAGACAAGCCTACATGGAGTATGTCATTTTACCACTAGTCTTAGAGACCAATGGACCTTTGATCAGTTCATGAACCAAAAAAATAGGAGTGGCACAAGAGTTTAATACCGTCCTCCTATGGATCTTAGACAAGATTATCAACAAGCTCTTGGAAAGGTGACTTTGGCCCATTTTGATGGAAGTGATAAGTGTACGGCTAGGTTTTGGGTGCAAAAGTTGGAGAACTATCTTTCTCTTAGACCGATGTCGGAGGAAGACGCCATTAAATTTGCCACCCTGCATTTGGATGGAGTTGTTCACGAATGGTGGTACCACGATTTAGTCAATCTCGGCCATAGCCTCATTCAAACCTATGAAGAATTCACAAACAGGCTGATAGAGAGATTTGATACCAAGGATCCAGAAGTGAGATTCCGTGAATTGGTGCAGTTGAAGCAACATTGATCACTTGATGCTTATATTGCTGAATTCCAAAGGTTGTCAGTAATGGTGCCCAATATTACTGAAAGGAGGTTTGTAGTATTGTTTACTGAAGGTTTGATGGAGCCATTAAAGGGTTGGGTCAAAGCCTTTGATCCACCAACTCTTGACAAAGCAATCAAGAAGTCAAGGAGCATGGAGTTGGCTGCCCCAAAGCCAAAATTTCAGTCCAAATCCTTTAGTCATAAGAAGGATAGAAATCATTCATCAAATCAGCCCAAGAAGTTTCCACAGAAGATGTCTGAAGAGCTCCGAGAGAAGGTAAGAAAGGATGGAGTTTGCTACACATACCGTGAGCCTCGGTCTAAGGGTCATAGATGCTATGGAAAGGGAAAAACACATCACATGGAAGCATATTCTAATGCTGAGTCAGAATCTGATATGTCTGATCAGCAGTATGAATGAGCAAGTAGTGAAGGAGAAGAAGCCCTAGAAGAAGCACCAAAAGTCATTGGAGGAGGGAGTGCTTTGGCACAACTCTCGAGCTTTCAAAAGAATGAGTCTTTTCGAGATCGTGGGGTAATTGGTTGACAACAGATTGTTGCTCTCATTGATATTGGGGCAACTCACAACTTCATAGATGAAGGCTTGGTGGCAAAAAGAGGTTTGTAGACATAAGAGTTTGAAGGCTTCAAGGTGATGGTGGCCGATGGCTTCACAATGTCTTGCACTAGGAAGCTTCCGAACCTCTCCATGCAGTTGGGGAAGGATGAAGTAAAAGATGATTTTTTATGTAGTTGGCATTGGTGATACTGATGCTATGTTGTGTATATAGTGGTTGTGATCTCTTGGAGAGATCTCATTGAACTTGCAAACAATGGAGCTGAAGTTTCAATCTGATGGAAAAAAGGTAGTGTCTAGAGGGATGTCAAATGGAGGCCCTCGTATAGTGTCTTTCAAGAGAATGGAAAGGCTAATCCTCCATGATCAAGTTGAGTGGGCCACGGAATGCTTGATTTTACCAGTTGATTCAGTGGAGGATAAAAGGCACTATCATCTAGATATTCAAGCTTTGATTACTAAGAAGAGCAAAGTCTTTGGGAGTATTCCACCTGGGAGACCCCCTGAGAGAGGATGTGAGCATGTGATAGAGCTTGAAGAAGGAGCAAAACCGGTTATTACAACTCCATACCGCTATCCAAAGAAGCAGAAGGATGAGATTGAAAAGGCCATCAAAGAGCTCTTGGAAATGGGCCACATTTGCCCAAGTAAGAGCTCCTTCGCTTCAGTAGTGGTGCTGGTAAAAAAGAAAGATAGTGCAATGTGCATGTGTGTGGACTACCGGGCGTTGAATCAAAAGACCATTAAGAACTGGTATCCTATCCCTAGGATAGACGAGCTTATTAATGAGCTCCATGGAGCCTTACTTTTCAAAGATTGATCTCAAGTCAGGCTATCATCAGATAAGGATGAGGGAGGCGGATATTGAGAAGACTGCCTTTAGATGTTATTTTGGGCATTTTGAATTCCTTGTCATGCCATTCAGTTTGACAAATGCTCCAACAACTTTCCAATCTTGTATGAACAAGATCTTTGGGCAGCAGTTGAGGAAGTTTGTGCTCAGTTTCTTCGACGACATTCTCATATTCAACAAATCATGGGAGGAGCACTTTAAGCACTTGGAGGAAGTGCTTAGCATTTTGGAAGCAGAATATTTGTTTGCAAAGGAGTCAAAATGTGAATTTGGGATGCCAGAGCTGCTTTATTTGGGCCACATCATTAGCTCAAAGGGTGTAAGAGTTGATCCAGAGAAGATTAAAGCAATCCTAGATTGGCCACCTTCAAAGAATGTGTCTCATTTGAAGGAGTTATTGGAATTGTGTGGTTTTTATAGAAGATTTGTGAAGGGGTATTCTCATATGGCAGCCCCCCACACTGATCTTACGAAGAAAGGAGCTTTCTTGTGGATAGATAAGGGACAAGTTGTGTTTGACAAGTTCAAACAAATTATAGTTCTTGTCTAGTGTTGGCTCTACCCAACTTCATGAAGCCATTTGAATTGCAATGTGATGCTTCAGGAGAAGGAGTTGAAGCTGTTCTCATGCAAGACAAGCATCACATTGTTTTCTAGAGTAGAAAATTGAGAGGAGTTGAAAAAGAATATTCAATTTATACTAAGGAGATGCTTGCAATCATGTGCGCATTGGCCAAATTTCGACAATACTTGGTGGGAAGCAAGTTCGTGGTGAAGACTGATCATAACAATATTAAGCACTTCATGCACTAGAAAGATTTGAATGAAAGGCAACAAAAGTGGGTGAGTAAGCTCCAAGCTTACGACTTTGACATTGAGTATGTCAAAGGCAAGAACAACATAGTGGCGGATGCTAATCTAGAAGGCCTCATTTGAATTCATTATGTGAGCTTACTGTAGATTGGAGGGAGTTAATTGCTGCTATTTATGCAAAAAATCAGTTTGCAACCAGCATTGTAGAAGGTCATTTGTAAGATGAAAGATATCAATTGGTTGATGGTTCGATCCTTTATAAAGGTAGAATCTTCTTAGTGCCCAAATCTAAGCTTAAGAAGAACGTTTTACAGTCTTTTCATGACATTCCCCTTGCTGGTCATCAAGGGTATTTCAAGACTTACAAGCAGATCCGTGAAAGATTTTCATGGAAAGGGATGAAGGATGAAGTCTTCTGCTACATAAGGGAGTGTCCTACTTGTTAGATGAACAAAAGCAAGCATTCTTTTCCAGCTGGTTTGTTGCAGCCCCTTCCCATTCCCAATCAAAAGTGGGAAAGTATTGCTATGGATTTTATCACTGGGTTGCCAAAGGTACAACGGAGAGATTGCATTTATGTTGTGGTAGATAGATTGACGAAGTTTTCTCACTTCTTTGCTATCACAAGTTTATTTACAATAGCTCAAGTATTTGAATTGTTTTTTAGAGAAGTGTTTCGTTTGCATGGGCTACCATGAAATGTTGTAAGTGATAGGGACAAGAAGTTCCTAAGTGCTTTTTGGCAAGAAATATTCAGATTGAGTGTTACTGTGCTTACTCCAAGCACTAGTTATTACCCACAAACAAATGGTCAATTGGAGATTGTGAACAAATAGTTGGAAGGCTACCTCATAAATTATGTCTCGGGGCAGCAAAGAGTTTGGGTAAAATGGCTTCATTTGGGGGAGTATTGTTATAACTCTTCCTATCACATTTCAATTAAGTTGTCTCCATTCATGGCTATTTATGGTTATGAAGCTCCTAACTTCATAGATTTGGTGTTTCGTGATAGTAGAGCTCCTCAAGCGAAGGATATGTTGCAGCAAAGTCGAGACATCTTGAAATCATTGAAGGATAATCTTCACCAAGCTCAGAATCAGCAAAAGTTATACGCTGACCAACATTGTGTTCAACGTTCGTTTGAAGTGGGAGATATAGTTTATTTGAGGCTTCAACCCTATAGACAATCTTCTCTCAAGAAGAGTGGTGCAGAAAAGCTCAAGCCATGGTTCTATGGTCCATTCAGAGTCATCAGGAAGGTTGGTGAATTGGTGTATGAGTTGGAGCTTCCAGCCAGTAGCAAGGTGCACAACGTTTTTCATGTGTCACGCCTCAAGAAGGCGCTTGGGCACAATGTGGTTGCTACTTCTAAGTTACCTCCATTGGACGAAGAAGGATAGTTGGTGTTGATTCCAGAGATCATTGATACTAGGGAGCACTCTTTGAGGAGAAGAACAATCAAAGAGTACTTGGTGAAATGGAGGAACTTTCCAATCGTGGATGCTACATGGGAAGGTGAATACATTTTGTAGCATCTAGACTTGCGGTTGCTCGAGGACAAGCAATCTCAAGGAAGGAAAACTATAATGTCCCCTTCTCATCAGTGAGCAGTGCAATAGCCCGTCAGCCTATTCCGGATGCCCTTAGGCTCGTCGGAGGTAAAATTAGGGCTTCCAATGTTTGGAGGTTTTTGGCATTTTTGGAGGCTTGTATGTTGGAGTTTCAAGATTTGGTTTGCGGATTCTTTCTGGGTTTTCCGAGAACTTCACAATGATATGACATGCAAATGCATTGGGAAACTTTTCAAAATTTACTATTTTTAGTAAGTTCTATTTTTAGCAATGCTTCAATTGGCAGCAACACTGTGAGATTTCCACTTCAGGCAAGGTAGTTGAGTATTTTTGGATTTGGCTTTTGAGTGCAATTTTGGAGAAATGAATTATTTTAAGTCATTAATACTATATTTTCACTTTGGCCCCCCTTGGCCTAATGTGATGATTTAAGTTGTAAAAAAAGTGGCCCTTGAGGGTAGATACCTCATCAAGAGGTAAATTGAATATTTCTAAGGTTGGACACCACATATGGAAATGAATATTAATATTTCAAAAGTTATTATTTCCCTTATGGTTTTGGACGCCAAAATGAAGGAGAAGATTTAAAAATTAAATTATTTCCAAGATGTGTGGAGGCGTCCCTTTTAGAGGAAGTTGAAGAGTCACCTCAAACTCTATAAAAGCAAGCCTTTTCTCATTCATTCTTCATCCATTGCTAATTATATCGAATTGTTGCCGAATTGATTTTAGGCTTAGGCTTCGAGGAATGCATACCTTCTAGCATGGACTCAGTTTCGTGTTTGAAAGATAACACCTAGCTGATTATGAGATTGCTTCTCATTCAGAGAATGCAGATTGAGCATCACAATTGAAGTTTTTGATGAATTTGTTAGTTACAGTTTGCTGGTTTTTGTAGTGTTGAAGAAGATTTTCAATCATAAGTCATTTTACAATTTTTGTTTGTTTTTGGATAGTTGCTCATTCTTCTTCTATGTCCTAGGCGTCCCTATTTGCAAATTTTCAGGTTTTTTGAGTGAGTTTTTGAATTTATCTTGAAGGTCGCCCCTCTTGGGAGGCCGTACCATGCCTATGAGAGCCTCGAGATTCATGCATAATTTAATATCATGTGTTTGATGTTGTTTCAGTGTTGGGATTTGGGTGCCATCTTCCTTAGTATCATTTGCAATTTATTCCAGGTCTTTTGGATGAGTTTTGGAGGAGTTGTGAGCTTTTGGGTGTGTTCAGGTTTGCTGGTTAGAGTTTTCTGTTTGTTGGTTTTTATATTTGATTATCAGTAGTTCTGCTTTTTTGGCTTGTAATTCCATAGTTGAGAAATTGAGAAGTTTGAAGAATCATCTTTCATCAATTTGCAGTGATTATACAACTATAACACTTTGTAATTTGCAGATTATTTGCATTATAAGTTTGAAATCAGTAGTATTGATTTAGTCATTTATATTTCTGCATTTACTTTGTGATTTTAATGCAAACACTTGTAGCCCTTGGATGGTTTACTGCTAGTGAGGAGGAATAAACAATTGTATCTCCCTTTATTCACCCACTGAATAAGTGGTGTATACCCACTGCACAAGTGGATGATTGCTGAGAAGCAGATGCCTGTGTTTAGTAGATGATTGTACTTTCAATTCAGTTTTATTGCTAACGATCTCCAATGCCATATGCTATCACCTTGCCGATCTTGGGATCTTGGTGAATATTCTTGGTGTAGTGTTACTTTCAACTAGCATATTTGGTTTTGCTAACGCTAGTGGGTGAAGTTGTTGTGGCTAAATTTGAAAAAATTTATAAGGGGGATATTTTAATTTGGAACAACTTACTATTTTTAGTAAGTTCTATTTTTGGTAGTGCTTCGGTTGGGAACAGTTCAATAGTATCGTGCAATTTCCATTTTGGGCAGGGCAGTTTTGGTAATTTGGCTTTCAGCACTTTGGGGCTTATTTGTGGCAAATTGATTTACTGAAGTCATTTTAATAATTAAATTCATTTTTGGCCCCATGGCCTAGATTAATGACTTAAGTTATTTTAAAAGGTGGGCCTTGAGGGTGCATGCCACACTTGGAGTATTTTAATGATTTTAAAATATAACTTTATTTACTTAAGTGTGGGATGCCTAGGGAGATAGGAGAAATGATGTTTAATTTGAAAATAGTATTCAAATGTCTTTGGGGCATCCATTCTTGGGGGCAAAAAAGGAATTTGAAGAGTCTCCTCAAAAGAGCTATAAATACAGGTCTTTGCTCCATCATTTGGCAACCATTGCTATTGATGATGAAGTGCTGATGAAATGATTTCAGACCCTTGGCTTTGAGGAACGCATACCTCCTAGAAAATTATCAATTTCGTGTTTGAAAGACAACACCTAGCTGATTGAGATTGCTTCTCATCTAGAGGTTGCAGATTGAGCTTCATTGTTGAAGGTTTTGATGTTATATTTCAGTTTTGTAGTTGTTGGTTCATTTATGGCTGTTGCTTATTTTCATTCATAGCTCCTTGTGAAAAAATTTGTTAGTTCTGGGTATTGGCTCATTGTCTTTCTAGGCCTTCGGTGCCCCTTCTCTTGAGTTTTCAGAATTTAAGATCAAGTGGTTGATTTTTTAGAGCTGGTCGACCCCTTCTAGAGGCCGCCCCTTGTTGGTCTCTTGCACTGGGAATCGTGCCATGATATTGAATGCCTTTTGGAGGTGTTTTTCTCTTGCATATTGGATGCCTAGTATCCACTGTTCTTTGGCACTTTGTTTGACGAAGTTTGGAACTGTTTTGATGAAGATATGGACATTCTAGTGATCTCCTTGCTGGTTTGTGTTTCAGTTTGCTGGTTTTGTACATCAGACCTGGTTATTTCAGTCTTATGCAATATTTCCTTGGAGTTCTTATTCGTATTTGTAATAAGGAAGATTGTAGAACATTGGTATTGAAGTTAGAGCAAAAATCATCGAATAATGATTGTATTGTGAACATATTGTAATGTTGGTTCAGTAGTACTGATCAGCTATTTACTTTCAGCACTTTGTAATTTTGTAATTTTCCAGTCCCACTGAATAAGTGGTCGAGTGTTTACTTTCAGTATTTAGTTGTAGTTCTTGCTCCTGCTGAATAAGTAGTAGAGCTTTCACGGTCGGTTATCCGCCTACTTTGCTTTCAGCATTTTACTTTCAGAATGGTCGGCTAGCCACCTACAACATTGTTCTTTCATTTCCAATTTAGAGCTAACGGTCTCCTTACATCGTATGCTCTCACTTCGCCCACATTAGGAACTTGGTGATCAAAAAGTGAAGGTTCCTTTTCAGCTGGTTTTGATTATTGGGCTAACCTTAATAGGTGCAATTTGTATGTGAAAATTTCAAAAAAAAAACTAAGGGGTTTATTTCAGAATATAACTACACTTATGAGAACTCTTATCTTTTTTTAGTTTTTTTTATCATTGTGGCTTTCTTGTTTGAGCTCTAATTTTCACCTCATATGAAGCATCTGAAAGATTTCATTACTGGCTACAAGATGAAATTGGTTAGAGTTTGAAACACACAAAAATGAAGATTTGGTATGAGGTTTCACAATGAATGGTTAGTTATGGAAAATATCAATATTTTGATGCAATACGGAATTTTTTAATAGGTGCAACCATATGCATGGTGGGTGAGGTTTTGCACTAAGGTTTCAAATCTTTAGAGGATTGCCATACGTTTCTTTAACCAACCATGCAACACTTTAAGATGCAAGCATAATTAGAGTTTGTTGAAGCACATACACTCGAAGAAGCACAATAGATTGATTATGCAAAAGGTTGAACGATGTTTCCCATGCTTATTACAATCTTCATCTCCATTATAAGCAAATTTTGAGCTCAAATTTATTTCCCAATGCATGAGAGGAGTTTGATCCACTAAGGCTAATGATCTAGTGTTTACTAAGGACAACCATCATAGGTTGATTAGGTTGAGCTTGAGGTTAGTGGGAATGGTGGAGGAGAGAGAACAAGAAGATCCTTTGGATGTTGCTAACACATGCAACGATTTCATGACTGCAGCAACATCAAGGATCTCTTTGTTGCTAGCATAGGATGCATCTTAGATCTAGGGATGTTGGGCCGAATGATAGATATTGTTTACTCACAGGGGTCACTTTACTGTTATATCAGAGTAAATGAAAATTCATAGAACATATACAGAAAGTAATTTAGAACACATATTGCACAAAAGAGATTGCTGCATTCATTCATTAAATATGGCAATAATTACATCACAACAATTGATCTTTGTTATTTCCTGATCCTTTTCCCCAACTTGCTTGGCCAGCTCCTCCTCCAATACTTGTATCCTCTTGTCTTTTTCTATCAACTTTGTGTCCCTAGCGGCCACCTTTGCTTTTTCCTCCTCTAAAAGATGAGCCTACTGCTGCAGCTCACTTTGAAGACGCTGGTTAGAGGAATTTGCCTCTGCATGAATCTTTTGGGAGATGGCTATAACCTTATTAGCCTTCGTGGTCATTCTCAGATAGTTTACTTTGTATATTTTGCACACATGAAACAACTCTCTATAGGCCCTCTCCATGTCAAAAAGTTGGGCTATCAACTTGCCATCCTTCCCGTGGAATGTTGGCCTATCTGGGAGCCAAGATAGCAACATTTCTGGTGTTTCCATATCTAGCCAATCCTTACCTGTAAAAATGCTTTTGAATTCCTTGTCACAGTCTTTCTTCATGAAATTCAGGATCCTTCGTGCCTCCCACCATGCTATGGGAGAGTGTTTGTGATCTAAAGTTTTGGCAATATCTAACACTTCTTGGATCGCAATTGCAATGGGTTCTAAGTCCTTCAGGTACCTCCTGATGGTTGTTGTCGGATCTTGCCTGTTTGGTTTGGCAATTTCAACCAGATCCCTTTGGAAATATTTGAATCTCTCTCTGAAATGCTTGATTCCTCTCCTATGGATCCAATAGATATTGTCTGAGGTGTGGAGGGGTTGGCAACTGGCCACTCATCATCATGCTCCCCCGGCTGTATGGGATCCTCCATTCCTGGTGTACACTCCTTAACTCATGGTGCACACTCATCAACTCCTGGTGCACCCTCCACAACCTCTCCCATAGGCACCAGTGTTGTTGTTGGTGTGAGAACCTGCTTGGTGGCCGACAATGTGGCGTCTGGTTGTATACTCCCTACAACAGATGGTACCACAACTGGCTGCTCTGGTTGTTCCATCTCAACCTCCATGTGTTGCGGTGAATGAATAGGTGATATGTCTTCTACCTAGATGGGGGAATCGAGTATCTCTAACCAGCATCCACATGAGGCATCTCCACTACCATGTCAATTGTCTCTATTCCCTTGACTATCACTATTGGGGCCAACATGTCAGTAGTTGCTACAACCTCAATCACTGTTAAAACCGAAGTGGCGGCTATTGCTACAACCTCAATCCTTGCTGAAACCGAAGTGCCTATGGCTGCTACAGCCTCGGTTGCCACTGTTGGGGTCAATGCTAGAGCCTCATTCCTTGGATGTATAATCTCAATCGAGTGTACATCCTGTAATGGCCCCTTTCTAGTGGAAGCACTTAAACCTGAATCTTACATTCAAAGTGTTTCTCAAAGAGACATTAGAAACGTTAGGGACTAATGAATTTCAGTAATAACTTCTAATAAGATCGAAGATGATATAAATATTTCGCTCTTGTCAGAGGTTTATTTATTTCCTCCTTATCACTCACTACAAATGATTCTCCTATAATCTATTTCATAAGTACCTTAGGGTAGATGTTAACATCTTACCAGGTCCCCTAGATGGGTTCTCTTATACCATTTGATGACATAGCGAATGAATAGAGTCATTATTACTTATAAGGTGCAATAATTGCTACAAGCATCATTCTTAGACAAGTGTGAATAATATATATACATATATATACATTTTATATAAATTATTATTCCTAATTAAATCAATAATTACTTTGCATGAATGTATATATATATATATATATATTTGTCTATATGGTATTTGTCAATCATCTATATTTATGAATCACTAGATACATGTACTTAAAAATATTCATCAATTATCATTTTGGTAATTTAAACCTTAATATACTTTCCATCAAATATATATCAAGATATACTTGTGAAACATAATATATTAAATGTATTTATAAGGGATCAGCTGTCATTTAAATTACTTATATATTTGACAGTTATCAATAATTAAGTTCATAATTGTATTTAACAATTCTTATTTTCTAAATACATAAATAGTTATCAACTATGATACTGCTACCCAATTATCACAAAATAATTTCTAAAGTCATAAATAATTTTGAATCCTATAAAGATAATTCTAAAACCATAAAATACTTATGCTGACTGTTATAGAGGAATCTACGATTCTGAAATCATTAATTGATCTATGCTAACAATAGATTATACCTTATGATTATTCCAACATACTACATTAACTCACAATACAATCGAACCTTGTTTGTCAACAAATATCTTACCTTTTATTTCTCTTATTTTCCTTCGATGCTTTCTACAAAATTCATTCCTATCTTTACCTGTCAAGTGCGATTTTCCTTTTCCTTGCAGCATAACTTCTCTCCATATTTCCAGACTTATTCCCACCGATATCTCCATTGCTTTGGAAATGAATCTCTTAAATATCTGATATGGCCAAAGACACACCTCTTGGCTGGGGACGTGTTTCTCAGCCCAATTGTTTTGTCTTTTAGAATAAATGCTAATCCCTTATGACCCCCATCGTTGACTTTAAAACAGTCTTTTTCCTCCTAAAATAATCTTTATTACTACTTTTAAGATATGGTTATTGCTGCTTTTTGGTTTGTTTGGGAATCGATGCCTGCCACAACCATTGGGAAATGATATGAACATAGGCATGATTAATGATTCGTAAAGATTAATTTACTTCATATGATAATTGAATTATCATAATATTATTTATAACAATATTTAGGATTTATTTATTTGTTTATTATTATTTAGTTTATATCAGTTCATAGTAATTATCAAGATTATTATAATGTTATCTTGATAATCATAATGATAGTGATTATATTTTTAATATGTATTTATTAGTAATTTTATTTATTTGTATTTCAATGTTTAAATTGATATTTATATTATAATTATAATATTGTCTTTTTGACAATCATGGCTATCATTTTTAATATTATTTTATTATTTTTAATGTCCCGAATTCGGGGACATGACACATCCCTAGGTGCAGTGCTAGCTGTGGAGGAAGTCACATCTATCTGGTCATACTCATCACTACTCTCGTCCTCCTTATGCTTCCTCTTCCTCGTACCCATTTTTGTTTCTTCCCCCATTGCTTGGGATTCTAGGGAAGTCCACTTGAACACCGTTGGCCATGCCTTGTCATAATCAGCAGTAGGTTGTACTTTTCCCAATTTGTCACTCGGTACCTGGTTGTATACCGTAGCTAGAAGCAACACTATAGCGTGTTGAGTTATGTAAAAGGCCTTGTGCTTTCAGGCCAAAAACTTCCTTATCCTTTTGGATAGGTAATAGGCCTAGTTATAGACTTTTCCCACACTCAATCCAAACATATAATCCACCATCCACGTTGCAATATTTGATGCCCTACTTGAACTTGTTAATTTGCATTTGATTAGGTCCATTAAACACTTCTAGTTTGCATTCACCAACATCTACTTCCTTAGCCCTCTCGTGCCTGCATTCTAGATTGTATCTTTCTCCTTTTGTGTCAAGTTTGCTTTGTAGATTCTTTCTATAATCATCTCCTTATGTTTTGCAGTCATCTTTGTTGTGGGTTTTTCTATAACTGTTCCTGATGCAGGAATACCGAAAACCCTCTGAAAGTCGCTAGGATGAAATGAAATTGTTACTAGATAACCCTTCTAGTCGATGGTGCTCTTGTAGGCATACCGGTTATAATTATTAACCATCACTTTCAGGTAACTTTCAAAGTCTATAGGATTATAAAGAGGGCACTGGGCCATTTTGTCTACTTGGGCAATGGTTAATTGTAATGTCACTATTTTCGATGTCCTCTTTAGGATTTGTCTGGTTCTGACACACTATTTTTAGTAAGTGCTTTTTTTAGTAATTGGTTTGGTAGGTAGAGTAGTGTAGGGTTTCCTGTTTGGGCAATATTTGGAAGTTTCTCGATGAGCTTTAATGCCCTGTGTCAGTCCTTACTGTGGGGTTTTTCGGTGTTTCAGGCGTGGCTTTCTATTTTTAGCAGGGGACTAGTCCAACAGCTTATTGTCTACAATGAGCTCATTAGTGCATCAGTTATCTTTCCAGCTTGTGTCTTTGATGTTTTTACTATTTTTAGTACTTACTAAAAATAATAAGTCAATTTTTAGAAGTTAGACCTGGTCAAGCTACTCCTCAGTAGTATTATTTCAGTTGAGGCTCTTAATTGCTAAAGTTTGAATATTTAAATATTTGTTTTCCTCTTTGAAAATGAATTAAAATAAAGTTACTTTATAATTTTAAGTTGAGGGTTGGAGGGGACATTAAAAATGTACCTTGGTGCCTAAGTGATAACTTTAAGTCATTTTAGAAAGTTACAAAAGTGCAAATAGTTTCCTTATGAGCATACCCCTTGGCCTAGTTGCACAATGTTGTTTTAAAAGAGGGGCCATGTATTTCAAATGGATGCCTAGAAAAGAGGTTTATTTATCATTTTTAAATGCTAATGCTATGCCTCATAGGTGGGACGCCTAGTTTGGGCTAAAAGTCAATTTTAAATTAAAAATCAAAAGTGAAATTTTGGAGGCAAAAACTTGGACGCCCCTCTTGGGGTAATTTCATGACATTTCATAAAGTGACATGAGAGGGAAATGTATTCAAACTCAAATGCAAATTGCCCTAATCCGTCCCTCACTTTATAAATATGAGTTTTGGCTCTCATTTGGTTATGGATGATTTTGGTTGCATAAGGAGATGTTGTTGGTTTTTCGCTAGGAGGTCTGAAAGTGAGTGTTGAGGACGAAATCCCTTGACATCTTGGATTGGTTTCGGTAGTGCAAGACCTACCCTAGCCAGTGGAAGAGTGGGTTCATCTAGAAATCACATTTGGAGCTTCAAGTTGCAGTTTTTAGTCTTTAGGATGAAGATCTTTCAACATTTTTGATGAGTTTTTAGTTGGGTTTTGGATTGAAATTGTTTCCTTTCATTTTGGCGTGGATTTCAAATAGTTTTTGGAGTGGTTTAATAAATTTTTGGGCACTTATCATCTGGACCTGTTGTACCCAAAACCAATTTTTTTGCTTCATCAAGGCATTTTGTTTAAAGGAGTCTAAATTTTGCTAAATAATGTCAAGTATAGTTTTTGGGCAATATCAAGCATGGAGTTTTGTTAATGTTTTGTCAGTCAAAGGCAGTATCCATTGATCAGAAACTGAATCAAAGACTCAGAACGAAGCATTTCACGATGGAGGAACATCTCACGATGACAACTATACTTTGCATGATCATTTCAGTGGCCAAGGCGAAGTTTTCAGTAGCTAATTTATGAAGATTTCTTAAGGAAAAGCAGAGTTGCGCCCCTGTAGCCCAGGGGCGCCCTTCATTTTGAAGGTCAAGATTTTGTGGAAAATGGTCATAAATACAGTCAATCTCTTCAGAATTAGCCTACCTATACAACGAGCTATCTTGCGAGCCTATCCGAGACTCGTAGCTCCGACAACTAGTGACAAAAGTTGAAAGTTTCAGAAGATGCAGATTGCAAAAGCTTGTCCTTTTTGAGCTTTTGCGCCCCTGTAGCTCAAGGGCGCACCTCTTTAAGGGGGGTTAGATCTTAGTTTTTCTGATGATTGTTGCAGTCAATCTCTTCACGACTAGTCTGCCTATCCGACGAGTTATCGTATGCAGTGATCCGAGGTCCAGAGCACCGGCAGCTGATGTCAGAAGATGAGATTGCAGAGTGAGTTCATGTTACAGAAGATTCTCAAATGATGAACTGCGCCCTTGTAGCTCAGGGGCGCCCTTCCAAATGACCCTTAAGATGCATGTGGTTGCTGATGAGGTCTTTCTGGCGTTTGTGCTATTCTAGTCTAGCTTTGCGATGCACCAACTTTCTTGTCAATCCGACATTTTGAGTGATCGTGGCAGGGTTTCTACCAGGCACGTAATTTCACGGGCGGACTGGCATAAAATATTCATTGTATTTCCATAGACTAGGGGTGCCCAGCTTTTAGGCCTATCAGATGAGGTTGTTCGCTTTCGAAGTCTTCACGGGATTTGAGCATAATTATTTTAGCTATTCAACGAGCCTAGCCATTAGCCTCCGGGATTTTGCAAACGCTCGTACGTGCGAGGTCTTTGGTGAAATACTGCAAAACGAAGAGTTCAAAAATGGCTGTCTGGTCATCAATTTCATTTTGGGAAAGGCCCATTTCTTTTTGAGGTCTTAGAAGCAATTTTCTCGCTTCATTGCCTCCAGAGACATCTCTCGTGGGTCCTTCTGGCTACGCATCGAGACAGACGGTGCTTGAATCGGGTCACCCCAACTCTAGATATCAGAGATCAAGGAAGGTCATCTGGTTGCGAGTTGCACTTTTGTCAAAATGGCATTTGAGCCTTTTCAGGCCAGGGGCACCTTTACTTATGATGTCCTCAACACAGCTTTCAGATGCCTTGCATATATCTGTTGGATGCAAAATACCTCCAGTCACGCAATGGGCTTGGTTGCCTGTCAGCAGGGTTCACTGTTCGTCGTCAGCAGTCGTTTGAAGCGTCAGATGGCAGTTTGGGAAAATGGTTGTCTGGTGTCGTAAAATCAATTTAATCAAGGGCGCCTAATTTTTTGAGGTGTTAAATGATGGATTTTGCAGTGATGACTCCCAACAGACATTTCTTCCTTGCTCTACAGGCTTCGCGATAAATTCTCCAGTTCAGTCTTAGCATCGCCTGGTCACCCGAAAATCAGTGTCGAAGATGATCAGTTGTAACTTTGAAGTCAGCTACAAAGTAGGAAGTTAATAAAAAGTGCAATATCTTGAGCAAATGGATGCCTATGAGGTCAAATCAAGACTTTTTGAAATCAGTGAAGTTTGCCGGTGAATCCTAAAGCTTCATTCAGTTTGTCAACTGAAGTTAAATAATATTTAATATTTTTTTTTGCATATTTAAGCATAAAATGGCGATTTTCTAAAGTTGGCACCCTCTTTGTGCTGGGATTTCAAATTGCATGATAAATATTATTTTATTATTATTTATTTTCGAACTCCGAGTCAGTATCAGTGTAACTGAAGGAGGTCCAATCAGAAGCCTTCTATTTTGGTCAGGGTTTTAAATCTTGCAGTTCACAAAATGGTGTGAGTTTTCTTTATTTAAGTATGGCGCCATCTTCATTATTCATTCACACAGCTTCAAGGCAAATTCTCAAGGCAAAGGTGATTTTTAGAAGCAAAGGCGAATTCTTCATCAATTTTCAAGCGCGATTTCTCCAATCAATTCTTTCTGCAGGTTAAAGTTCACATTCATCGGTAAATTGAAGAATAAAGGGCGATTTTCACAGAAGAAGAGCATATAAAAAACGTCTTTTTCCTCCTTGATTCTCAAATTTCTCTCAAAATCTAATTCGAATGTTCTTGAAGTTGGAAAATTTGACAAGTCTGAACATCTGGATCATTTTAGTATAACTTCCTCGAGTTAAAATCGTGCGCTTGAATTTTTAGGAATTTTTAACTTCAGAACATTTGTTCTTGAGTTTCTAATTTTCTCAACTGAAAATTCGTTGCACGGTCAAGTAGAAGTCATATTTTCGCATTTCTGACGTTCTAGGTTGTCTTAGAATCTTTTTCTGGACAAAACCCATATCTCAGATTTTCGCTGAAAATAACTCTTCAATAGGCTATTTTTAGTTTCCCAGAAATCTTGTCAAAACATAGTCAAGTTCACAGTCAACAAGCGAGTTTTTCAAAATGCAATACACTCAACATGAATACAGGACCAAATCAGTCCTTACTCATTACTTCATCGAGACATTTGAGATGAATCTTCACAAGATGTTGCCAGAGGCAGTTCTAGATCCAGTCAAGATCAGAGATTCGATTATTCAAAACATTCAGCAATCTAGGTTATTAGAAGCCGCTTCCATTCCTATCTTTGTTCATTGTATTGAGTTCGTGATGTCTTGTATTAAGCATTACAGCTTTGTTACTCGTGGGATAGTGTCAATAGATGGACGAGTCATTTGCAGTCTCAAGCCTTTGGACATTGAAAGAAGTTTTGGTATTCCTTAGCATCCGAACAGTTTGGTTATTTCTATGGAGCAATGCGAGTATGCATTCAACGCTGATGTGGACAAGTGTCAAAACAAGATGGCAGAAAGATGGTTAAAGCAAGTGAAGAACAGATTGCCAAACATTGTGGGTCGTGGTGAGTACAAGGATGAATACGCGATTCTAATCACACTCCTGAATCGTGTCTCAGGTCAATCACATGCTAATGTTTTCCAGCCTTGGATGTATTACATCATTTGTCGCATCATATCTAGGCAGGAGCATTATGACTGGGCATCTTTCATCACCGATATTATCCCAAGTAGATCACCAGTTTCTTGGTTGCCCATGAGTTTGACATGTGTTCTTATCTCGTGTACTTTATCGCTTATCAAGGTCAGTTCCGAGGACTAAACACCATGGGCATTCTCAGTGTGCAGAAAGTCTATCACTATTATGATCAGCTTGAGTTCACTAAGGCTGAACGTCATTTCAAGCGTGTTCATGAGGCTTTCTTGACTTATACAGTGAGGAATTTGGACCGGGAGTTGCACATTCGTATCTCGGCAGTTGCTAGAGCAGCGATGGATGGTTGGGTAGATTGGTTTATTCAGTTCCCGACTTACACTTACATCCGAGTATATGGATTTATAGGAAATCCAACTATGCTTCCACGTTATCCTTCGGATAAGACAGTTTTCATGGAGTTCCTAAGGCAATTGCATGATGTTCATCGTCTTTTGTGCCGCAAACATAAACTATCTGCTAATTTTCCTTTTCAATTTGGTATATATTGGTGCAAGTCAGCTGTTGATGCCAAAGTTGCAGGATAGGAGCTTGAGAGATATCATCTCAAATATCTTGTTGAGGCTCGTGACTATGATCTTTGAGGTCATTACACAGCTCGCCTCGGTGGTCGCGCATTTCATAAACCTTCTATGGAGGACTATTGGGCCAATTGCGTAGATGACTTCGAGGTCCGCAGACGTAGCTATGGTTGCTTCTCTCCCTCACAGATTTATGTTTTCTTGTCAGAAGATGTGGGTGGTTTATCAGATGATGAGGGAGAGGTCCTTCCTCAGTTTTTCAGAGAGCAGGTTGACACACAGCCATTGCCAGCAGTTGATTGGTACGCCAAGGAGTATGCCACATTGTAAGAGAGGTCGAGTAGAGTTATTTAGAATAGTATTCTTTACCTTGACAGCAAGAAGACCAGGAGGGTAAGTGTGCCTAGAGCAGAGCCACCAGTAGTGAATCCTTTGCTACCCTCCTCGTCAAAATCTAAACAGAAGAAGAGGAGTAACCCTCCCAAGAAGAATCAAGCCCCAAACAATTCAAAGGGCAAGGAGCTTGCCACTAACACACACACAGAGCCTAACAGACAGCCGATTACAGAATCAGTTCAGAGGCCAGTTTAGAGTCCGCCAGTGCCTGAGGTTCAGCCTCAAGTTCCTATACCAGTTCCAGAGTAGTCACCAGTTCCAATTCACATTGAATTGGACTTAGACTCACCATCTTGCAGTAGTTACTCTCTATATTCACTCTCGCCAGTACCTCTTGTTGCTAGTACAGACCCTTCCAGTAGCATTAGCCGAGACCAGTCTTGGATCAAAGCTCAACTAGGAAGGAAGAGGATGCGCCAAACAAGAGGATCAAGAACATGGTTCACGTGGAGAGGAATACCGATATGGATATCGTGGTCGAGATTGCTATACCTCCACAGGGGAAGAGCTTGGCTGAGTTGGAATCTCAGGATTTCGAGGTTATCACAGTCAACCTTGGTCGTAGCACACGCCAGACTCAGGTTGATCTCCTACAGGTTGCTACAGATAGTGCTAGGGATAGAATGTTGAAGGACGGAGAGGATAAGGCAGCCCTCAAGGCTGAGATCAGACAGCTTCGTCAGTATATTTCCAGCCTTGTACACAGGTCAGATGTCACCGCCACACTCCCGCCGATGCTTGAGCCTCCAGCAGAACAAGGCCAACTTAATCATTTAGTTGCATATGGCAAGCGTTTGGATGAATGGGAGGAGGAGTTCGTTGTTAGAGGCCGTTCTATGCTCACAGAGTTATATCAGTTGCGGTACAATGCACGAGAACTCCGTCTATGTCTCCAAGATGAGGAGCAAGACTTGGCGATTGGTAGACCTCGGGATGAGATTATGATTGCTCACCTGAGTAGAGCATATGATGCAGTCACAGATGCAAAGGACAAAGAGGCTATCTACTCTTGGAGAACACAGTTGGTTTTCAAGGAAAAGATAGAAGAGACTTTGGCGTCAGAGTTGAGAATAGAGAGCACGTTACTAGTGCACTCCGGTTTGTGAGGACTTTAGTTTCCCGCCTACTGTGCCAATATCGGGTGGTGCCTACGTTGAGCTTACCGATGTTCAGTCAGAGCTCCAGGCACTCATTCATACTATTTTCAGTGGGGAGACCGTTGGCTGTAAGATTAGTCAGCTTACAGTCATGTCGACATTGTTCGATGAAGCAACCAGGAGCAAAGGTGAACTTTAGTCCCAGATCACAACTGGTGAGGACATGCTACACAAACATAGCATACTTCAGCAGAGTATCATAGCTCTAGAAAGTGATGCAGTTAACAATCTCGTTGACGGATTGGTTGCTCGAGATCACACTCAGTAGACTTTAGTTCCCACCTCTCAGGATAGACATTACACACAGGAGTTAAACTTGACGTTACCTTCTCAAGTTGATTTGTTGTCTTGTCTCATGCATACCTATTTTGAGATTATTTTTGTTCACTTGGAGTTACATTTAGGGTTTACGTTAACTGATGGTAGTGTTCCAAATAACTTGCTTTCAATAAGGACGTGCATGCTTGCACTTTGTCCACATAGATTAGGGTTTTCGGTTAACTGATAGTAGTTTTCCATTTAACTGTATAGTTTGCTTTATTAGGGCTTAGCAATAAATCTTGCATGCATTGCAAGACTGTAGTTGACTCAAAGTGATTTTAGGGTTCCCTACACCTTTCGATGTCTATAAATAAGAGCTTTTGCTCATTTGTACATAACTTTTGCACAAGAGAGAAATATATGCTGTGCCTACCTTGTCTTCAATATTGCTCATTCTGTATCTGTTCATGCGTTTTTACTATTGTGATGAATTGTTATGCCACTTGGGTTTCATGCAATTATAATGGTGAATTCTTTCCTTAGTTAGATCGAATCTGTTTTGTGTTCAATAAACTTGTTGAAATTGAGATGATAGTTGTGCCACCTTGCCTTCAAGTAGAGAATCTGTACTTGGTTATCGTGTGATGTGTGTGAACAATAAACTTATCCGGATTGAGCTGATAGTTGTGCCACCTTGCCTTCAAGTTGAGAATCCGCACTTAGTTTATCATATATTGTTGTTGCCAATAAACTTGTTTAAATTGAGCTAATAGATGTGCCACCTTGCCTTCAAGTTGAGAATCTATACTTGTTATTGTCAGATAGTCATCCTTGCTCCATTTCCTCATGCTCTATTTTCTTGAGGAAACTGGATAGATTAGTTGTAGTTAGTAGTCTGGAAAACCAGAAAATACTTAGCTGCAACTTATATAGTTTTCGAGAAAGCCTTGTACCTCTACAGCTGAGACAAAAAGACAGGAGATAGTTTAGATTAGTTTTCCCTTTTCAAGCATTTTTGTTAAGCACAACGAGGGAGCTTCCCCTCCTAATTTGAAGACCACTCATTGCGTAGTGTGCATAGCTGTCCGTACCAACTCTTACTCCAGAGGTGCTAGTTGTTACGCCAATAGGACCTGAACTTGGTTTTTTGCTCATAACTTCCTAATGGTTTGAGGGTTCCATGTGGGTATTGATTCAATAGATTGGTCTCATCAAGGTGCCCACAACAACTATTGGTTCACATTTTTTGAAGAAGATTTGGATTTTTTAGGCTAGGTTGACCTTCTGCTGCTAGCACCCTTTTCTGGGTGTCTTCTTGATTTCTGGTCACCCTCGTAGAGTGCTGCAAAAGTCATTTTCTGTAGTTGGAGTGGAGTCTATGGCGAGTTGGCTTGGATATTGAGAGCTCTCCTCATTGGTGAAATGTGTGCTTTGAAGGGTTTTAATATCTGCTACTGGGAGCTTTTAAAACCAGGTCTGAAAGTGATTATTCCAAGCCTTGTATTGAATGAGAATGACTGTAATTTTCTGATATTATAATCTGAGCAATTAAGTCCGAAACTGTTTGGTTTTCAAGCTAGATTTTATATGTTTTCATCTGCATATTATTATCTCTCTATTGGCATGTCAAAATGATGTAATGTAAATAAGAAACCAAGCAAAACATACACAACAAACTTTCAAGAGCAAAACAGTACAACAAAAAATTGAAAAGAAAATATTTTGGGGTCAGTCATTACAGTGGTATTAGAGCACTAATCATCCTACTAGCTAGTGGGTGATACAAATCTATGAGCATTTGTGACCGACAAAGAAGGTACCAAGAAAAAAAACATGGGTGAAAGAAGAGAATAATTTTGATATTGCTATCAGGATTCAACCGTGTAGTTACAAGTCAAACTCATTGATCCATGTTTCATGAATAGTGGTTCACAAGAACCCATCTCTCGTGATAATGAATGGTCCACTTAGCACTCATTGCATCTAGGTGATGTTCACAAAGGTGAAGCACTGGGCCTTCCTGGGAGGTCACCCATTCTTGTACTACTCCAGCTCAAGCGCACTTAACGAATATCAAAATCCATACTATGGGACAAAGTGAGCTTACTATTTCATTTTCTAATTTACATACATTGAAAAACTCTATGTAAGAATTTAAAACAGCTTACTTACACATGATGCATGATAGAGATATATCTACCAAGTTTGCAGATGAAACCTTGTCTATGTCGAAGCAGTTAAGGGGAAAGGTTAGTGAGCTCACCATTGAGCTTAACTATACGAAGTGGAAAGTGTCCAAGGGACACTTCTTGAAGCAAATGATCAGCCCTATGAGGTTGAACATTTTATAGACCAGAAGAACAAAGAAAGGGCTAATGAGATCAAACATGTAATGGAGGAGCTTGATTTCATTCAAGAGGAGTATGATCTCGTCCATTGTCCAAAAAAATCAGAAAATAGGAGTTTGGATCAGCAGAGGATTAGTTTGATTTGGGAGTTGAGGATAATCATCAATTGTATGATAATACTTTATTTGAATGGGATGCTGATTTGACTCATGACAATCCACTTTTCAAGTTGGATGACATAGACCCAAACAATTTCAATGATGCGAGTGGTTTTGATTGCAAGACTTGGGACCTAGGTGCAATTTCTAGACATGAGGTGTTGTCTTAGGATTGGTGTAGTGGGTCAACTTCTAGTATTAATACCGCTGCCCACTTTCTTATCAGCTTGCATATGACTTCGGTTTCAGACCCATAGATGAGCTGGATGGTTTCTTCAGTTCAGCAGTTGAGTAGTTCATGGTTGACCCTGGATGGCAGTGATGAATTGATCCTAGGAGATGATTCTGTTGCTACCTCCATACTCATCTCTCCTATGTTTTCAGTGGGATTTGAGTTTGATTACCGCTGCCCTTACTTTCTTTCATTGGTTATAATGACATATTTTGATGAGTAGACTGATTTTGAGTTTGGGCGGGCTTTGGGATAGTTGGCTAAGTGTTTTTTCTGGCACAGTTCATTCATTTACTATTTCCACTTTAGTGAGTGACACTCACTACAGTTACTTCATGGAGATGATATGCATTATTTCAAATGATGTCGTTTTGATTGCAGTGGTTTGGGTGTGTTGGTGTGTTCGGGACCATTCTTTTGACACTTGGAGGTTGAGTGTTGATGTTATGATTTCGGTTTGCATCAGCAAGGGCATTTCCTGGTTGGCTGATTTTAGAGATATAGCCGAGATTGACTTGCTTCTTTGGGGCATCATGAGGTGTCATGCCGGGGTTAATTTCTTATGGTTGAGTAGGGTGTTTCTAATGTTGACCAAGATTGTGATTGGCAGTGAGTTTGTTGACGTAGTCTACTCTTAGTTTCCTTGGCAGGATATATTTTTTGGCATTGGCTTCGATCCTTTTAGGTAGTTCAGTACGGGCTTTGATGATTTTTACTCTTTGGAGGTCCAGGGGAGGAGAGTGTAGTATGGGCAATTTGGTTTGACAGTTATGATCGGTGTGCCGCAGCTTCAGCATGGTGGTTCCTTTTTGAGACTCACTTGGAACCCAGGGAATACTAAGTTGTAGTGCAACTACCGTTTAGGATGAGAGAGCCACTGTAATTTTCTAGAGCTTACTCCTATAGCACATTAGTTTTGTTCTCTTGAGGGGCATTCTTTTGAGGAGTTGATTGAGTCTTTGCAGCATTTGATTGCTCTTCTTACAAGAGGTTTTCAAGAGGTCTCATGTGTTGGTACCTCGTAGGACAGTGATTTGAGCAGATGGTCCTACAGATCTCCTAGATTTACTTGGGACCCTAGGATCATTTTTGGTTTCATTATGGATCAGATTGTTGGTTGTAGGGTTTTACTATCATTGCTTGAGGACAAGCAATCTTTGGGAAAGGCGGACTATAATGTCCCCATTTTCAATGTCCTCTTTCGAATTAGTTTGGTTCTGACACACTATTTTTAGTAAGTCCTATTTTTAGTAATTAGTCCGGCAGGCAAAGCAGTGTAGGGTTTCCTATATGGGCAATGTGTGGAAGTTGCCCAATGAACTTTAATGCCTTGTGCTAGTCCTTACTGTGGGGTTTTTCGGTGTTTCAGGCGTGGCTTTCTATTTTTAGTAGGGGACCAGTCCAGTGGCTTATTGTCTACAGTGAGCTCATCGGTGCATCAATTATCTTTCCAACTTGTGTCTTTAATGTTTTTACTATTTTTAGAAGCTAGACCTGGTTAGGCTACTCCTCAACAGCATTATTTCAGTTGAGGCTCTTGGTTGCTAAGGTTGGAATATTTAAATATTTTCTTTCTTCTTCGAAAATGAATGAAAATAAAGTTAGTTTATAATTTAAAGTTGAGGGTCGGAGGGGACATTAAAAAAGTACTTTGGTGCCTAAGTGATAACTTTAAGTTATTTTAGAAGGCTACAAAAGTGCAAATAGTTTCCTTATGAGCATACCCCTTGGCCTAGTTGCACAATGTTGTTTTAAAAGAGGGGCCATGTATGCCTCGAAAAGAAGTTTATTTATCATTTTTAAAGGCTAATGTTATGCCTCATAAGGTGGGCACCTGTAATGTCCCCGTTTTTAGCACTACACTTTTCAGTGATTGATGGCCTATCTTCGGTGTGTTGTCGACTAGTCAGAAGCAGAATTAGGGTTTCTGGCTGCTTGGTGGGTTCTCTTGAAGATTCGGGGTTTTTCTTGTTAGAGTTTGGTTGTTTGGATTCTGGATTCCTTCTGGGTTTTCAGAAAGCTTCGCAATGGTGTCGCATGCACCTTGATCCGAGCAACTTTCTGAATTTACTATTTTTAGTAAATTCTATTTTTAGCAGTGGTCAAGTCAGCATTAGCTCAACAAGCTTTCCTTTTCTGGCAATTCATTGGGTAATTCTGATTTTTGGCTTAAGGAGTTCATTTTGGAGAAATAAGTCATTTAAAGTCAATAATGTTTTATTTCATAAAATAACCCCTTGTCCTAGTAATATGACTTTAAGTTGTTTTAAAAAAGGGGACTTTGAGGGTGGTTATCTCATGGGGAATTATTTTGATATTTCTAAAGTCAAAAATACTTCTTGGAGAAAGGGACGCCATTTTATGAAGAGGGGATTTTTAATAAAGTCAAATTGAACATTATGAAAGGGGGCGCCCAAACTGGAGGGAAAAGGAGTCAATTCAAATTTGAAATTAGGGTTTGTTTTCTAGAAGCTTCTGGAAGGCTTTCTCAAAATTATAAAAGGAAGCTTTGGGTCCTCATTTTCTTATCTTATATCTTGAGTAATGTTATGTTGCCGAATTGGTTGCTGGACTGCTTCGAGGAATGAATGCCTCCTAGCTTTGGCTCGACTTCGTGCTTGAGAGATAGCACCTAGTGGAGAGGTTTGCTTGTTTTGAGTGACTTTTTTGTAGTGAGGTTTGCATTGTAGCTTGAGTTTTGCTTTGTAGTTCAGTTTATGCATTTCATATCGAAAATCTGGAGTTGTTGATATCATGGCTGATCTGTAGTTTCATTCGTATCTTTGAAAATAAAAATATACCGGTTTTGGGTATTGTCTATTTGGGTTTCCTTGGCAAGGGCGCCCCCTGTTTGTCAAGTTGCAGATTTTTTTATGAAGAATTGAATTTTATCTAAAGAAATCGCCCCTCTTGTTGAGCCGTACCATCTAGAGTTCTCTTGGAGTTTGTGCAAAAAATATACATCAGCTTTTGAGTCAGTTTTAAGGTCCATTCATGGGCGCCTTCATTCTAGGAGCACTTTGCATTTTGTCTCATGAGATTTGAGTGAGTTTTGGGTGAGTTATGAGTATTTTGGTCAAGTTATGTGTTGCTGGTTCTGTCATTCATGCTGCTGGTCTGTCATATCAGATTTGAGTAATTTGCATTTTGGTGAAGGGTTTGTGTTTGGAAGGTCTTATTTAGCTTTGGAAGGATCATATCTATTACTGCAGCAGTGGAAAGCTCCTAATCTTGTTCATTGTAGGCACCTTCTGATATTTTGTAAGCTGAACAGTAGTACTGTCAGCATTCTAACTTTTGTTCTTTGCTTTTCTGTATTTCCCACTGGATAAGTGGAAGAGGCTGGCGTGCCGCCTATTTACTTTCTGTACTTGTTCTCTTTAGTTTTGTAATACCCACTGGATAAGTGGAAGAGGCTGGCGTGCCGCCTACTTTTCATTCTGAAGTTGCATTGTATTTCTTTATATCTCTGCCATATGGTCGCCTCATTTCCATCTTGGATTTGGGTAGCACATACTTGGTGTCGAGTACTTTCAGTTGTAGTTCTGATTTAATATACTGACGATCCTCTTGCCATATGACAGTCTCTCTCTTGTTGAGATTGAGTGCGCATTCTTGGCAAAGAGTTATATTGTAACTACTGGTTTGATTTATCTAACCCTAACGGGTGCTTTCTGCATCGTTGTGTTCTTGGCAAAAATTGAAAAAAATTGGTTCGGTTCTTTACAGCGCCTAGTCTGGGCTAAAAGTCAATTTTAAATTAAAAATCAAAAGTGGAATTTTGGAGGCAAAAAGTTGGATGCCCCTCTTGGGGTAATTTCATGACATTTCATAAAGTGAAATGAGAAGAAAATGTATTCAAACTCAAATGCAAGTTGCCCTAATCTTTCCCTCACTTTATAAATATGAGTTTTGGCTCTCATTTGGTTATGGACGATTTTGGTTGCATAAGGAGATGCTGCTGGTTTTTCGCTAGGAGGTCTGAAAGTGAGTGTTGAGGACGAAATCCCTTGACATCTTGGATTGGTTTCGGTAGTGCAAGACCTGCCCTAGCTGGTGGAAGAGTGGTTTCGTCCAGAAATCACACTTGGAACTTCAAGTTGCAGTTTTCAGTCTTTAGGATGAAGATCTTTCAGCATTTTTGATGATTTTTCAGTTGGGTTTTGGATTGAAATTGTTTCCCTTCATTTTGGCGTGGATTTCAAGGAGTTTTTGGAGTTGTTTAATTAATTTTTGGACTCTTATCGTCTGGACCTGAACTTGGTATTTTGCTCATAACTTCCTAATGGTTTGAGGGTTCGATGTGGGTATTGATTAAATAGATTGCTCTCATCAAGGCGCCCACAACAAGTATTGGTTCGCATTTTTTGAAGAAGATTTGGATTTTTTTAAGCTAGGTCGACCTTTTGCTGCTAGCGCCCTTTTCTGGGTGTCTTCTTGATTTCTGGTCGCCCTCACATAGTGCTGCAAAATTCGTTTTCTATAGCTGTTGGAGTGGAGTCTATGTTTAGTTGGCTTGGGTATTGAGAGCTCTCCTCATTGGTGAAAGGTGTGCTTTGAAGGGTTTTAATATCTGCTGCTAGGAGCTTTTAAAACCAGGTCTGAAAGTGATTATTCTAAGCCTTGTATTGAATGAGAATGACTGTAATTTTCTGATATTATAATTTGAGCAATGAAGTCTGAAACTGTTTTTTTTTCAAGCTATATTTTATATGTTTTCATCTACATATTATTATCTCTGTATTGGCATGTCAAAATGATGTAATGCAAATAAGAAACCTAGCAAAACATACACAACAATCCCTCAAACAGCAAAACAGTACAACAAAAAATTGAAAAAAAAATAAAATTGGGGTCAGTCATTACATTAATGCCTTCTTGATGGGGTAATCTAGAGCCGTTTCCTGCCACCATACCTTACATTCACTTCCCGTCGAACTCTCTCATGTTTGTGTATCTACTATAATGCTATCATTTTTTCCCTTGCCCATTTTGCCACCTACAACCTTAACCCTGTAAAGCAATTTCTTTCCTTTCCCATTGCCGTTGGTGTCCATCTTCCTCAACCTGTGAAAGTGACAAAGTCTTGTTTTGAATTTGAATTTTCTCGGTATTAAAAAACTCCATTCAATGGATGGTACAAATGATTTTATCAAGCTACTTCCTTTCCATACTCTCCACTTCCTTGAGCGTACAACAATGGTCGTGGTTGATTTCCGTACGGTATCCTTGATTTCTCCTTGTACGATTGTTGCCTAAGCGTTCACCTTATGTTTTTGTGTCTTCTCTGTCATACATCGTACAGTTATGCATTTTTGCTCGATGAAATGGCATAGGGGTTTTGGTGTTTCTCCCATACGGTTTCTCTACCTTGTTGGTGTCGTACAATGTCTTCAGCAAGTTGGTGTACAATGGTGTCAAGTTCTCGTATGGCGTCTTTAGCAAATTGGTGCACGATGGCTACAAGTTCCTATACGGGCTTCTTCCTAGGCGATTTTTCCCGTTCGATGGTACTTCTCTTGGTCTGTATGACAACTCTTGTCTCCTGATTTTGCTTCTTCCGCCTTTTGTCTACCAAGCTTTGTATGAGAGTTCTCTATCCCATCTGTACGTTATTCCTTTTGATGCGTACGGTCTGTTTTCTCACTTGTACAATATGCCTTTGGACGCCTTCCCTTTCCTCATACATGCTTCTCTTCATTTTTGCTTCACTGGAGTTTCTTCCCTTCAACAATGCCTTGACCTAATATTGTTGTACAAATCTCTTATTCTTGCATTTAATATCTCGTGCAATTCCTTCACATTTTCGTACGTCGTACGGCTTATACCTTTGCCAATTTATTTTAATTTTTGTCCATGCCTTGCCTTTATGTGATGGTCATACAACTCCTAATTTGATAATATCTTTTACTATGATATTGCTATCAGGATTCAACCATGTAGTTTCGAGTCAAACTCATTGACCCATGTTTCATGAGTAATGGTTCACAAGAACCCATCTCTCATGATAGTGAATGGTCCACTTAGCACTCATTGCATCTATGTGATGCTCACAGGGGTGAAGCACTGGGCCTTCCCGGGAGGTCACCCATCCCAATACTACTCCAGCTCAAGCACACTTAACCACAAAGTTCTCTCCAAAGTTAAACCCGCTTAGCTTGCAACCCCATTTGCAAAACCTTCAACAAGTGTTGTGCCTTATGAACCATTCATTATAGAGCCCCTTTAGCTCATCAATTGATAAATAGGAGGTATTTTCCACAGCATGTCAAATTATGATATTGCTATCAGGGTTCAACCGTGTAGTTTTGAGTCAAACTCATTGACCCATGTTTCATGAGTAGTGGTTCACAAGAACCCATCTCTCATGATAATGAGAGATGGGTTCTTGTGAGCCACTACACAGTTGAATCCTGATAACAATATCATAATTTGACATGCTGCGGAAAATGCCTCCTACTTATCAGTATCTTTTACTTTAATTTTTCTCACTTTACATTTTAATTTCTCCTTCCTTTTTATTTTTTCTTTCTTTCCGTTTCTTTTTTTCCCACTTATTATTTTTTCTCCTTGTGTTTCCTTTTTCTCAAATCTTTTATTTGTCTCATTTTTCATTTTTTCTCTCCTTAGTTTTTGAATTTTTGAATTCTTTGATATTTTCTCCAATTTTTCATTCATTGCCTCTGTCTTGATTTTTTCACTTTTCCACTCTGTCAATTCAATCTTGTCATTTTTTAACTATTCTCTCTTCAATTTTTTATTTTTGCCATTTTCTCTTTCCTCCCCTTCATTTTTCCTCTTTCGGCCTTTGATTTCATTGCCTTTGCAAACCCTTAACTTTGAGGCATTGCCATGTCCCCATAATCGTGACCATTGAATAACGAAGAGCATACTTAAAAACTATTAACCAATTGAGTATCATTATAATTGTAATTGTCAAAGACAACATTAAAATTATAAATATTATAAATTACATTATAAATATTAACAATCTAAATAATAAAATAAATATTACAAATATATAAATTAATATAAAATCAACCTATAAATTTAATACTAAGAGGCATACCAAATGATTGCAATAATGATAGCAACGAGAACTAGTAACAAAATTTGAATATGATAACATCACAAACTAAATTTACACTGGAATATATCTAAACTTATTATTGTATAAGAACACTATAATACGGCATAGGGTCTACAAAATAAACATCCTTATTGACTCCCAATACTAGGTACCTAAATCCATGCACAAGAATATCATTGACAATGAATTTAGCAAGAACACCAACGGCTATTTAACCACATTATCGGGCACCCTGCATAAGCCGATAATCTAATATCGAGCTGCTATGATTACACAACTAATCATAAACTACGGAGTAGGAATGATAGCAGGTGTTTGGATACAAGATGCTGGTATAAATGACATGAATCCAATATCGAGTATTGCTCCAATTTTTTCTTTCATCATATTGGTTACATGGAATCACTTTTCAGTTGTAAGGCATATATAGTATTTGCTGAGTATAACAATACTTATGATTCTCTGGGACACAGACTCTTGATAGTCCCGTGAGCGGCATCTTACACTCATTTGCTTGACTGGCGGCTAACATAATCCTGTAAGCATACTCTCATCTGCCTTTTAGGAAATTTGCTTGAGGAGATAGATATGAGAACTCCTCCGCCTCACACGATATCCAAAGGTTCAACATCTCTGGTGATGAGTATAAAAGACTACAGGCGGCGAATACATTAAGGAAATAGTAACTAAGATTTCAGGCAAACAATGATAAGCGCTAACTAAAGGATATGTCCCTTGATGTGGACATTTCTCTTCCAAAAAGACGCATCCACTCCTTTAGGCAGATATAAAAGACAATAAGGAGAGGAAGGAGAAAGGGAACATTCTGGGGTAAGATATATTTTATACAATATCCACCTATATCAAATATCAGTCCATGAATGGAGAAGAGACAAAAATAAGGAACTTGAATCAGGTGATGTAACTTCACTTAGCATTATTAATCTAGCAAGCCCAAACTTCAGATTAGTCAATTAGCAAGTGATTGATTGGATAAAGTAGGCGCTGTAATTCCATTCTGCAATCTCTTAAATAGGCAAGCCAAATATTCTGTAGAGGCCCATCCAATTTCCACCTTGACCATGTCTAATCTAGAGATCTTCTTGGCCAATTAATTATAGTTGCAAACCCCTGTATAGTCTGCCTAGGCGAGGAACCTGAATATTAAGGATTGCTGCTAACTCTACATGATTATCTATGAATTCCGCCTTTTAGCTAATTGTTATTTAGTGGAAGATATTGGAGGGACTAACATTATGCAAATATCTATATATGTTTTTCCATTAATTCAGAATTGAATGTATGAACTAATTGTGCTTATCTGATTGTTAGTGCAAGGATGTCTTTAGTATCATCATAATTGTAATGGCTCTAAGAATTGATTATGGTTTCCTTAACATTATCATAATTGTAATTGGTCTATGAAATGATTTGATAAGAATGAATAATGAGTACAATTATAACTAAATGCTTAAAGATTGTCTTCTGAGTGTTTGCAAACTTACTAGGGAGGAAGGGCCTGAGAAAAGTGGTGCCTAAAACCCCACTTAAGATCCGCCCCCAGAACCCATGGCAAGGATGGGCCATGGAGGGGTGGAAATTCCACTTAAGGTTTCCCCCAATCCCAATGCATGGGTGGGCCATGGAGGGGTGGGGGTCCCACTCAAGATCCGTCACGGCCATGGAGGGGTGGTAGACCCAGAACCACTTATAAGCTCCGCTAGCTTCCCCCCAGTAGGTTAAGTGTCTTCCAAGGTGATGACGTGGGTAGAGAAAGCAAGTACAAGTGTTTCGACTAAGCATGCCACTTCAAGGGTGGAATTGTCTTGGTTTGGATGTTCCTGTGGCTTGGGGCCAAGGGGGGGGTTGTCTTGATTGGACACTTGTGCCCTTGGGCTTAGATGAATAGCTTCGGGCAGATTTACCCATGCCACTCCTCCTATGTCTTCATTATTGCTTTTGTGATTATGTTTATATTTTGGATATCTAGATATTAATGCTAACAGACATATGTATATGTGTGGAAATGTTGTTGATATGGTGAACGCAGATTTCAATCGAGGATTATTTCATTAGAGAGAACATTTATTTGAAAGGAAGAAACCCTAAACCCTATCAACAAGAGAATTCTAGGGCGAAGCATGACAAGGGACGTTATAGGCATAATGCCATTTACATGTAAACGGAGGCCATTTATAGCACTCCTCTTCACAACACGTGCCCATGAATTTTAAATCAAACCATTTGTCTAGTAAAGGAGCAGGCCTATACCTTTGAAACTTCCGTTGACATACCGTCCATTGCACTGCTGGTACCTCTCTACTATAGTTAATGACTACACGTCATTTTTGTTTTTGATGCCTTGGATATCATAATCCATGAGTTTGTACACCAATAACACTTGTGAATGTAAATTAAAAAATAAAAAGGCTTGTTTTCTTCAGCTCACTTTGGTACTCATTTGTTTTACGTATACTTATGTATGTGATTAAAGTGGCTTGTAATTGATTTGTTGTTTAGTTTTTAAAGTTATTTTAAATAAGAGTGCATAGAAAAACATGTAATTCTTTAAAAATCTCTCTATATATCATTTCTTTTTTCAAATTATTGAGTTTGTGCTGAGTTTTTAT
>VDFB02271358.1:1012344645-1012389423 GCA_007258455.2 Sequoia sempervirens | reverse complement strand
ATCAATAATATCAACTATTTGGAGCATGATAACTACAACATTTCATAGTATAAGATAGCTCATTGATTTGCAATTTGTAGCAAGCTCTACGTAAAGGAAAACAAATACTAAACCATACGAATAAGTAAAACTTAGATCAGTGCCATATATCCATTGGAGGAGTCAAATTTATAAGCATCTAAGGGTTTATGACAGATTTAACACATAAGATATAAGATTCTTGATAACATTGCTTTACAATCTCATCAATATATATTCTAACCCAATACTACTTATTAAATCCTTATACAGAACATATCCACCTACAATCCCATTCAAGCATTTTAATTAATTCCTTGAATTAAACTTAAAACAAGAATCATACACACCACAACAGTGAGATGAACAAAACGACCCTTGATCATTTTATTCAAAATTCAGATATGCTTGTACAATGGAGAGACATGAGTTTGAATTAATCATATCAATTCAAATGCTAGTACTATCATAAAACATAAAATCCTCATGAATTCAAAACCTACTACAGAATGACTCAAAACCTAAATTGCATTTTCCCTAAAACCATCAGACTTTACAATTTTTTCTGCAACTTCATCTAGACTCGACCAAAAATATCTAACTTGCTACCCTATACTTCTGGCCTTGAAATCCTTCTCATAGAAAAAGCAAGAGCAAACAAGCATCGGGCCAAAAAGCACACGTGTCACCTGCCAATTGGACCACCTTGTGATATTCCAAAAATTTGTTATAAAAAACAATCTCCCTAGAGAATCTTCTTGTTCATCATGCCCACTTAGAACGGTTGATGCAACAACAAAAAACTTCAAGAATTTTGTGCCTAGACTGTCACCAAAAAATAAAACTGGAATTTGTTGTAACTGCAACAACCGATTTTTCAACCGTTAGCAACCTACTCCTTTTCACTCTTCCTCAGTTAAATATACATTTACCCATTTCTAGTACTCTTCATCAATTGGCCAATCAAAATTGATCACCTCATTCACCTTGACACTATAAAGTTTGTACTTAACTACTACTTGATTTGCTTCTCTTTCAAAAGACTCCAAGAATGAGTTGGTGCTAATGATTTTGTCCATACAACTCACCAACAAATCATAATTTGAGTTACCTTGTTTTTGAGGGTTTTGTAGTCCAAACATGATATAAAGGGGCTCTTACACTTTTTGTGATTACTGTAGCTTGTGTAAGAGGCCCCATGTATATTGTTGTAATTGTAGGATGCATGAATAGGGCGTAGGATGATAAATAAAGAAGGTATAGCTGCTGTTCTCAATAGTTTTGTAAATAAAAGCATGTGAAGTGAGAGGTTCAAGCCTAGGTTTCAACAAAACATGTATAGGAGATCTAATATTATGAATTTTTATCCATGTGCAGACCTAATGGGTTGTTTCTGAACACTGAATATAAATGATACACACACACACACACATATATATATATGTATGTATGTATATGTATTTTTAAATGTAAATGTAAATGGAATTACTAGATGCTCTCTTAGAACAATAAATGCAACATATCATTAAAGAAATCTATATCTATGTATATAAATGTATTTCTAAAATGCAAGTGTAAACGCTAGTTAATTTATAAGTGGTTTTGTAGTGTTATAGATGGCCAACATATCCATAAATTAATGTAATTGAAATTTAAAAGTCTTCAACACATATAATATGAAATCGATCAAACTATTAAACTACATGAGAAATAAATGAAAACAAGAATGCATATGTATGTGTATTTGTAAATGTAAGTGTAAAATAAATAAGAATAATGAAAATTATAAAAGAATACAAGGAAAGGTCTCCTCCCTTCTTGGTAGTGATAACCCCCTCCACACACAACCCTTAAAAATTATGAATAGAGGAATATAATCTTTGAAGAACTCAAAGTTGATTCTCTCATACCTAATGCAATTAGTCATTTTATCCTACAAACATTTATAGTGATTACTAGAGGCACATAGACCAATTCTTCATAATAGAAGAATTTGATCATACTTTTCCAATGATGGCATTATGAGAAAACCTTAGGTTAAATGAATAATTCCTAGCTAAGCTCTTTAAATCATGTCCAACCATATAAGAGAAGACCACTGCTATGTACCCTCGATGTACCATGGAAAGGTTAGTCTTTTGCCCTTTCATCAATCATCCTACCTTAAAACACATACCAAAAATCTCCTAGCAATTAGACATAGGAAGATTTCTAATATGACTCTAAAAAATTTATTGCCGTGCTGCAAACTTATGATGACTTAACCAGCTCAGTACACACTCCCTCCCTATAACCACACTTGTGATATGAAAATTAAATATGTAAATTTGCCGTTATTTTAGTCATGTAGGTAAGTCCAATAAACCACTTTGGTGTTTCCCTTCAAGTTTATTTACTTGAATGAAGAGAAAAAGTCATTTGATTACAATTAGAGAATACATTTGAGGCCTTGGTTGTGTAACTGGTGGACCATAGTTACATTTAACACTTGTGACAAAGTTTGGGAGTTAAAACGTTAAGTAGATTTGATTTGTGATGGACACATTTGGATGGTAGTAACAATAGCTTGCAATCTATCAAGACTTGATTACCTTATAACCTGTGAAATATAGCAATGAAATGATAGATTAATCATAATGTCACCTTGGGATCACATCACCATGAAAGAACTTCATCCAACATCCTTATGAGTGTAGGTACCATCAAATAGGTATTTTTCAGATCTATCTTCCTCAAGCGAGGAAAATTCAGGAAGAGAAGAGGAAAGCGAGACATGTAGTATGTCTAAAAGAGGGAGATCAACTAGAGATCAAAAGATTAGACAAAAATTTCCTAAATGCATGGAATTTTTTTTTGCTGAAGGGGGGTCATGTTCTTATGATGATGAGAGCATAGGCAACGTTGAGGTGCCCTTGAGGTACAAACATCTACGGAAACAATGGTACCCAAGGAACTTCCTCCAATAAACATTGATTTTTGTGTCAACGAGAGGATATATCGTATAGCACCATCGTCATTACATGGTTTGGGCCTATTTTGTATAGACAACATAAAGGTCTATTACAAAAAAGTTACTAAATTGATGGAATATGTTGGAACCCCGTTATAGTTACAAAGATTGGATGCAACTAGTTCTAGGTATGCACCGCCATCAAATTATATATACAACTAAAAATAAGGATCAAAATAAACAAGTGGCTATGTACACAACGTATGTCAAAAGCGGAATATTGCGGTTTATAAACAAGACATCTATCTGGTCAACAAATAAGCAACCCAATTGCATATTTGAGGCGCCATGAGGGAAACCGTATTCGTGATGTATGTATAAAAATCAATAACTGGGAAGAGTTGCTAATCGATTACAATTTGAATCGCTTAGTTACAAACACACTACTATGGGGGTGGTACATACTATGTACCATTTTACCCAACCTCCAATTAATGACTTCAATATACCATTTTATTCTTATGTTTTTTTTCGTAAGTCTATTGGTTTCATTTTGGTAATGTTTTTTTATATTTAATTTTTGTCATAGCAGGACATTGATCATACGGAAAAGGCTCTGGCCCAGAGCATAGATCACAATGTATCTTCAGGTGCTTCTACCCAATAGGTTTACCTCATTGTAATTGTACAAATTAGATACAAGCAAAATGTTTTATTATTATTATGTTTTTTCATAAGTTTATTGGGTTAATTTCGATAATGTTTTTAATATTCTTGTTGCAATCGACTAATCGGGGAAAGGCACCAGCAGTAGAGGAGAGCATCCATAGTGAGGTGTAATCAATATTTTGTGATGATGACATCGCTTATTCAGAAAACCCTCTTGATACGATAAAGAAGATCCAAAAAAAATGCAATGAAGAAATGGTTAAGTTGATATTCATAGTGCCTCAAACAGATGAGATAAGAGAGAGGGTTAAAATATTGTCTAAGAGATTACAAAACTTGCAAGTAAGTTGTCATGAGGTCTTTAATTATAACATAAGTTCATTCATGGTTTTATATTTTGTACTCTTTTATGTCATGAACTAAAATATGTGTTGTTTTTACAGGGTTATTTTCCTCCTCATGATGTTCCTAGCCATGATCGGAGTCGCACAAGTGCTACAGAAAGGTAGGGGTTGGTACAAGTGTCTATCTGATCTTCCTACATACATCATCATTTGACCCATCATGAGCACTTTATATTGTTGTATGCGAAATATGACAACACTTACATACCATCTGAGCATCATTAATGCACCCTCTGGCGTGAACACATGCGAGAACATGCGTCAAGACATGTACTACGGGGATCTGCAGAGGCCACTAGATCTGGTGATGTTTTAGCAGCATTTCCTGATCTTCCTATATTACTAGTACGGGAACATTGCCGGTCACATTTGTGGTGACCGAGGATTTCATTCCCATAAAGATAGAGAAGGTCCCAGGTACTTTAAAATGTTTTAATTATTATTATATATAATCCAATTGAAATTTACTTATTGATCGCTCTTTTTAGACTATTGATCCCATGATCATTTTGCAGAAATGATGTTTTTTATAAACATCTAAGTGATATTACATTGGAGCTCTTTTGGGCCCACCATACATACGGTGGAATGCCCAAAATCAAGATTTAAAAGATGAGCTCATTAACCGTTTAGTTGTGTTGTTTGGTGTAAAACATTTTCAACTGAACTAAAGTCCTCAAAAGCATTTCCCTATCTAAAGTATGCGAGGGACCAATATAGGTCACATTTAGAAGAAAAAAAAGTACGAGTGTCCCCCCATGATTCTGGAGAGGGAGTGGAAGGACCTGGTGTCGGATGGAAAGGAGAAGGCTGAAAAGAAAAAAGGAAAGACACCACCGGGCCAAGGAAGGTATGTGATACTATCAACAATGTAATTATATACTAATTACTCTCTTTTTTTACATAATCTAACGTATTTCAAACTTTTCAGAGGCTGCCCAACACATCGAAGGAAACAAAGGAAAGACTAGAAAAGCACGGGCAACACAAACTTGGCTCTGGTGGTTATATGAAATTAGCTACCCGAATTGTAAGTATCAATAAATAAAATATTGTATCCAAATTATAATAAATTGAATTTTTTTTTGGTTTTATAACACCATAGAAGAAAAATTCATGATCTTATGCAAAAATGTAGGGCTATGAATTCAACAGAGTTCCCACAGAAGATGACCTGAAGATTGCCTTCCAGCAAGGCTATGGAGCCGTGGTTGAATGCCTAAAAGTCTTGATTGGGCAAACAAAATCTTCCATTGCATCCAACATGCAAGTAAATAAACTCAATAAGTTTATTTAAAATTGAATACTTGTGCAATCTATTCAATATTAATTTCCACTATAAAGTAATTATATGCCTATTTGTTTAAAACATTCAAGCAATGATAATACTGCACATGACATTGGAATGCAGCCTGGTGAGGGTGGAGCACAATGTGGAGAAAAATGTCATGGTGTGCATCTCGGTACTTTAGAGCATGTAGAGCGTGATCAACATGTTGAGCATGATCAAGCTAGAGAAGATCAAGAATATGATGTGGCCCATCAGGTAAAGAGGACCACTCTAAAGTTATTTTAAACATATTTAATTACAATTGGTGTATTAATTAATGTAACCTTTTGTGTTTCAACTTTAGAGCATGTAGAGTGTGATTAACGTGTTGAGCATGATCAGACTAGAGAAGATCAAGAACATGATGTGGCCCCATCAGGTAAAGAGGACCACCCTCATGTTCTCTTAAACATATTTAATTTCAATTTGTGTATTAATTAATGTAACCTTTCGTGATTCAACTGTAGATCAGGATTTAGAGGGTGTTCAACATGTTGAGCATGAGTCTATAACAAAAGTTCAGGAACATGATGTGGACCCATCAGGTATAGAGAACCACTCTAATGTTCTTTTAATTAATGAAATACTTGTAACAATAATAATAAAACATATCAGTTTAAAACTTCTTTCTTATTGTAGCAGACCCCCCTTGCAGCGGCATCCACGTCATGAGCAGACGACTAGGCGTACATTAATATCATGAGCAGAGGGCAGAACAACTAAAGTGGGGACATATATTGATTTGGAAAATGATACTCCACTTTAGCTTTATGTAGCTTTAAAAAAGAAACAAAAAAAAGGTGATTGTAATCATATCATGACAACCATATTTTTGATAATATGTAAAAACTAAAAGAATGAATATTATATGTTAATGAATGAATGTGAATATTTCAATTAATGAATGTTATATGTTAATGAATGAATGTTATATGTTATTAATGGATGAATGAATGATTAATGCTATATGATTGGGTATGGGGAATTAAGAGTAATGTGAGGGGGGGGGGAGGGGCCAAATGAGCTTCCACCGCCACATGGTTGGCCCTATTTAGAGCTCGAATAATGCTTGTATATGCATGTGTAGCAATAAGGGAGCCTATGTGAAGATTGAAATTTAAAACATCACTTTGGTATTTTTCCTTAGGCAATGAAATGATATTTTGAGTAATACAAACCTACACACACATTGATATTTTTCGACATTGAAGAATTTTTTTTCTCTTATACCTACCCTCAGCTAGACATTGAGGTATATAATATTGGTTTCTTGGTTTATTCTGTAAGTAGTTAATTTCATAGAGGAGGACTAAAATCTTCTTAATGTCCTGTGCCAGGTGTGAAAGCATATGAATCACTTGCTGAAGGCACCATTTTGTATACATTCAAAAGATAGTTTGTTCTTTTCTTTTATGTTTCTTGCATGTGTTTTTTTAAGGCTCTAGAGATGTAGCTCAGCTCTTTCCTTTGCACTTTTCATCTATTTTGATGATTACAGTAGATTGTTCTCATAATTTTTCATGTAGATCTGTTTGTAACCTTATTTTCTACCAATCAATTTGTAAACCAGTCACATATTAAGGACCATTTCACTAACTTGTAGTCATCCATTACTTCATATGTTGCAGGTTGTGTCTATGTGCCAATAAATCTTGATGATTGCGAGAACTTTAATCCTACAGGTGTACCTAATCTTTCTCAAGTAAAAGTCTTACCTTATTTTATAGTACTTTAAATGGTTAACTGAAGGTGCTTCTTTAGATCTGAGATAGTTGAACCCGGATTAAAATATGGTATTAGATGGGCAGTATAATGATAAAATTGAGGTCCATTGAACACAAATTACGAACATAATTTTGGACTATGAATAGTGTTACAATTATAATTATTTCTCCTTTACCTACCTGCATTAATGAAAAAGATAGATCCCTATAAATCTAACCATGAAAGTGTTGAAATCTACAGTATTTGCAGGACTCAGGAAACTATCAAACATATTCTTTTTGAATGTTTTTATGCTCAGGAAATTTGGTACTTATTCTACCATAAGCTAAAGGTCTGGAATAGCAATGGTAAAATTAATTGGCATGATATTTTGTTTTGTAATTTCAAGCTCAAGTTTGATTGTAAGCTATTAAGTAGTCGAAGGAAAGTCTCGGCGACCCCCAAAGTCACAGCGATAAGTTATCATTGGTGAGAATCGTAGTGATACACTTAAGACTGAACGAATAATTATCGGGGAGACTCAGAACATTGGTATGACTGCATGACACCATAGCGACATATGATCTATTGGCTATCGGTGAGACTCAGAACATCGATGAGACTGTGTGACACCAAAGTGATATGTAATAATGACTATCGAAGAGACTCAAGGCGTCGGTGAAACTACATGACGTCTTAATGGGTGTCTAATAAACATGGAAAATGACTGAATAAAATAATTTCCCAAGATTTGAATACGAAGGGACGCAACTTGATTGATCTCTCACCGATTGTACATTTCAATGAATATTTTTTTATAAAAAAATTGCATTGTTTTGTCGAAATTTTGACGAACACAACCGACGAATCACCAAAAAGGTCTGACGAAGTTGCTATAGCTGCGACGAAGGCTTCATTGTAACTCCTTGTCCATTTCATCACAATTGCGACGAAGTCCACTGACGAATCACAGAAAAGGTCTGATGAAGTTGCTTAGCTGCGATGAAGGCTTCGTCTTAACTCCTTTCCCATTTCGTCGCAATTTCAATGAACGTCACCGATGAATCACATAAAAGATCCGACAAAGTTGCTTAGCTGCGACAAAGGCTACGTCGTAAATACTTTCCCATTTCGTCAAAATGGCGACAAACTTCTGGTGTTCTTTTGACGCCCATTTTGTCGATATTCCGACGAACATCCGAGTCATTTTATGATACCGACGACTGATGAATCTGTGCCGTTATTTCAATGTTTAATTTGTTGTCGGACTTGTGACAAAAAAATAGCGACGAAAATGTTTTTGTCATTTCATCGCTTTTCCAAAAAAGATTTGTCAAACCACCGACGAACGCCCATCAGAAAATGGTGTCAAATTCAGTAGCGATCTCAGCTCATCCTTGTCGTACATTTGGGGGGAAAGGGGTTAGATAGCCTTATCCTACTACAACACTTGTCATTGTCCCTTTGGCTAGTTGTTCACCTTCCGCCTATGATGAACATAATTGGGATGTGGATGACCTGCTATAGGTTGACTCGCATGTGCCATACTAGTCTTTTCTTTGTTTTCTTTTCATGTCCTTTGTGTGATTGCATGTGCATAATGTGATCTCCCATACTGTGATGGTTGGCGTGTATTTATATGTTTGTGAGCCTGCTTTGGATGACCGTCATCACTTTTTTGGTGCAAAGATACAAAGGAAGTGAATCTGTCGTGACATTTTTCTATTTGTATCTTCATTCTTCTATATGTCATAACCATTGTCTTTTCACTTGTCTTGTGTTTTCCTTTTGGGGACAATACAAAGCATTGAGACATTTGTCTCTTCCATGTTGACCTGAAAGGATTCTCCTTTGCTTTCTCTCTCTATGTGTTATTCTCCATTTGTGCTCGTTGTTCCATGAGTTATTTGGGGAATGATGACAATTTCGAGCTCGATTATATCACTATAGCAAAGACATACGATGACCCCAAATCAATGGATCCCTTATGTGTTATCTTAGGATTGCATATGGGGGGAAAACCCCTTTCATGATGTAGCTCTATTCAGAAACATATGTTTACATAGGGTTTTTTGAATAAAGCTCTCATGTATTGGCATTTATCATTTTGCTACTTTAAAGTAATTTCTCACAGCATGGTGTTTAACAATTTCTTTAAAGTGAGGGCATACGTGTCCTTGCTCACTGTTTTCTTCACAATGTGTTCTTCTTAATTCATATGACATGTCTTCTTCTTGGTTACATTGGGTTTGGTTCCCTACAAGAGTGTGACCTTTCTTGGCATATGACATTTCTCTTGGTGGTAATGCTATGGCTTGCATTCCCTAAGACGCAAATCCTTTATTCCTCGACTTGTCCTCTCTTGGTGGTGATGTCAAGCACGATGTTCCCAAAGGTGTGAGATTTCATGCATTAAGGAAAACCCATTTGACTATCCTATCTTGTTGCATTTACAACTTTGTCATGGCCACCAAGCATAACACAACTTGCTTGTTAGTGGTACCTTTTTTTTTCATGAGTATCTAGCATAATGTATTTTGTTGCTAGCCTTGTGGAACCTTTTTTGTGGTGCCTTATCAAAGTTATCAAGAGGTATAACTTTTGGTATGGTTGACATATGGGATCTTGTAGACTTGGCATGACTTTCCCATCAACCACCTTTTTGTGGGTACATACCGACCTAGTGTGTGTTACTCACCTTCTTGGGGCTCACCTAGTGGATACCAAATTTCACTAGCCCTTGTGAGTATATTTTGTTTGCATAGTGGACAACAAGGTTTCACTTGTGAACACATTTTATGGACAACAACACAACCGTGGCTAGTCCATCCTTCCTTTTCTTTCTTTTTGCATTAATAAATTGACATTGCATGATTGTGCATCTTGTGTTGCTACTGCAGGCATGTGTCTCTTTGTGCCTTTGTTGGTCTGCCATGAGATCTTAGATCTTGGGGGCTTGATCATCCTCCTTGATCTTTGTCATCATATCTTTCCAACACTTGTACAATTAGACCTCTCTTGACTTATTTGTTTACTTTAGTGTGAGTCTGAGCGCAAGTTCATACTCTCACTAAAGTGGGGGCTAAATGTAGTGTTGAAAAATGTACATCTTTACATTTTCACACTATGTTTGCATCCTTTTAATTAATTGGACTTAATTAAGCCTTTAATTGGCCCAATTATGCATTCACAAGCCTAATTAATTTTGTTTTCCGAAAGGAAAACCCACATTTAATCAATGCCTATGCTTAATTACACATTTTGGAAAATGTGTGTCCTTGGTTTAGGGCCTAGGACCCATTTTCCCAAGGGCGAATGGGTCCTCCTTAAGTCTTGGATCCCATTTTTAATATGTTTTTGGCAGCATTTTAATGATTTAAATTCAAATTGCAAAAGTTGGCTTGTGGTGTTTAATTGTCGGGCAATTAAGGAAACACCTATAAATACAAGGTCTTTTTATCAATTCAAATCTAAGTTCCATAATTCAAATTTCACATGAGAAAATATTATTGTCAAGAGCATTGGAGAGCAAATTTATTAGTCATTTATTGCAACATTCAAGATCCTATCATAATGTCAAGATTTATGTGTGTTCATGCATGTTTTTGGAGCTAACATTGTGATGTAGGTTTCAAGTTTCAAGCAAGCATTCAAGCATCAAGATCTATCAAGCAATCAAGCCATTTCATGCAATATCCAATCCTTAGAGAGATGTGTTACACTTAAATCCTCTAAGGGTAGTCATTAAAGGGCTGACCTTTCAATAGTGAAACCTGGTATAATCAAAAGCTTAGATCTGGAATCTAAGGACTACAAAAAAAAAAATCAAACCCCTGTATAGAGACCCATTCGCACCTGGGCGAATATGTCATTCAGCAGAGCTTGAAACCCACTTTTGGAGCCAAGTAAACACCATCCTAACCTTCTTAGATCTGTTGGTTAGTGGTTGTTTCTGACAATTGTTAGTGTTATCATAATACTTCATATTTCAAGTGTTAAGATCTCATAGGTTTTATTGTTAGAACACTTTTATCTTCCTCCCAAAACTACTATTCAGTAATTTCTGTCATAAGAAAGCCAAGGCAACATAGTGTCTAAAACTTAGGGTTGACTCACTTTAAAGGTTGTGAGTCAATTCTAATCATTTGTGGCACTATCCCTCTTCCTAATTGGATTTGTGATTAGGTGGACACCCTCTTTTGCTTTGACATACTCTCCTTATCACACATTTCCCCACCTTAAGGGAAGGATCCTCTTTCCCCTCGTTTCACTATGTCATGTAAATAAATTTGATATCTATTTTTTCATTCAGAGATGCATTTATACATACCTTATACATACTTTTAACTGACATGCATTAGCTTTGGAGTTTTGAAAAGATTGAACTAAGTTCAAGTGACTGAAAATCCCCTCACAGCTATCATTTCCAACAACGAAAAGAACTTATGATACCAGGCTCTCCGAGTTAGCACTTCATAGATTTATGGTTATTTTAAATGAAACTTTCCTTACTCTACACCAAAAGGAAGAAACATATATTTTGGCAATGATCATAGATTTGTAACAAATTTTTCTATAGTTCTGCAACCATTTTAGAAATACAGTAAATTTGATACAAGTGTATAACTATCTAGTATCAATGGGATATGATTGTTTTTCCTGATCTTCCTTTGTAATGGAAAGAAACTAAAAACTGCGTTGTCCTAAATGGCTGCTCTGGTTCATATTATTGGTTATCTTTTCCTTTAAAAAAAAAACAAATTCATCAGCATACTGATATTACTTTTGGTCCTCATATCACATTAAGAAATTCAAAGATTACTGTAGAAACTCGCAAAGCAACATAATCTACAAATTTAAGTAAAACAACAAACTATAAGATCACTTATGGTTGAAGTGAGGTTACCTTTAGCAATGTCACGACACAACAAGATGTCCACATAGTCAAGGTTCAACCTTGCCAAGCTCTCGTGAATTATTTTTGGGTTCTCCCTTGAGCACTGAAAATCCAAGCCTTCTTGTAACCTCCAGCTGCATGGTCTTGACCTTGTTTCATCTAAGCTCTCTTCGCATCCCTTCACAATGTTTTCCCATTATTCCTGCTTCTATGCCCTTTTTTCGCTCTCATCTTCCACTATGTTATAGTATGTGTTTTACTTTTAGATGAGACTCGAAGTTGCAGAACGTGGAATCAAAGACTAGGCACTGAATACCCCCATGCAATCTGCATGTGTAACACCTCATTCCCCATATTCTCCACATTCCTCCTATATGGAAAATGTTGAAACATAGAAAAGGCACGTAGACTCTCCAACCGCCATTTAATGTCATATACCTCTCATTTTAATTAGAAGAATTGAGCACTTCATTTAAAAAAAACAAAAACTATGTAATAAACCTTGAATCAAATTTTATGGGATTCACTTTCCCACCAACCACTATTGGTTCGGACATATTTGAGCCACCCTTCTAAGATATTATGTTTATCTACTGTCTCATCTGAATGAGATTTATCTTTGTAAATTAATATTATATTTGACAATAATAATTAGCATATCTATCCTATCACATAGTCTATGTAGAAAACATCGAGAGATATCAATTGTAGGAATCCAAAATGATAATATTAAATAACATATATAAATAACGTCAATATATATCATTTTGAAGGATTTTTTTTTAATTTATTTAATATATTTATATTACATTCGTATTATTTTTAAAATTACATTAAATTAAATAATATTATAATATTATCTAAACATCAAATAATGGAAATTTAATAAAATTTCTATAATACTTATTATATACATGTAATAAATTTTCACTCTCATTCCATCACTCTCCTCTTTCTACTTCTATATTTCCCTATATTCTATTCCTATCTCTCCCTCTCTTTCCTTATCACTCTCTATTTCTTTTCCCCCTCTCCCTCCCTCTCTATTTCTTTCCCCCCTCTCCCTCCCTCTCTATTTATTAGTAAATATATATTCTTCTCCATTTCTCTCTCACTCATATACACACATTACCTCTTTCTCCTTCCCTACCTCTTTCTCTTCCCTCTCTCTCTATCTGCCCCTATTTCTATCTCCCTCTCCATCTCTATTTGTCTTTCTCTACTTTTGTCTATTTTCTCTCTTTATCTCTATCCCTCTCCCCCTCTCTCTATATCTCCTTATATCTATATCTTTATATCACTGTATCTCACCATATATCCCTCTCTATTTCTCCCTCTTCCTCCTTATCTCCTTATCTCTTCCTCTCTATTTCTTCCCCATTGTCTCCCTATCTCTCTCTATCTTTATTTCTCCCTCTATCGATCTCTATATCTCTCTAATTTTCTTCATGATCTTCCTCTCTCATTCTATATTCATCTCTACCTCTATCTATTTGTCTCTCTTGCTCTATATTCATGTCTACCTCTATATTCCTCTCTTTCCCTCCATCTCTAGAAATGTCTCCCTCTCTCTATCTTATTCACTCCATCTCTTCTACTCTATATGTTTATCTTAGTTTCTCGCTCAGTATCCCTCTCACTCATCTCTCTATCTCTTTCTATCCATATCCTTCTCTACATATATCTCCCTATCTCTTTATCTCTTTTCCTATCCATGTCTATCTCTCCCTCTCCCTCTCCTTCTCCCTCTCTCTCTCTCCCCCTCTTCTTCTCTCTCCCTCTCTACATATATGTCCCTCTTCCCCATCTCTCTCTCCATCTCTTCAATCATATCCCAACTAAAATAGACTCATAATCTTAGGATATTAAAATTTTACTAGCCACGCCATTGCACAATTCTTCTTAGAAGGATATGATATCTCACTGCCCTAGACATTAGGCACTGTAAGAATAACATCAACATGTTTCAATAGAACATCAACCACAGGAAAATGCATCTTCATTGGTGGAAGTTTGCAACTATCCATAAAGTCAATTGATGTGTGTTCTCTTTCTAGAGCACAAAATGGAAAGGATTGAAATAGTTCATCACTTTCTTGATTGTTGTTGAAAGTCGATATATTCATGTACCTAAGCAAATTTCTTGAATAACTCTTCCTGCAACCAAATCCTAATTCAAATACAAGAATACAAACAAATTTCTTAAATAATCCTTCCCGCAACCAAATCCTAATTCAAATACAAGAATACAAAATGATTTGTGGCAAACCACATTCCTATTACTATAAAAAAAAGTGATTTTAATTCACATAGTTTATTATATTCAAGCACTGAGAACTTCATTCAATTGCCACTACATTTGAAGGAACACTCAATGAACATACATTTAGTCTAATGGATTTGTAAAATATTTAAGCTCATTCAATTGCCACTAAACTTACAGATAAAAATAAAGTCCATTCTATTGTCACACATTGAAATATTTGAAGGAATGAACAACATGACATTTATCTACTCATAGATATAGATAAAGATCAATAAGAGTGGAAGATGCAGGAATCAGGGAAGTGGCTACTTATCTTTTAGACCACAACCATTTTACAAAGGTGCCCCTTACTATGCTTGTTAAAATCACACATTCATTTTTTAATGTTAACAAAGTGATGAGTAAAGGAAATTTTCAAAATGACAGACAAACTGTAAGTAAGATAGCTTCCTTTCAGTAGTTTGTCTCACATGATTTTGATGCCAGTGAACATGGAACATCTACAAAATTTGTAATAGAAGGCCGAGAGCAATGCAAAAATCCTTGCTAATATATACGGCGCAATAGCCCATTCCGCTGGCACTTGAGGTTGATACCCTCTCTTGGATGGTTTTGGAAAGTCTCATAGCCATAACGTCCTGTGGCATTTTCAACAGTTATTAAATTTGAATAAATTTCGTACATCTTGTGCCCCATTCTCCAAAAAATTGTGCCGAAAAGAAGAGCACATCCGAAAGTGAATAAGAATCTAACAACGTTGTATTGGAGATTCTGCCAATAGGACCAATGTTGCTTCCACAAACAAGCCCACGCTTGAACTACAAATGGTTGTGCAAATTATTTATTGAAATGTAAATCTTTCAATCCTACAACAAGTTTTCTTAACCCCTCGACCAAGATTTCATTTTTCTTGTGTATTTCATCTCATTAAATATATGAATACCACATAGAAAGAAACTGAAATGAAGTTTCAAATGTCTGGGAACACACTACCAGTGAAGAGATTATTACCTGTAGAGGGGAAATTTCTTATAAATTTCAGCAAAGTCAACCCCAAGACGTGCTTTGGCTCCATGGGAGGTAACATTGAGCATCCATGTGGCATGGTTTAGCCCCTCTATGATTTTTAGAACTCCCTCAATTGCCTCAAGATAATCAATTAGCATTTGAGAGTGGTGACCAAGAGGGCCTATGTAGATTATCTCCCCTCCCCGCTTCATCAGTACCAACTACACCAACATGTGCATTATTTATCTATTATTTGACACAATTGAGCATAAAAAAATCCATATTAAGAATGGTAATACCTCATTGAAGGATTCAAATATATTGATGTTGGGTTGATGAATGACCTATCATTTCCCATCCAATGGTGGCGATGAATCCCACCCCCATCGTACCACCAATGCCTAGGCACACCAGATCATACCACTGTACATTCCTCTTTATTTCTGCACCCAAATATGAAACATGGCGAATGGTGAGGACGGAAAATAGTATTGCAGAAGCCACATGTTTGAACTTGAATTTTCTAGTTAATGAATGATGACTCGAGGAATGGCTTTGTTCACATTTACACAACATAAGTGCACCAAGAACAATTAGAGAGTAATGGTTAGGAAAAACAGTTACAGAAGAAGGTAGCCCGTTACCAATAACGGTTTTATTTACGTGAGCGCCAAATGTAGATGCTTGAAGAATAAAACATTTGGAAAAAAGTCTATTATCGCTATTTTTATAGTTACAATTTTTAATTTTTATTTAAAATATCAAGATTTACTTAAAAAAATAAAGGGTGATGATTTAATCAAGAGCTCTCCTTGATTTAAGGTAGAGTTTTTTTTAACACACGAAATTCCATTGTAAGATGTCTCTCAACATAATTATCAAATTTAATTAAATTGAATTTACAAATTGACAAATAGTGATACTACAATAGAAAAATTTATTTTATAATTGTGAACTGAAATTTAATAATTCTACATGAAACCAACTTAGCTAACAAGATACAACAGCAGCCTATCGTGGCCTCGTATTGGCTGAAAATCAAGGGGTTTCTAAACTTTGGTTGGAGGGGGACTCTCTTAATGTTATAAATTGCCTCTTGAAAAAATACCCTCCCTCATGGTCTATTGTTCATTTTATCAATGATTCTACCACTATCTTAAATTATTTTGAGGAATTTAAAGTCTCACATGTTTTTTGTGAAGCTAATAGGTTGGCTGATGGTGTTGCCAACATGGGAGTGGTGGAAAGAGTTGATTGGGATTCGTTTGAATCTCTTCCTCTTAATCTCAAATGTATATCTAATGACGATCAGATGGCTTGTTTTTAAGACTGATGTGTTTGGGGAAAGGTTCTTCATAATGTTTCATAGTTGGGATATTCTCAAAGAACCTTTGGCCTGTATGATTCATTATTATTTCCTTAGTTTTTGTATTATGAAGGACTGGCAGTGTATGCAGGGAAGTACCTTGAATGACAAGCCCACATGTATTGTGGGTGTTATTTGTGTTGTTTTGTGGAGAGTTTGGTTTAGTTCACATTTTCTTAACTCTCTGGTGTCATTGGGTTTTTCAACTTTTCAAGCAGCCATGGGTGGAGACTGTTGTAGAATTGAGTTGAGTTCTTGTGAAGAATTTCATAAAAATCCTATTGTTTGGGAGCATTTGGAGCTGGGTGGGGTTACATAATTCATGCAGAGAATTCAAAATCTGGACCTTGATGCTATAGATTTCTTTGTGAAAGGTTGGAATGGGAGGACGTTACGTTATAAGGGTGTGGAGTTTAAAATTGATGAGGAGTTTACAGTGGAGGTCACTGGTCTAGCAGTCTTTGCGAGGAAATTTTTTAGGGATAGGGGAGCTGCTAAGAAGGCCTTTACAATTTTTTTCAAATTCGATGAGAAGAAGAAGCTTTGGGAAATTGGGAGTGGTGGCTATGGTCGTAAGTCTTTGAAGTCATTATGGAGGGACCTTGTGTTGGTCATAATGCACTATTTTACGCTTGAAGGTAGATTTTTTGTTGTTTACAACTACCATTTCATGCTTTTGAATCATTTTAGGCATAAGGTGGTCTCCTTTCCTTTCTACATATTAATTTCCATGGAAAAGAGTATAGAATATCACAGAAAAAACCCTAAGAAGGTGGTGTTCCATGAGGGTCTTATGAACCTCTTGTTTTCTTACATTAAGCTTAAGTTAATTGTAATCTCTCCTAAAACTCTTGGTAAGAAGGTTGTTAAAAACACTGGTTATGGTATTGGAGACTCTGCCACAGAATGGGTTGGGAGTTCTGAGGATGAAGAATCAGAGTTTGAAGAAATGTCTGTGGACAACGATGGCTCTGAGGAAGGGGAAGATGACTTGGAAGAGTGGAGCAAGGGAGCTATGAAATGGATGTGGATTTGAGGGATACCATGGCAAAGTCTGTGAAAAATACTTCAAAAGGGAAATCTAAAGGCTCCAAGAAAGAAAAACCTTCAGCTAAGAGGAAGATGGAGGTGGCTCCTAGTTCTAGTGAGAAACCCTCATTGTCTTCTGGCGAAGGTGGTGTGAAGGATAGCCCTTTTGGGAAAGGTGGTGTTAATCGTTTTGTTATTGTTGATGTTGAGAATTTCTCTATTTGGGATTCTTTGCCCAGGAAGGGGGAAATTTCCTCTACGCCTGGTCTCAAGGTGCCTGAAGATGAGGGTTTGTGTTTGAAAGTTCCTACTGGTGTTGCCAATTCTTGTACTAATGAGTTGTTGAATGGGAATGGGATTATGGAGGTGCAAGGGATGGAGTTGGTCAAGCATTCTCAGGGGTTTTCTTTAGTTGAAAGGGTTTTTAAAATGGAATGGTTGGAAGTGTTAGTTGATTTAGCTAACTTTCCTAATAAGGAGCGGATTAAGGTGGAAGTGGTTGAGGTCGAGGATTCCCTTGTCAAAGAGGATGAAGAGTAGAAATTAGATCGGTTTGATGCTCCTAGTAACATTGAGCCGAATGATCAACCTCCAATTAATTGGGATGATGTGAATATGAATATGTTATACAAGTTGGCCGAGGATGGGATGCAAAATTCATTATCTCTAGTGAAGTGGTTGTTTTCTGAGGTTAAGGGGCTCAATATTCAAATGAAAAATTGGTAGGAGGTTTGTGTTGCTATGCTTCGTGGTAATCAGAAGGAATGGGCTATTAAAGGAAAAGTTAAAACTATGAACGCCATGTTGGATAGGTTGATTAATGATGCAGATCATCTGGGGGTTTCTCATGAGGAGAGGATTTCCTCTTTGGAAATGTTGGTCAATAAAATTTTAGAGGACTGTGTTGCCAAACTTGAGGAGAGAACTGGTAAGATGTAAGATGATTTAAGAACAATGGTTAATATCAGCAACAACTCTTTGAAGACTACAGTTAGGGGGCTCTCTTTTTTAAATGAGAAATCCCTTAATTGGACTAGTAAACCTCTTGACTTGGGTGAGTTAGAGAAAGTGATTGATGAGATCAACTGCTCGAACTAGGTGGAGAAAGTTGAGGATTCTACTCTAGTGTTGGAGAAAGATGTGCAGGTTGGGTTGTGTCTTAAGATAAAGAGCAAGACAAAAAAGAGAGTTGTTGTGTATGTGGATGAGCTTAAAGATGTTGTGGCTATGTAAGAGGAGGTCATTAAGGAGAATATGGCCTCAGTGAATGTCTTGGATAAAATTTTGTAGTTGACGCTTTCCTTTTTGTTGGATCAACAGGGTTGCTGATTTTTTTGTTGTTATTTTGCTGACGGGTTCCTTATATTTTATCTGTTGTCAGCTTTTTGGTCTTTTAGGCTGCTAGTTTTTATTGCTTAGTTTCTCTTGCAATTTTTTTTTTTTGTAAAGGGTTTCTGACGAGGGAGCAAACCCGAGACACAGAAATACACTCACAAAACAGAGAATAATATTTTATTCATAAATATTGAACTTCTTACATGCAGAGGATCTCAAATCCCCAAGCTCTGTATTACATGCAAATTACCAACTTACAGAAAATTACCCAGATCCCCTTTCACAGCATGCGAACTTCTTTCCCCAAAAAGTTACCCCAAAAATCAGAAACAAGCCCCTAAATAGACCCATTTCGGGTTGGAACCAAAAACAACCTTCGAGATAAGGTTTTTGACGGTTTGGCGCCAAAATTACAATTTGAAATTCAAGTTTAAATTCATAGTTGAAAATTAGCACATTTCTAAAATATGCACCAACTTCCGGCAGCCATAACTTTTAATCCGACCGTCGGATCTTCAATGATAATACCTTTTCGGAAAGCTCTCGAAAAGACAATTTTGCAAAGTAGGCCTTTGGTGGACTACTTTGGCGTTTTCGCAAATTTTCAGGCCCATCCGGGATCGTTTGGTGCCTCAAACTGAGCTCGGAAGGTTTTTCAGGGCAAAAAGCAGAAATTGGAACTTGAATAACTTTCAAGTCGTGAATGATCTTGACCTGATTCTTTCACCAGACTGTGTATTTTTCCATCCTGAACCTTCCCATAAATTTCTGTCTTCCCATGACTTCAAATGCAAACCTGCTAAAAATAGCAGTTGAGCGAAAAAGCATTCTGAAAGTTGGAAACTCTTATTTGACGAAAAGGGTATCCAGAAATACAAAACATCTACAAAAAGAAAACAACAGGAACAAAAATGGAAATCATCTTTTGGGTGATGCAAGATTGCCCTCACACCACGGATGCTCCGCATCGGACACCCGGTAATTTGAGAAGTGACCCCGTCCGTCTCGGATGGTTGAGGCCCAACCCGCCTTAGACAACCAAGAAGAATCTTCCACAGGCCTTCCTTTCCATTTTACCCGGATACTCTTCATACTGTTTCGGTACTCCTTCCCACACGGCTATCCAGGATTTCTTCAATCTCCTCCTTCTCTGAAGTAGGTGCTGGAATGCCAAACTGCTCCATTGTTGGTGTTTCCTCTGCGCCACCTTCATGATACTCTGTCAAATCTGAAATATTGAACGGGAAATGTTGAATCCATCGGCAACTCTACCTCATATGCATTCCCGATTCATGCCTCTTCACAATTTTACAGGGACCAAACTTCTTCATCTTCGGTTTGTTATAGGTTCCCCTGGAAACCTTTCTTTCCTCAAGTGGACCATCACTTCATCAATCTGAAACTCCTTATACCTCCTTTTCTGATCTGCCTTAGCCTTATACTGCATATTCATCTTGTTGATATGTTCTCTGACATTCTCATGTATATTCTTGATGTGCTCTGCAAATTCTTCGGCTTCAGCACTAGTTTTCTTCTCTCAACTTTTCAAAGACTCTACCAATATGCATCAAATGCTCACCTAGGGACTTACTGAATATTAAAATATCATCTAAGTACACAATGACAAAATTCCCTGTGTGAGGGCAATCTTGCATCAGTTTCAGGGTCCCTTCAAAACTTGTTTATCCTTATCAAAAACTTAGCTAACAAGATAATGATAACCTACATTATTATTATTAAGCTTTTCTAAATGACTGACAATGTAATCGTATCCATGAGAAATCACCTAAGGTTTTCTCTAGTGATAATCATTTTATAATAAGGTCAATGATAACTATAATTAACAAAATGATACCAACAACTAATTATGCAACTTGCTAAATAGAACCCTCATAGTGGTAATAACATGATAATTCTTCAAAATAATGATGATAATAATGATTATAGTATCTTGATAACTATGATATCTAAGGACAACCAAGATTACTAAAGTTGATTATCCAAATAAAAGTGTTTCTCAATGCTAAATTTAAATTGATCAAAACCAAATGAACTAGATCGAGAGATAAAATAATTAGAACAAAGCGTAGTACCATATACTAGAAAATCCCTACATGCATTATGTGGAGTTGTCCAAGTAGCCTTACATTCTTAAAGTATTATCACTTCAAAATAAGAGAAAATTTTTGATATGCAAGGGATAATGCATAATCTTGTACCACATGAGAGCATGGAAAATAACTTGAGCCTAGAAAAAATACATGGTGAGTAGAAAAATTAAGGATGAATTTGTAAAACAAGTATGTTGATGAAGAGAGAAAACATAAAGGATGAGCTTGGAAAATAAGATATGTTGATGAGGACAAAAAATATAAAGGCTAAAATACACCTCCATTGATCCAACTTCTTATTGCTAACTCATCATCATAGCTTGTATGTCAATCTTAGCTTTAACCTTGAAAAAAATTTATGGATGAATCTCCTTGCTCTAGTTCAATGTTCACTAGATCTTCTTCCTTAGGCTTGAGATTGTCATTTCTCAACCAAGGCTTGCATGAAACCCTCAAGGTAATTTATCTTCCTCATTGAATTAGAGATCCTAGCCACATCTTCTTCAAGTCATCTAAAATGGGCTTCACCTTCCCCATCTTCTCTAGCCATTACTCTAACAACCCTATTCCACTACCTTGTTCCAATCTTAGGTTCATAAGAATTAAGTTTTCATATCTTGTAACCTTGTAGATGACATAAACTATCCAAACATTAATCAATTTATTATAAAATTTAGGATATACTACCACTTGATCCATAAATAATTGGATTCTTAACTCTAATGGCTCATCAAATATTATTTCTAAATTAATTCCTTTAAGAAATATAAAAATATATTATTAAAAGGATTAAAATGCCTTCAATAATATAAAATTTAAATAAAAAGAAATAAAAATAAACAATAGAGCATATGCACAAGTAAAAATTGCATAACATAAAATTTCCTCTAGAGAACATCTAAGATAGGTGAAAAAATCTAGGAAGGATATGTCATCTATACTCATCGTTGCTAGATTTCAATATAAGGAGTGCAATAGAATTGCAATGGTCATTTGGAGTAGCACAATGAAATATTCACACTCTCCTACCTCCTCTCTATTCCTATAACCACAATAAATCTTCCTAGATTTTCTCTATTTGAATCAACTATAAGAGCCACATTCTTAAGCCAACCAAACTTCTTGAATGTCTCAATATTCATCTTTTATTCACACTCTAGTCATTTAGTTCCTAGGAAGAAAAAATATTATCATTGGGATGGAATTTTTTTAACATTTTCAATTGCTCAACCATCCACATTCCCATCCAATCAACCACATTTTTTATCCCAACAATTTCCAACAAGGAATTCCAATAGTTGTTTGGTCATATAATATGTATATTTAGCCATTTTATAAAAAACAAAAAAAAAAATGACTACCAACAATATCCATCCACTTTCCATGAAATTTTTCCACTCTAGCATCTATTCCATGCAAGCAAAAAGACCAAGAAATGGTCTTTTTTAATGGATAACTTCAACAAATAAAATTAATATTATCTTGAAATTGTGCACTTTGACCATAATAATCAATCTTCAACAACACTAAATGTGATATTTGGTGGCACCATTAATCTTTACAAGAAACCACATTCACCTAAGCAAGAAGGTACATCTTCAACAACACTTTAGTAGCACCTAAATTCACTTTGGCAACAATACTTCGACAATAACATACTAAATATTAGAGATCCTCTACAACAAGTGATGAATAAATGATATATCCACAAGAATTGTGATAATTTTACAAACCATAACTAAAAAGTATCATAGAAATTTAATCCAATCATGAGATTAATGTATATTCATTATAACATTTAATAAATTATTGAAAGTAGCTTGCAATTGCTTAACAAACTTACTCTAACATGTGCCCAACTCTAGGACCTTCTTGATTCAAGCCTCTTAAATCAATTTGGGATCATTTCAAGATAAGTGTTTTTATAAGTTGATTCGAGTGAATGGTGTAGCAAATCTAAGTTCACCATTTTTTCCAACAATCGAAGAAACCTTTTTTTTCCTTTTATTTTATCCAAATTAGACAACAGGAAGTCAACTAACTAAGGTTTGAATATTTCTATCATTTGTGAAAAAATTTCAAGTTAGACATTTTGGAGCACTTTGGATCAACTTTAAGCTCATTATTGTATCTAGAATGTCTTATAAACCTAAAACTTCCTATTAATTAATCTTAATAAGAATTTTTTTCTTATGATAATGAAAATTTCTTAAGTGAGTTGTATGACCAGACAACCAAAAAAATAATAATTAGGAATTAACACTTGAAAGTGTTGACACTATGTTGCCTCTAGCACACACTTAACACAACCCAAACACCAATAGTTGCCCAACCCATGCACACAAGGAATATTCCTTATTTCCTAATGAGGGGTCATTCATGCCACATAATGCTATCTCATGGTAACATGCCAACATTACAACCCTCTCACCAATTATGTGACAAATAAATGTCACATGGCTCCTACAACTATGTCATGCATATTATGTTAATCATTCTACTTGCCACATTTTTTAATCAACATGGTTCATGCCAACACTACTTATATTTTATTGACCACCTTTTCTACCACCATCCAACTTCCCTACAGATCAATGTTCTTATGTTAGCATACATCGTGTATTGTCCTCGATCCTTTCCATGTTAACACATATTCCCTAACATTTGTTGCTACCATCTTATGTCATGTCAACATATAAACCATAAGGATTAGCATCACATATATACACATAGTCTAGTTAATGTCATGCTTAACCTATTACCAATTTCCATACAACTTGTTAAAGTTAGCATGCTCCTTGGAGGACCCTAGGGGGTGAGGTTTGTGATTTGTTTTGAGGGCCTCATTCCCACTCATTCAAAATTTTATTGAGGTCATTTTTATCTTGGCTTTTTTTATAGTTATACATTGGTTGAAATGTGTTTAAAATTTGGTGTCTCTAATTTCCATAATTTATAATTTTATAAGGCTTTTGTTGATAATTTATCATACTGGGAACTTGAACCAGAGCTTCATTCTTAGTCAAATAAACTTCTTTTTTAGTGTCATTTTTGAAAGTGCAATATTTTTCATGTAATTCATAGTATTTCTCATAGTTTTTCCTTATTTTACTTTAAAAATATACTTTCAAATTATTGGCTTTGTTTGTGAATTATAAAATTATTGAGACCACAATAAGATTCCTAGCTAGTGACAATTGTAAATGAACTAATCAAAAAGTGCCAACATTATTTTTGTTGGGGGTCTTTTGATTAAAACAATTTGGGCAGAAAGTGGAAGGGTGAGAGGGGGTTCGCCATGGTTCTCAATATTGAATTCCACCATTTTATTGTAAAATTATGCATCTTAGTTTGAAGGGATCAAGAATCACTACTTACATGAGGATTTCTTGGCCACCCTTTATGGAATCATTCTTGATCCAATAGATTACGAGTAAGATTTTGAATGGTGTTATGAGAATGATAGTGTAATACTATTTTTTTTATTATCCCCAAGGATTTATGACATTTCCTACAACATACTAAGTACCCTTATATTGCTTGAATAATCATTTAGCATTTTTTTTTGAGATCCATGCCACCCTTTCTTCAATCATGTTGTTTTATAGAATAGTCTTGCATGCATGGATTCTATTAAGGTTTCTAATAGTAGTTATATAGTGATCAAAACTTCTTAGAAGACTTCTAACAATACTTTTTAGTATGACCATGCATTTCTACAAAATCAACCATACTAGGATCAATACATACCAAATATTTCACGTATATTTCTAGGTTCTCATTTTAGGATCTTAATGGCATGAGTGAGGACCTTGTTCTCCTCTTTGATGGAAAATATCATGAAGTGCCATATCTTCTCTCTATGTAATGTATGGATGTAAACCCTCATGTTCTCTCTCCACCTCTACATGTAGTCATGATGACACATCCTACAATTGCACCCGAGTCTACTAATCAAATCTTGTCATAGTTCAACATATGCATGGATAAATGTAAACCTTTTCTAGAGACCTTAATTATGTTTCATCCCTTCATTTCATCTTTAAAGGGAAATTTTTAGCAAATATATAGCACAAAGTTTATTTCTTTTAAAATGAGATGCATTGTTTGATGCAAGGGAATCTACCTTAACACTTGATTCATGACTATTTGTGTATAAATTTTCTCTTTGGGGGGATTTTATATACAATAATTATTGGGAGTTTAGAAGTCTATTCCTTTGGGAGGGATACTAAGCCTTACCTCTCTCTTCTCTCTCTTCTTAGAGGGTTTTTTCTCTCTATCCTTTGGACGATTATTTTCTACATGGATACCTAATAGCACTATACATTTGTTGGGATCCAACTTTAGCCACCTAAGCTACACTCAAGGGAAGGTGTTGGTGTATGTGTACACTTATACATAGTTTATATTTCACATGTATTTCCTACACCATAGGCAAGCATAGGTTAAGCTTACTTAGGTAGATTCATACTTAGGTTGAGTTTTATTTAGTACTTTGCTACATTATTTAATGCATTTTTGCTTCATTTACTTTGGCATTGATGATACACTTCCTTATGTGGGTAGTAGAGTTTTTTATCCTTCTCCCCACTTAGTTGTATTGCAATGCAACTCTTTTTATTGTAAATGATCATATAGGATTGTCCACATCAATAGGAAATTGGATGCACATTGTGTTTGTACATTAAAGGATCATATCTAATACATGATGAGGCAACTTACATTCAATTATGGATATGTTATTGTATTGCACATGTTTTATCCTTTTGTTGAATGGAATAACCATTATTTTGATCATAAATCTTTCTATTGTCTTGAGAAATTCAATTATTTGAGCTAGTTCTTTGCATTTTAATCTTGGGTTGATTACTTTAACAAATATTACATGGTATCAAAACCATTTTTATGTTAAATATAAGTAATCTTATGAATGGATTTGTTGCCTAGAAACTTGATAGTCATAAAATTCTGTGCAAATTTAATTTGCATCATATGGATAGATCCTCTACTCCACCTAACTATCTTGATTCATGTATCCAGGCTATATAATCCATATAATTGATTTGTAAAATTGCATTTCTATGTGGCCTATTTCACGCCTATCTCTAATGTCTATTCATGTATAAGGGTTGACAAATTGAAGAATTCCTTAGAGATTGCTAGATTTCTAGGCTCATGTTCTCCTAGGTTAACCTCCCTAAATATATTATCTTTTATGGGTAAACCCACAAAAGTGGTTTACAATTCCAGTGAGGAAGGAAAAGTTGCAAAAAATGACCCCATGCAAAAAAATGGTTTTTGGGGGTTCGAACAAATTTTGGGTTCGAGCAATCCCAAAGGGGGTTCCCTAGAACCATGGTTTGAGCGAACCCATTAAATGCAAGGTCCCACCATTCCGGAAAAAACAAAAGAAAACCTTTTTGGAAAGGGGGTTCGCTTGAACCACCTTGGTTTGAGCAAATCCCCCTAGTTCGAGTGAACCCCCCTTTTCCCACCTTCTCACCCTTTGGCACCAAAAAACTCTAGAATTTTTCCCTTCAAAGCTTGAATTGAGGATGAAAATGGAGGAGACTTCACAGACCCAACTGGATGATGGTAGTCCTCAGATGGTTTGACTTTGAAACTTGATTAAGGAAAAAATATTCAATAAAACACTATGAAACCAATTGAAAGCACTAGATATCATAGTTAAAAATCTAAATTTGAAAAAATTAGAATTTTATCTTTCATGGAAAAAAAGATATGTTGAATATGGTGAAGGTCACTCCTTAAAAATGGCGTTTTTTGAAAAAAAAAACTAGTTTTCGAAGGAAATGGAAAAAGAAGTGCAATCTGATTCCAAAAATTTTGGAAAAAATATATTTAGAATCTATAGACGAAATGTCACAAATCACTAGTTTGCATCATCTTCAAATTTCTCAGGGTTTAGAGCTATAGGTGCCTGAAAGTGAAGATTTAGTTAGAAAAAATTATTTCAATGTCCAATTTGGCCAAAAATTGTAAACCAGTATTGTGGGATCACCCTTATAGTCATGGAAAAAGATTGAAGACAACAATCTCAAGCATGCAAGTATTGTAGATGAATTTGATTTGGATTAGGTTCCTTTTAGTGCTCCTATTCAAAGCATTCCTAGAATGATTCTCCTTTTTAACACCTAGGGTTTCCAAATTCTAACATATGAATTAATTGCACATTGAATGCCTTTAAATACCAAAAGGTAGGAATAATTTGCGCAAAATATGTACCTAGTTGACACATACAAGCTAGTGAAATAGACAAGTGCAGACAATTTTTTTATTTTTTTTATTTTAGGGGTTGAATTTATGTATTGTGAGAGCATACCCATACACCACAAGATTGAATCAGAGCTCTTGTAATGTGAAACCTTGATTCGCCTTCTTTTGTTTTGTTTTGATGAATGTTTTTTGATGTATTTGCAATGTTTGATACAACAATATAATGCTGCAAAAGAAAAAATATTGCAATAATATTTTCAACTCAAAAAGTGGGAATTACATACTGACATAATTGGAAATTCCATATTTTTATATTAGTTTAGATACTCATTATTTTGACAAAATATCAACAACCCAGTTCATAAAATATCCCCTATTATCCAAAACAACAATACCTAGAAAATTTGGGAGTTACAAATCATGAACTCACAAGTAGGATATGCTTTGAAACCCTCTGAAAATGGATGCCAACTACAAGTAACACCTCCAAAACTCCATGACCAACTAGGGGTTGTTGGTGTAATTAATTATTTAATTACACTTTAGGATAAGTTTACTTAGGTAATTATTTATTTCCTAGAATAATTATTATTTAATTCTTATCTTATCTTATTGAGCTGTCTTTTTTCTCAAGATAAGATTAGGGTTGTCTTTTCATGCTTTATTGCATCATTTCCTTTTTGAAGGCGTTTGTAATATTTGTAAAACAATTCATTCAATAATCAATAATTCTGATTTTTGCTCGCACACATTGGCTCTAAGGGTTTACAAAACTTCTGTTGTTTTTGTTCTAAATATCTTTTCATGTGATAGGTGATTGCTTGCAGGTGCTCTTGGGGACTGTGAAGTTGGTTTTTCAACTTCTTGGGTTTACATAACTTCTATTATTTTTGTTTTGAATATCTTTGCATGTGATAGGTGATTGCTTGCAGGTGTTCTTGGGGACTGTGAAGTTGGTTTTTCAACTTCTACAAGGGTTATATCTACGCCCACTGAGAATGGCAATATCTATTTGCAATCTTCACACCCATGTTTGAGTTATGCCAAACCCAAACCTCACACCAAACTCTTGAATCCATAATGCAACTCAAGTATATTATTTCCAATAAAACCCACGATCAACTTTATGGCATCAGTAAACCCTTAAGAAACCCTCACACCCAAACCTAAAAGGATTGACTTATACATCAACAAGCAATCCTTCAATTCGATCAGTAAATCTTCTAATTTCCTACTAATCCATCAAACCCTGAAAATTGAATTCTTTCTTATAAATCATTGAAGCTCAAATATAATCCTTGAATGAGATTATCCAATCAAGTGCTCTTAGGTGATCTTCCACACCTGCAAACACTATCCTCTTTTAGGGTTTTTTTCCTCAAAAAGATATGGCTTTCACAACCAACAAACCCTTGATAAAGTTCTCAAAATTTCTCCAAAACAAGAATAATAATGAATGAACGTGCAAAATGAGCTCTCAATGCCCTTTTTATATTTTCATGCCTAATTTGCATTTGAATTTTATTTTATTTTATTTTATTTTATTTCCCCACCTTTCATTATTTTAATTTTGATAACTTAATAATATAACATCCCTTTCAAAGTCGCTTATATGTCCCTTTTTAATTGCTACTTAACTTTATATTATAAAGTGCACTTTAAAAATCACTTATATCTTTTTAAATATAAAGTCCCTTTTAATTTATTTATAATGCATAAAATTAAATTATTTAATTTAACTTTATTATTTGGTGTTATTAATATTAAATGTGTAGGACCAATATTAACTGAAACATAGGGAAATAGGACCCCTAAAATGGAATGGTAAAGGGGGTATGCACCTATCTTCCCTAGTTCATTAGGAAAAAGAGATCCCCTAGGGAAAGATTGACTTTCAACCCTTAGGTGAGTCATATGATTGAGGATAGGGTAAATTAGCTTGAAATGCACTTTTGGGAGATAAATGAAAAAATACTAAATGAATGCAATTATGCAATGTAACACTTGAATCATAAATTTAAAACCTTAATCCATAAAAATCCACAAACTTCCAATAGATCTAAGATGAGTATGAATTTATGCACCTGTCACCAAAAGCCAATGTTGAGTGTCCTCCTGGGACAGATTTTCCCTAGGGCGAATGAGTCTTTGTAGGGATTTTCTTCTCAACTTTTGAGGTCCTCTAAAGATGGATTTTAGCTTTTCTTTTCTCCAGGTTTCACTACTGAAAGGTTAGAAATAAATTTGGGATTTGAGTTTTTATGGCTTGACAACAATGTTGACAACTTTGACAACACTAGTAGAATTTGGCAAATAAATGACTATGTGACTAAAATAGCATGGGTCTTGTTTTAATACTTCCCATAATGGTTATTAGCAAATCACATTATTATAGTTTGTGGCAACCCAAGATTGCATTCAAGTATGTAGTTTAAGTTGTCCACTTTTAAGTAACATTCGTAAGGTTTAGAAAATATTGATCACTCTCAGGAATAACCCATTAAACATGGGTTATGGTTGAATGCACTACATAATTGATATAACACAACCACTCTATATATCAACCAAGGTTATAGGATCTTTATTGCAGAAAGAGGTAATTGCTCTTGGATCATGCTATCATTACATTGTAAACTATTAAACTTGAGTCAACCTAAATGTACCCAATGATGATTGACACCTAATTGTGACGACAATGATTAATTTGTACATAAATTGTGCTCATATGAGTGCCTCCATTTCTATCACAACATAGCCACATTAAACTTGGGTCACACATAAATGCATCCTGTATTTGTTATAGCACAACCATGCTACATGACCAATAGAGTTATGGATCACATAATTACAGTCACAAGAATTTGTTCATCAATTGTGCTCTTAGGGTGATTCCATTACCATTACAACATAACCCTTTGGACTTATATTGCTCAAATCCTTACATTGCTTATTTTCTCTTTAGATGGATGGCAATTCAATGGTAGAGATTTGTATGTATGTCATGCTCATATAAGTGCCTTTTTCACCATTACACAATAGTACATTGGAATTTCCTTTCTTGAAGCTTCATTTTTTATTGTTAGGGTTTCTTAGTGATTATTCCATTTCCACATGGCATATTGATAAAAGAAACCAAGCAAAAAAACTATTTTGTTTTTAGTTAACTCCTACAAACTTACTTTTGGAATAAATGTATGACTGCATTACTTTGAGTGTGAAGAATTTTGCTTTCTGCTTATAATACATTCATTGAGAGTTGTAGTGGAAAGCTTCTTATGTTGAAACCCATCTTGTAAACTTTATTTAAGCTACATTTAGGATGCTTCATGGATTTTTTGTGATTTATACAACTTTTTTTTTATAGTAAATGACATCAAATTCTTTCTATAACTAAAATGATTTATTAATTATGGTTTTATGATGATTAAATATTTTATTTAGGAGTTAATATGTGGCATTTTTATGTGTAGGAATTATATATTGTGATGCAACATTCGAGTATGGAAGGTTCTGGAAAACTTGGATTGCTATCATTAACATAACCGGGTTGGATAGTACCTTGAGCTAGTTTGAAACACTTCCGAGTGTTTTCACTTGGAAGCAGAACCTGAGTATGGGAATAAAAACGTCAATGGATAGAGAAAACCATAAATCTATTGGTCCAATTTTGGATCCAATTTGACGTTGTGAATATCAAACAAAGAAAGTTCCTACATTCTAAAGATAAAATCATAAATCTACTAGTCCAATTGGAGATCCAATTTAAGGTCATGAAGCTCCGATAGAGAAAGTTCCTACATTCTAAAGATAAAATCATAAACATGCTTGGTCCGATTTGAGGTCCAATTGTAAGGATTTATCTTTTTAATTAGACTTTCTAACATTTGGCTTGATACAAATTGTTACTTTAGAATTATGGTATTATTTTTCTTCTAATGTTTTCAACCCTCATTTCAGGGAAGAGCTCTAAAGATGGTTCCTTCAGATGGAGACTACACTTTTTTGCTATAGGTTCTATCTAGAAACATCAGAAGCTCAGGTATTGTCATACTCAGAGCAAAAGTAGGAGTCATGCAATGACGAGATACTCATTTTTGGAGATTTGGTTAAGAACTTTAAATGTTTGGCTATGTGCACAGAGAATGCTCATGGAGTGCAAACTTCCTTATAAAGCAATTACCAAAAAAGAGTTTGAGGTGAATTGCACCTACTATTTTATGTTGATATGGATATGTTCTAACCTGTAGTTAATTGTTATAGCATAAAAGATAGGCTAAATAGTTGTTCATATACCATTTTTATACCTTATTCTAGGAGAAAATCATAGGGGAAATCTATACATAAGACACCATTGTTTCAAATTCAAAATTGTTGGTTTTTTCACAATTATTTGCTTCATTTATTTGATCTAAGATAGCCTATTGCATAGAAGATGCTCTCAAAATCACAGTAAAATACTTTATTCCAAGATGACTATTTAGAATCTTCCCATCATAACAATGAACAAAAGCATCATTCATTAACTTGAACTTTGCAAGAGTTTCATCAAATTCTACTTTTCTACTCTCTTTTCCATTCTAAATTTTATTCCCAATTTCATCCATGTAGAACTTCCTCATCTTGTAGATCCTATTATTAGCCATAACTTTACTAGGTGTTGAGGATAGCTTTGATTTTTTACCCAAGCAACAATTGACAAAATTTGGCCTTACCATATACAATTTTTTGAAAAGCTCTTTGAAGTTATTCTGGAAAAGAGTTCCTGAGAGTATAATGCATAGTTTTGAATTAACCTTTTTGCATGAATTCCATATCTTTGATTGACTATTTTGAGCTTGATGACCTTCATCAAGAACGAGTAGACCTAGGCTCTCTAAAAGCAGTTTTCCAATATGCTTAGCCTCTTCAGGAAGGCTCACATTTGTATCACAAGTTAGGTATACAAAAATATTGTAGCCAATAACAAGCACACTTTTTCTTCTATGCCACTCACTTGTGAGACAAATGTGAGCCTTTGTGAAGAGGCTAAGCATATTGGAAATTTTTTTTCAAGAGCATAGGTTTTCTCATTCTTGATGAAGGTCATCAAGCTCGAAATATCCAATCAAAGATATGGAATTCATGCTAAAAGGTTAATTCAAAACTACACATTATACTCTCAAGAACTCTTTTCTAGAATAACTTCAAAGAGATTTTCAACACATTGTATCTGGTAAGGCTGAATTTTTTCAATTGTTGCTTCGATAAAAACTCGAAGCTATCCTTGACACTTGGTAAAGTTATGGCTAACAACAGGATCTATAGGCTAAGTAAGTTCTTCGTGGATGAAATTGGGAATAAAATTCAGAATGGAAAAGAGAGTGGAAAAGTAGCTTTTGTTCATTATTAATGACTAATGCTATTTTTCATTGTTATGATGGGAAGATTTTGAATAGTCTTCCCAGAATAAAGAATTTTATTGTGATTTTGAGAGCATCTTCTATATAGTAGGATGTCTTAGATCAAATAAATAAAGCAAATAATTGTGAAAGAGCCAACAATTTTGAATTTGAAACAATGGTGTCTTATGTATAGACCCCCCCTATGATTTGCTCCTAGAATAAGGTATAGCAATTTTGAATTAGAAATAATAATATATGAACAACTATTCAACCTATCTATTATGATACAACAATTAACTGCAGATGAGAACATATCCATATCAACATAAAATAGCAAGTGCAATTCACCTCAAACTTTGATGTGGTAATTGCTTTGTAAGGAAGTTTGCACTCCATGAACATTCTCTGTGCACATTAGTATGTTGGTTATTATCCTGATCTCCTTTGTGATCAAAAGAATAGTGAAGTTCATTGCATAAATCATGACCATTTGCAATTCTATGATCTAGTGCTCTTTTACTTCTTACTCAATGTGTTCTCAATCACCATGTGCAAATGAATTAGAGAATAGATCTTTGTCACCATTTGACAATAAATTTCATTGTTTTTGGACTATTTGTTATAATTCAATCATTGTTTGATAGTGTTCTTCCTTTCTCGGTCCTATAGGACAGAGGACAATTCACAGTTTGCAACTCTCTAACAATGATATTCCTTTCAGCGATCTCAGTCACCTAATTCAATGTGTTATCTTCTTCATTTCTCAGTGCTAACAATTCCTACTCAGTATTTTTTTAGTCATAGTTATAGTGCTCCTTCGTTTGAAGAAATTATGTTGCTTAGACAACAATGTTTCAGTGAATTCATATTTTTTCTTGCAAACGTCTTGTTGCACTTGTACAGTTTTATTGTGCATAATATGTAGTCAAGACGCTTCAAATGGAGCTCTTTTGCAGAGGTAGTAGGATAACAGTGTCAATAGAATAACAGTGTTAGTGATAGGCATGGCAGTAGATAAACTAAGAATAAAAGGTATAATGTTTTGGTAGTAAAAGAATCATTTATTTTCTCAGATCTTGACAAAAGTTTCCTTGATACATAAGATTGTGTATAATGTACTCTATTCCACGGTATCCACCTAATTCCATACCACCCAGAGAAGCAATGACTGAGAGTATATGTGCCCTATATTTTGTATCCCAAATATGTATTTCTAATGGTTTTCCACAATTAGGAAGAAGTATGTCAGGAAATTTTTTTTCCCATCCAAAACTAAGCCTTACAAAGAATTTTTGTACCTATGCAAAATACCATAAGCTACTTCAAAATACACATTGAAATATTTATGATTATATACACAACATATTTTTTTCCACAATTTCAAACCACACATTCATGATAATATTCACACAACAAGAACCTTGAAAGGTTGGAAACCTTGCTCTCATTCTTCTTAGGTCACTCCTCAAGAGCCTATATTAGTATTTGTGGGCTCTTTACAATAGTTTATCCACTTATCAGAAGGCTCCCCTCATTTGCTAATGGAATAAATTGTCATTTACTCTGCATGAATGTGTAATGTGATGTAGCACGTTCAATGTCACAAGGCACATTTTGAGAGAAGAATTTTGAGACTTGATATCCATAGAATCCAACTTCTTGCAACACAAAATGTAGAACCAACATCCCAACCAAAGAAAATTAGCTTTAATATGCACCTTAACCAATTCTTTCCCACATGAATGGCGAAATTGAACTAAATTTTGGGGGTCCCTTGAATAGCAAACATACACAAACATAAACTATTGTGGTAGCTAGCAAGGAGAAAATAAATGGACGATACATGGCTCCATGATAGCCTATCATCCTTGATACTATCTTGGAGGAAAATATTGCACACTCACCACATTTATGAGGAAGCTTAAGTACCATTTGTTTAGACAAGTTTGTGTTTGAACCAACTTCCTGAATTGCACTCGCATTCAAGGAAGGTTCTTTCAAAAATGTTATTGCTAACTGAGCACTCATGCTATCTCCCAGTTTTCTTCCAACTAACCGGTTATATGAGTGATTATTTCTCATTAAGGCATAAGCATATTTGGAAGTAGTTTTTTATCAGATATTGTAGTTGCAAGTTGCACTTCGGATCACCAAAGCCTTCACAAAACCTTATGCACAACCACTACAACACCACATGACTGTTGTTGGGTCTTCGCAGTGATGTGGGGTACGACAGTTGTTGGGCCTTTATGGTGATGTGGGAATCCACACATCATCGTGAAGGCCCAACAACAATTTTTCAATGTTGCAGTGGTTATACAGAAGGTCTTGTGAAGGCTTTGGTGATCCGAAGTGCAACTTGCAACTACAATATCTGATAAAAAACCACTTCAAAATATGCTTTTGATGGATATTCATATCCTCATCCAAAGCTCCAATTCACACACAAGGAAGAAGGATGCTTTCAAAGGTCAAGGAGTTGGGTTTTACACCCACTAGTTGCATTTTCTTAAAATTTTCTAAGGACTTTTTAGAAAAACCCATTTTGAACATATCCTTTAATCACGACATTCCATGATATCACATTTCTTTGAGGCATTTTTTGAAACAATTTTCTTGCCTTGTTTATGCTTCCACATTTTCATGTATGTCTAGTGGGGCACTTGTAACTACAACATATGACAAAAAAATCCTTGCTATTATTCTTTGATGGATGTCCCTTCATTATTACTAGATATCTAATGTAGTGCACATTATTATAGTGCAAGCCTATTTTTCAAATTGCTTCATTTAGCATCAACCATATTCTCCACAAGAACATTGTCCCTATTTAAAATGATGGAAATAGTTCACATCTCTTAGAACAATTTCTCTTGCAACAATCCTGGAGATGAATTTAGATGCAATGTGAAAATCAAAACATACTCTTGAAGGTTCTTAACAACTCTAATAGTTGTACTAGGGGCCATGTTTAACAAACCAAATGCAATTGCTAACTTTTTACTATGGTGGCAGATAAATGATTCTTTTTTCTTCTATTCCACAACATTAAGTAAAAGTCTTGAATCTGGAAATACCTTTCCCCCTTCATTTGCCAAGCCAATTTCTCCAATTTTGCATAGCTCTCCCATGTTTGTGGATGTGATATGTCTCCTAAATTTTTTTAATTGATTTATCTTTCTATTGTCCTTGGACTTACTTTTCTAAACTTGCAATATACAATGCACTTTTATTCTTTCTAAATTGAGACTAATAATAATTTTCTTGGTTGTATTGAGACACAACTTCATTCATGGTGGAAAAGGAAGACCCTGTTGCTCATATTAGATGGAACGTTGCATATAAAGGAGGAAATATTCTAGCTAGGTTATTGTTGATTGCATTGAAGGAGACAGCTTCATATATGGGACACGATCAACACTCTTCTTCTTGGATTCTACATGTTACAGCTTGCTCCAGGAAGATTTCCCATGTTGTAGAAGTTCTAAGAGATGAAAGGGGCATGTGCTCGTATTGAAGGGCTCCAAGCATGTGTTTCCATCATTGCAAAAGTTTTTTGGAGAAGTTTCTTTCTTGCAGTCATTTTTGTGCAATATTGTAACTCAGAGTTTTAATCTTGTGACTGAAAATAAAAATTGTAATACTCTATTTCTAAGTTGTAACTAGAACACCTTTCTTTTATTAATAAAGTTCAGCAAATTTTCCTTCTCAATGACTATCTTATTGTGTGCAATTGATGATTGATATGTATTTATGTGTTTTGTGTTTAAATCCTCAAATATCAGTCAATTAAAATGACTAAATATACTACTAATTGACATCAATTAATAATTAAATTGACTAAATATACTACCAAATTGATCAAAATGATGATTAAAATTAATGACTAAATACACTACCAATGGATAGAAATCAATGAATAAAAATGACTAAATAAGTGACTAGATTACATCAATCAATGACTAAATCAACGACTAAATATATTAGTGAATAAAAAATGACTAAATAAGTGACTAGATTACAACAATCAATGACTAAATATACTGCCAAATCGATCAATCAAAACAACCAATAAATGAATAAAAATGGTTTAGTCATTAATCTGATCACATAATAAATGACTGACAATAAGCTACTAATAGTCACGTGACCATGTTCAATCATTTATAAGCAACTTTAAGTAGTTTTTTCAGTACCTATATTTTTGTTTTTGTACTAGTGAAACTTTACAAAATTGCACTTTTAATCAATCTTCAATCCTTCTTCACCTGCAAATCTGCAAACACAGAGAGATGGAATTTTTTTTGTTTTTGGTGAATAGGGGTTTGCCTTAGTCAAACCCCATTTTTGCAATTAAACCTTGAAATGAAATGAAACATGGAAGGAATGATGAATGAACAATGTTATGTTGCAACTCACCAAACCCTTGAATGGAGATCCTTAGAGGACTAAAGTCTAACACATCTCTCCAAGGTCTTGATCTTGCATGAATGGCTTGATTGGATGCTTGATTTGATAGTGTGGATCTTAACTTGAATGCTTGAAACTTACATCACAATGTTAGCTCCAAAAAACATGCATGAACGCACATAAATTTTGACATCATGATAAGATATTGAATGTTGATATAGATGATTGATAAATTTTCTCTTCAATGCTCTTGACAATAATATTTGCTCATATTAAAGTTTCCCTCTTTCTAGATGTTTTGAATTGATTAAAATACTAGGTATTTATAGGTTATTTTCTAATTTCCCAAAAAATAAAATTCAAAAGACAACAATTCCAATTTGGATTTGAATCATAAAAATTCTGCCAAAAACATATTAAAATTTGAGATCCAAAACTTAAAGAGGACCCATTCTCCCCATTCTCCCTTGGGAGAATGGGTCCTAGGACCTAAATCCAAGATACTCAATTTCCAAAGAAATTTAATTAATGTTTGCAATTGTTTAATACAAGTTTCCCTTTTGGAAAACGGGATTAATTAGGCTTTTAAATGCATAATTGAGTCAATTAGAGACTTAATTAATTCCAATTTAATTAAGGGACCCAAACATAGTGTGAAAATGTAAAGGTGTACAATTTCCTACACTACATTTAGCCCCCACTTTAGTGAGAGAATGAGCCTTACACTCAAACTCACACTAAAGTAGACAAAAAAGTGTCAAGAGAGGTCTAATTGTACAATTGTTGGAAATATAAGACAACCAAGGTCAAGGAGGGTGATAAAGCTCCCAAGATCTAAGATCTCATGGCAAACCAACCAAGGCACAAAGAGACACATGCCTATGTTAAATATGCAACAACAAGACAAGATACACAAGCATACAATGTCAAAATTAATGAGAAGAGAAAAGGGGTGGATCAATCCTTGACTATTTATCCAATCAATTTGGATCAAGCATTAGTTGTTTGTCCAAAAACATTTACAAATGGAAACCCACTATCCACAAAAAAAAATGTACTCACATGGGCTAGTGAAATATGTTGTCCACTAGGTAAGCCCTAAAAAGTGGATAATGGGAATTCATGCTAGGTCTATAGGCTCCCATTGTACCAACCATGCCAAAGTTATACCTCCTGATAACTTTGATAAGGTGCCACACAAAAATGGTCATAAGACTAGTAAGTTGTGTTATGTTAGGAACTCATGAAAAAGGATCCACTGGAAAGCAAGTTGTGTTATGCTTGGTGGACGTGATACATGCAATAAGCTATTCAAAGGGGTTTTTCTTATTTCATGAAAGGTATCACCTTAGGGAACATCGTTCCTAATGTCTCCAAGAGAGGATTAGTCGAGGATAAAATATTTTCAACTTAGGAAATTCAAGTTGTAGCATCACCACTAAGAGGAATGCCATATGCCAAGAAAGGTCATGCTCTTGAAGGACATCAAACCCAATGTCACCATCAAGAAGACACATCACGTGGAGTAAGAAGACCACACTTTGAATCAAACAATGAGTGGGGACACACATGCCCCCACTTTAAAGAAATTTCTAAACACCATATTGTGAGAAATTACTTTGAAGTAGAATATAATAAATACTAGTGTATGAGAGCTTTATTCAGAAAGCCCTATGTAAAACATATGTTTCCAAAATAGAGCTACTTCATTGAAAGGAGGGTTTCCCCACATATGCAATCCTAAGAAAACACATAAGGGATCCATGAATTTGGGGTTAGCATTTATCATTGTTGTAGTGATATAATTGAGCTTGGAACCATCATCATTCTCCAAATGACTCATGGAACAACATGCACAAAGGAAGAATGAAACATAGAGAGAGAGAGAGAAAAAAAGGGGAACTTTTGGGTCAACATGGAAGAGACTTAAATGTTTCAATGCTTTGCGTCATCCCCAAAACAAAAACATAAGACAAAAGATGAATGGTTACAATAGATAGAAGAATGTAGATACAAATAGAAGAATGTCCCAACAAATTTTCTTGCTTTGTATCCTTGCATCAACAGAGTGACAAGGGTCATCCAAAGTAGGCTCACAAACATATAAAGACACACCAAGCAACACTGTATGAGGGATCACATTACACACATGCAATCACAAATAACATGAAAAGAAAATGAAGAAAAGACTAGTACGACACATGCGAGTCAACCTATAGCAAGTTATTTGCATCCCAATCTTGTTCATCATATGCACAAGGCAGATAACTAGCCAAAGTGACAATGAAAAGTGTTGTACTAGGAGCATCACCCGGTTCAACATGTGGTGAGTCACTCTTTATAGGAGGAAAATCATGGTTGTTATCATCTAAGCTCATGAAAGAGGAAAACAATAAATTTAGATCATTATGCACTTCATCAATTTTAGCAATCTCATCATCATCATCCAAGTTAATCATAATAGGATACCTAATGAAAATGTCCATTTAAGTTTCTTGTTGTTTTTGTTATGGTGAAGGTGGAGGATCATCATGCCTCATCTCAATTGGTATTTGATCTTGATTTTTTGTTTTATTCTATTCTTTTAACTTACGGACAATAGCATGATGTCTGCACTTATGCTCTTTAGCATTTATGTTTCTTCTTGCATGATTTCCTAGTTGTGATTGTGTAGGAGTGGGCCTATCAACCATTGGTTTCTTTTGTTCCTACAAGGGAGGAACAAAAGGAACCATGGAATATTGTTCCACCACTTTCTCTTTAGCTCTGTAAACTTTTTTTATATTTGGAGGGACAATAGGACTTCTATTGTTATCTCTTGGTCTTTTATAGGAAATAGGTGAAGGATTTGTCATAGGTTGGTCTTGGTTACTTAGAAGGGATTTTGGTTCAATCATGATTTAATCAATAATAGGAGGATCAATCATGGATTGAGGCATGTTGGTAAGAGGTATATTGTTAAGATGTTGAATTTTATTTCTCAAATCCTTACATTCATTGGTTGAATGACCACACATTTGGTGATATGCACAAAATGAGTTTTTTTTGTAGAATTTCTTTCATGTTCTTGGAGGAAGATTAATCAAGTGGGATTTGAGAAGCATTGACAAGATAGCCTCTTGATCAATAGTAGGGGACATTTTTTTCTTTACACAAGATTTCATACACACAGTAGATGATAAGGCATTAGATGAGGATGAAGATAAAGGTTGGAAACCTTGACCCTGTTGGGAAAACTATGTTATAGATTTCACTTGATTTGTATCATTTTGTTCCATTTTTTAATTATATCCATGTATAGAAATTATTTTGTATCCAAGACCATGACATGATTCCAAATTAGATGAAGATATTTTATGCTTCTGAGAAGGATTGACTTCTTCACAAGCACACAAATCCTTTTTAAGTTTCTTAAAGTTAGGCATCTTCCTCTCATGAGAGATGGGAGTTGAAGAGCCCACATCACCATCATGGGGTGATGTTTTTGATGTGGAACCAAGTTGAGAAAATGAAACACAAGATTCTTTAGGTGTAGATTGTGAGATTTTGTACCACACCTAAAGACTCTTGTGTTTCACTTGCTCAACTAATTTTTTTAGTAAACACCATTTTTGAGTGACATTCACCGTATAACACAACTTTTTTTCCATGAAGGATAAAATTCTATTTTTTTTGAATTTAGATTTGTAACTATGATATCTAGTGCTTTCAATTGGTTTCATAGTGTTTTATTGAATATTTTTTCCTTAATCAAGTTTCAAAGTCAAACCAATTACAATTCAGAAATAGGTGAATTGTATACCAAATATCTTTTTTTGTATGTATCGAAATTATTCTTTTTTGTTGGATCAAGGACTTCAATATCTAGTGCACTCTTATTTTTCAATTTATTTTTTATAATCTTCTATTTTTCCACATGTGCAGAACAAAGAGCTTGATTTTTGGTGAAAAACCTACATTCACAAGAAATAAAAAATAAATATAATAATAAAATTAAATTTATTTAAAATTATACTTTTTGGGAAGTTTCTAATAAGGACTACATACTTACAAATAAAATAAAATAAATTCATTTGATCCCCCAAAAGGTAAATCAAAAGTGGTTTTTTATTAGCATTTTGATAGGTGACTCCGTTATAGGTATGGTTTAAAACTAGTGGGGTTCTATCCAGGGGGTTTGATATAAGGTAGTTTGATCAAACCCTCTTCAATTGGAATACTTTCAATAGAACTTTTTAAGGCTTAAATCATTATATTTTCTAAAAATATGTTATTTCAGCAAAAATTAGAGTCTCTAAGAAATTGTAAACCAACTTTGTGGGATCACCCGCAAACTAATGCAATGTAATGAAAACTAATGCAAATCCTAGATCTATTGTTTGAATGGACTCCAAATCAAAAAATGTTTAGTGCAAGAATTTCAAGTTCACTGAAATAAAAAATATAAAAATAGGATCTCTAAAATAAAATGGTAAAGGGTGTATGTACCTATCTTCCCTAGTTCATTAGGAAAAAAAGATTCCCTATGGAAAGATTGACTTTCAACCCTTAGGTGAGTCAATCTTAATGGAGATCTTGTTGTTTTCCTTATGACTAAGGATGGGGTAAATTAGCTTGAAATGCACTTTTGAGAGATAAATGAAAAACACCAAATGAATGCAATTATGCAATGTAACACTTGAATCATAAATTTAAAATCTCAATCTATCAAAATCCACAAACTTTTTACAAATATAAGATGAGCATGAATTTATGCACCTATCACCAAAAGTTGTTGCTAAGTGTCCTCCTAGGATAGATTCACCCTAGGGCGAATGAGTCTTTGTAGGTATTTTCTTCTCAACTTTCGAGGTCCTTCGAAGATGGATCTGAGCTTCTATTTTCCCTAGGTTTCATTGTTGAAAGGTCAGAAATAAATTTAGGGTCTAAGTTTCTGTGGCTTGACGAAAATGTTGACAACTTTGCAAAATTGCACTTTTGACCAATCTTCAATCCTTCTTCACCAACAAATCTACAAACACAAAGAGAGGGAAAAATTGTTTGTTTTTGGTGAATAGGGGTTTGCCTTGGTGAAACCCTATTTTATTAATTAAACCTTGAAATAAAATGAAACATGGAAGGAATGATGAATGAAAAATGCTATGTTGAAACTCACCAAACCCTTGAATGTAGACCCTTATAGGAATGAAGTCTAACACATCTCTCCAAGGTCTTGATCTTGCATGAATGGATTGACTGGATGCTTGATTTGATAGTTTGGATCTTGACTTGAATGCTTGAAACCTACATCATACTGTTAGCTCCAAAAAACATGCATGAACACACAAATTATGGCATCATCATAGGATCTTGAATGCTGATATAGATGGTTGATAAATTTGCTCTTCAATGCTCTTGACAATAATATTTTCTCATATAAAAGTTTCCCTCTTTCTAGATGTTTTGAATTGATTAAAAGACTAGGTAAATTTATAGGTATTTTTCTAATTTCCCAACAATTAAAATTCAAAAGCCAACAATTGCAATTTGAATTTGAATCATAAAAATGTTGCCAAAAACATATTAAAATTTGAAATCCAAAACTTAAGGAGGACTCATTCACCCTTGGGAAAATGTGTTTTAGGACCTAAATCCAGGACACTCAATTTCCAAGGCAATTTAATTAATGTTCACAATTGTTTAATACAAGTTTCCCTTTTGGTAAACGAGAATAATTAGGTTTTTAAATGTATAATTGGGCCAATTAGAGGCTTAATTAAGTCCAACTTAATTAAGGGACCCAAACATAGTGTGAAGATGTAAAGGTGTACATTTTCCTACACTATATTAACCAATATAACTCCATCATATAATTACAACATCATGACAAATATAGAAACTCTGCTAGTTGACCAAACCATGACTTACTATAAATAGTAAGTATGAACAACACATTCAAGTGACTTATTAAAAATAGTAAGTGTATGTCAAAGTTCCCAGAATGACCTCTGGAAGGCACACCACAAATAATTTGGGACACTGAGCTAAAGAGTACTAAAATAAGCACCAAAGGGTTTGTTGAAGAGTCATAGATCACCCTCAAAGGGGTACCCTAAACAACCTATTAGCCTACGAGGACTAGTTGGTAAACTAACCACTGCATAATACCATTTCCTAGGAAAAGGGGACACTACAATTCGCCCTCCCCAAGCAATCTTCACCTAGATACCCTAGCTGGTCAACTTAATACCAAGATCCTAGATAAGCTTGTAGAATGCCCAACAACATATCCTTTGCATCCATTGGGTAGAGATAAATCCATACTTAATATCACTATAAAAACCTACCCCAATGTAGAGTGATCTACCAAACATAAGAATCCATGGATCCCAAAACCTAATTGGAAGTCCACCAAACTGAACACTTGTTGGCTTCTACTAGGATACTTTGTTATGATGTTCACCATGCTAAGAATGGTGAATTGCAACACATTGGGATCCCATTGAACTATCATGCCACACCTATTACCACCTAGAACACAACACACTAGAACCTCACATCCATCCAACATGAGAAGATGGTAGTAACTTGAAGTACCAACATCATAGCACCTCTCCCTAACCTCTGAAAATCTCCCAAGAATGTGATGAGTACTCCACATAGGTGTCAAAAAATGTGTAGAAACTCCTTTTAGGTTGTTGATATAGGACAAATCAACACTCTCAAGACTGTAAGGTTGACCTATGGAGATGTGAATGACTACGCCAAGACCATAGGGTGGTAGAGTATCATCCCTATGCCACTCTCCCATTTTGAGGAGATGATGAAACTCTCCTCTAAACTCCTGAACAATTGTTGTCCTCCAAAAATTATAAATGAAATCCTCATCCCATGGAGTAGGAAAGCTATCTCCTACCAAAACATGGAGCAAAACTCCATCACTATGGGATGTTCCAATGATACCATCAAGCACATTGGAAACACAACTCCCTTGTGTCCTTGTCTTCCCAAGTGTTAGCCACACATGGGTATAAGCCTCCATCAAAAATATTTGAAGCACAAAAGTTGCACTCTCTACCAAGGAGATGTTTGTATGATGAAAATATGATCCTTGTCCCTATACACAACCATCTAAAAGTGATAGAAACAGAGATCCTCAAATCCTAGTTCCATCTTTCAAAGATGGAAACAATTCATCCCAAAATGGATGATATGTATCATGAGCCAACAATTGGCTCTCCCTCAAAGGTGACTCATGGTCACTATGGTACAAACTATGTGAAACTTAGGAATGCCAGAATCATTCCTATCCCCAAGCTCATGCAAACCTATAACCTCCTTGTGCTTGACCACTGTTAGGGGTTCTCCCCTCAAACCATGAGTGCTACTACCATCTGCAAGTTTCATAATAGTTGTAGAAGACTAGATATATGTTGTGGATGATGAAGATTGAACCAAGCTCAACTCTTCACAAAGCTTGTCAATCTAAATATTTGATTCTTGAAGGGCCTTATAAGTTCTTTTCAAGGAATCATCCATAACAATAAGCTCATCAGTAAGCTTATCCACTTCTCTTTCTTTCCCCTTAAGCACATCATAGTAGATCTCACCAATCATGAGTAGGTGATCTCTATCTGAGAGGAGTTGTAGGTAATTGGTCTTCATTACCACTAATGCTTCT